>JASSRZ010000001.1:13580696-13601482 GCA_032164315.1 Malacoctenus gilli
AGAGAGAGAGAGAGAGAGAGAGAGAGAGAGAGAGAGAGAGAGAGAGAGAGAGAGAGAGAGAGAGAGAGAGAGAATATCATCAATAAGATCATTTATCTACATTCTTTTCATATAATCTGCTCACATTGCACGGCAGCTCACGGGATCCTTTCTGGAACGTCACCCTGAAGTAGGCTTGCAGCCCCCTTTTACACTTGCTTGCTGTTGTTTAAATTGATCCTGAGAAAGTGAATTAAAACAGTAAGCCATCTTAATTACACAGAAAAAGTCTATTTCATTTCTGAGACGAAAAAAAACCCCCAAACAAACAAAAAGACGCGACTGCAACATGTGTGAAGACGCACACACAAACCCACGGACGCCTGGGAAAAGAAAAAGAATCAGGTTTTGATGGTGCTTGGATTTGAAAACAGTCCGTCAACTTTGGCAAAAGTTGCGTTCGCACATCTTGATGTTGATGATTGGCAGCAGAAAAACCCAGGTGACCTGCAGTTCGGCTATCGTGCTCAAGATGGCAGCATTTCAGAGAGGAAGAGCAGGAGTAATAAACGGTTGGATGGAGGACAGAGGCGCTCTCGACCTGCTCCTCTCTCCTCCATCCTGATTTAAAAGAGAATCAAAAGAAAAGCATCGGAGGAAGAAGAAAACAAAATTAAGACCATACAACAGAGATCAGTGAATTTCTCCTTCTGTCCCTACTTGGAAAAAATTTCATTTTCTAGAAAAGCTTTGTGAACCGAGCGGAGGTGCTGAGAGAGTTTGTTGGGCCCTCACACTCCCGGGGCTTCGTCCTCTCAAAACGGTCTTTTTCAGTTGCAAGTTCTTTGAGTTTTGCAATTCGTGGTAAAGGTAACTCTTTGGAGTGAAGTGCTCCCGTTGTAGGCACTGAAGGACCAAGGCAAACGCGCAGGACAGCCTCTCAGCGTCTCATCTGTCCCATCTGATAGTTCTCTCTGTACTGGCGGTGGTGGCGCTGGCCCTGCTGCTGGTTCGCCTGCTGCTGCCTCCGCCTTTTCAGAGTCCCTGCAGGATAACAGCCAGTCGATCAGTTCCACGATCAATCGACAAACGGTGAAAGCATCACTGTCTCATTGGGATGATGTATGAGTTCATTCACTGACCTCGTCTCATAAATGGCAAAAAATATGACTTGTGACTGTGAGATTTTTAATTCCAGCATAATAAAACTGGAGCACAGCATTAAAAATATAAACATATGGCATCTTTTTATGTGTATTTGCATGAAAATAATATACACAATAAATAAAAATTCATAAAGGGAAAAAAAATTGGTTCCTACAGTATTTCTGGGTAGCTTCATAAAGGTATCTGCATTTAATTTTGATTTTCACAGCACTGGACTCTCCTTAAACACTGAAGCCAATTCAGTGGTAAAGATGAGCTGCTGGAAGCAGTACAGTGAGCTATGAACCCACGAAAGAGACAAAAAACACGCCCTCTCTCCTCGAATGAAAGCTTCATTCATTTTTGCCGTCTCCCGTGTTTGCCCGTTTTTTTGCTCCTCCTGTGGAGACGCCTGAAGGAGCGGCAACACGGACCAGAACTGCACTGTAAGCATCGATCTGACAGGCTTTGTTCGACGTCCTGTACCTGGCAGTGGCTTTGGTGGAGGCAGCTTGGGGTTGCTGCTGGGAGTGTGGACGCTGCAGATCTTGATGAAACCGGCCATTAGCATGATGAGAGCGATGCCCATCAGCAGCACTGCCCACCAGTGGGCCTGATTAAAAGAGGGAATAATGAACGACGCTTTAATCGTGGGAAGAACACCTTGTAACAGATTATCTGATCGCATTTGTTTCACTAAGTAGCGACGGTTTTGTTTCAGCGGCGCTGTGTCGGAGACTCACCACTATCCACTCTGCGATGTTCTCATACAGCTCAACATTGAAGATGGCCTTCTTTAGCCTGGCCAGGGGGCCGTCGGCGTCCACGAGGCGACACCTCATGAACACGTCGCAGTATCCCTTGAAGTCGTTGCAGGGAGAGCCGGGCTGCAGCGTGGTGACCTTTTTGTTGAAGAACTGAGCCCATTTGTCGGAGCCCGTGCTGGCACAGGTGCTGGGTTTCACTGAGGGCAGGAGGAGACGATATATGACCTCTTAAGTCCGAAGAGTAATTTCACTTTCATGCCACAGTCATGGGAGCATAACTGAGAGTCCCACTAACAGAAAGTGATCAGATCGATACGGCCTTAAATTACTGCTGTGACCGCGCGTGTTCGGCAAAAAAAAAAAAAAAAGGAGCCTCTGAGTGCGTCGCTCACTTTTCTCCATGCAGCACACGTGGCACAGCTCGGCCGCCTCGTCTTTGCCGTCCGTGCTGGCGCAGGTGCACACGTCCAGTTTGTATTTCTCACAAATGGACCCGGAGCAGACCTTTTTCCCCAAACAAGCAGCAAAACACAAGAGAGGGGCTTCAAAAAATCTGACAACGCAAACTTGTAAAGTTGGCCGTGAGGACAAGAAAAAAACAGCTTGAGCGGAATATCTATGAGCATACCCCGTTTATGCAGACTTGTGTTTCGGAGTGGCAGGAGGAGAAGTTTGCCTTCGGTTCGGAAGTAGGACACAGGTGAGTAGCTCCGTTGCACCGGCCCTCCTGAGCGCATTCCGACTCCAGCCGGCACCTGTCGTTGGCACCCTTGAACGTGCACTCCGGTGTGCAGCAAGGGCCTTGGCTGGGACTGCATCGAAAGAGTGACAGACGTGGGGAAGAAATGGCAGAGAATAAAACGCTGTGAGTCGCTTCAGACACGTCGAGGGGCTCGAATGTCGGAAAAAAAACTAACTGCGGCGTTAAGTCTGACCTGCAGATCTTTCCAGGTTTCAGCGTACACTTCTTGCCCTCCTCCTCGTTGGCGCTGTAGCAGCATTCGTCTTTACACTGATCGCTGTAGCCGCAGTCACACTGCTCTCCCGTCTCCACGAGTCCATTACCACAGATTGGCTGGCCAGACTCTGCACACACAGGAACAACAGAATGGAAACAATCTGTCACACTCGCACTACACACTCACACGCGCACACAAATCAAGGGGAGCATAACTGTCCATAAGAAAAAAAAAAAAAAAAAGGATTTACCGACAAAGCAGTCGTCCCTCTTTTTGGTCAGAACAGCACTTATATTGCGGATACTACAGATGGAGAACTTGTTGTTGTTGAGCTTGTCCCCCGATGTGGCTCTGGCGTACATTATATAGTTTCCCTGTTCCTTTTTGTCCTGCAGCTTGGACTCTCCAGGGGTGCACTCGATTCCAGAGTCATGCTGGAGAAAAAAGGTGAGTCAAAGAAGAGCGAGAGAGAAAGAAAGAGGGGGGAAAGAAAGGTTTTGAAAGAGAGTTCAATAAAATCCATCGCACAGCTTGGGAAGAGAACGCCTAATGCGGGCGAAGGCCGGTCGTTGTGAATCATTATACTTACAGGGGAGCCAAAGTTGTGGCCAACTTCATGAGCGAAGGTGATGTGTGACACCTTGGGAGGGACATGTGAGGCATAGTTCTGCACAGTGATAATCCCAGTGTTCAGGGACTTCCTCTTCCCATCAGAGTACAGCTTGCTCTTCTCACAGATACCTCCAGAACTTCCTGTGGGGGAGGGGGGGAAGGGGGGGGGCAGGCACACGTTATCATTTTACTGACCAGACCGGTCTTTGCGGAGAACAATGAAAGGTGGACGCTGAAGAGATTTTCCTCGTTATTTTATCGCCTTGGTCGCCTGCATTGTTCTACACACAACCAATGACATTCACCAAATCTCACACTCGCCCACTTATGACGTGAAGCGTTTTCGGCCTTGCTCGCAGAGAGTGGGAGGGACCCTGCTTTCATTGTCGAACCCACAGACACTTGCGAAATGAGCCTGGTCAAAGGAGGAATCGAACCGACAACCTTGGGATTTGAAGACGATCAGCTTTACAAACAAAGCCAGCAATGCTGCACAGAGAGGCAGTTTGAGCACAAACAGTGCAGGAATTTGACTCGCGCAGTCATTACCACACCATTAATCACACACTAATGGCAGCGGCTCTGCCATGTAAGGCGCTCTCACACTCTTGAGAGTAACTTGGTGTTTGGTGTCAGGCCCAAGGACACTTCAGCACATAAAACCGGCCACTTTGGTGCAATCGGCACTGTCAGGAATGTGAGACTGACCACACCCAGTTCAAATTTCTGACCAAACCTACACTTGTTGCACAAGAAACAAATTCCAACCTGATGATTTGAGAACAAGCGAACAAGAACCAAACACTGAATTCTTGGATTAAACTTTTATCCTTACAACTCAGAGTTAAAAAAAGCTCCTTTTTGTGGACAATGAATCGATCTGAGGTGTGTACAAATCAACACATAATGACTGTAAATTGCCAGAGCGCAAAACTACACAAAGGCTTTTATGCAAATCAATGATTTGGTAATTTCTTTGACATTTTATGTGCTCACTCATGGGTGGGGGGTTGAAACTTGTCTTTATAAACTGTGAGCTTGTCGAGACACTTTTCAACGTCTTGGTTGGCAAAAACAAGCAACAAGAAAACAATGAGTTCGACAGCAAATGTTATTGTTTCTAATATGAAGTGCGTCGCATGTGTAGATGATGACCAGTTCCTTGATATAAGTATTACGGTTTAGTTTGTCGTGATAATTTATTGTGTTAATGTCGTTCCATCGAGATGTGCTCCTTTGCGATCGCAATCAGGTGTTACATAAGTTAATTCAAATAATGTGGAGAGGAAAATAGGCTTTGGAAGACATTCGTGTGTCTCATGGCACACTCATAGAACTGAAATATCCACAATAAAAGCATCAGCTCTCCCAAGTTTGTAGCTTTTATTTACATGGAGACTAACGAGCCCGAAGAGTAGTCAGGTAATCCAACCCAGCAATAAGCATGTTGGTGGTGCTGCTGCTTTCCCCATAATCCATAAATCCAGTCATTAGCAGGCAGCTTTCAGCTTCACGGAGGCAGAAGACCAAAGCACTTCAAGCAATAAACAATGTGTCCATTATGTGCGAGTGTGCACGAGTGTGACGCCGCGCTTTATGACTCGTTTATTTTAGGGTTTCTGTGCTGAATGTGCCGGCGGAGTTGCACAACGCAGCCACCCACAGCCGCAACTGCTCACATCAGATAACGCACGTATTAGTTGTGCTGCAGCAGTCTGTTTGAAAGACATTTGTTGTGCGCCGCCTTTGTTCCAACAGCCTCCACAAAGCTCGCTGCGGCCCATCTACTCTCCATCTCTTATGCTCAATCGATTCTTTCAGCTTACAGCTCTGCTAATTCGCCAGTATTGATTGTCTGGGCTTGTCGCTGGATTCTTCATGTTGAGATGGTATCTGTGCTCATTCAAAAGCAAAAGGAAGAAAGCCCACCGAAGCGCTCATTTGTTACATGCGAGGGGAAAAGGGGCTCATAAAAAAAGTCTATGGGAGGACGACCGCATGAGAGCGACAGAATATGAGGAATGTTACAAACCCAACAGCTTTCCAACACTGCAAACAAATCAGCGTGCGTCCTCTGTCATCTTCAAGCAGCACTTCACGCAACGGAGCACCCAGTCAGTATAAACGAGGAGCCCGGGAAGGTAACGGCATACGAGCGTGTGTGTTGCGCTCACCTGAGGGAGCTCCAACCCACGCCAGGCCAAGAACACCGTCGTCAAAGTCCCTGTCGGTGAAGACGTAGGCCAGGCAGTAGTCGTCGTGGTTCTGCTCCGAGTTGAGCTCCAAGAACTTTTCCACTCCGATGTTGGCGAAGCGAAAGGGGTTGCTGCTGTCCCTCTCGTCCATGGTGGTGTTTATCTGAAAGAACGAGAGCGAGACACTTACAGAGAACAACTTGATCCCTCACTCTGTACGACACTTTTCGCTTTTAGCTCAACAAATTAAACTCAACTGCACCCAGCAAATCGTGCAGCCCATTAAAAAAAATAAAAGCAGCCCACAGATTCAACTCACCCTTATCCTTTTAACCATGAAGCTGATGTTCCGTATGCCCAGGAAGTCCGTCGCCTGGTAAATGGAATCAATCGCCTTCACGTGGCTGGAGATCTGTGGGAACGTTACAGTTTAGATCAGGAGGGGAAAAAAAAGCACAACAGCGCAGCGGGGGGGGGGGGGGGGTACAAAAAAAATTGTGACAATAGATTTCTGGTGTTGTGCTACAACGAATGCCACAGGCTTAACACAGACTTATAAAAAGAAGGCTGTTTTACACGGGGAAAAAAAACAACAACTGGATTTACACATCAAAGTTTGTTTACATGTCTTGGGGAGAACAAACGCAGGAGAGAAAATGGTTTCATAAAGACTTCGCGAAGTGTTGAAGAGGAAAAAGTCTGAAGAAGACAAACTTTCGCAGCAGTTCGTCTGTGGCAGAGGTGGTTTCTCAGTTATACAACCGGGAAGACTGAACGAAATCGTGAACATGATGAATCTGTTTTTTTCTGCTTCAATTATGACTCTTTCTAGGTATTGAACAACGTTATTGGAGATCATCCATCAATTGTCTGCCTTCTTTTCGGAGTCGGGCTGCAGCTCCAGATAAGAGTTCAAGATTTCCCGCATGCTGCTTTTCCAGGTAAGATCTCGGTCCAGGCAGGCAGCGAGAGTGCCGCCGCCCTCCAGGTCCGAATAAACACAGCACACACCAAAAAGACAAATCTGCTGTGAACAAACCGGCCTGCAGGATACGCGAGGTGCACCGCACACAGGCAGCAGTAGGGACTGACGCGAAGTGACCACAAGGATCGCACACTACAACATCTGTTATGAGTCTTTTAACGTATGTTAAATGTTTCAAGATTTGCAAAAAGACATTTAAAAAGCAACAAAAAAATCCCACTCTTTTGGAGTCTTTTGAGATGAACTCATCTTTCCTGATCGGAGTCAAACTTGCTCGCTGATTGTCAGCCTGCGTACCTGAGCGATGACTGCCTCCCTGGTTCCGTAGTACTGGAAGAAGAGGTGGTCGGTCTGGATGAAGAGCTGGCAAGTGTTCTTCTCTTTCCCTGCAGCCCGCCTCCTCCTCAGGAGGACCGGACCATGGGCGTGCTCTTCTTCCAACACACTGTTCCCTTCCTGGACAGAAAGGAGTGACGGTTGATCCTTTTCCTCAGCAAAAAGAATCATATTTGGGTTCTTTCAACAATAATCATTCTTTGTTTCCTGAAGATCTTTTGAACCACTGTGCAGGGTTATAATTTTTACTCTGTAGACACATTGTCACCTTCGTGTGTCGACATCATTTTGTGTGAAAAGGGCAAGAGTGGTGGTTTTCGCACTGCGAATAATCAAGTGATGAGATGCAAACGTGTAAACATGCCCATTCAAGGTAGTTTGTAAATGAGATGGGATCAGTTAATCTCCTGAGCTTCATCCATCTGTGTGCTTAATTAAGAGTGCGAAGGAGGAGGGGGGGGGATCCAAGATCTTACTTTGACTGGTTCCTCCGCTGCTGACGCCTGGTACTTCCTCATCCTCTCGAACACTGAGTGGTCAGCGCAGCCGCCCTCTGAGCCGTACTTATGTGGATAATCTGGCGGATAGGGAGAGGATAAGAGAACGATTGTGAAGGGTTTATACTGCATCACTGATCTATTTAGAATCATGTGTGACGGGCTACAGAAGGTGAATCGCTGTGAGGCTGGGAGTTGGGGTTGAAATTTCCAATCAAAAGTTTAGGGCGCGTATGTCAGGAATCATTTTTATGTGGGATTCCTCTCTCTCCTATATACTTTTCGTTCAGCCTTCACCCTGAGCAGAGAAAGTCGATACACTATATATTTCTCTGTGCGACTCGTCATTCTCCCATTTTCTGAAGAAGTTATGATGAGGAGCGTGGAGGATGGCTGAAATAAACAGGGAAAATGATCACAACCATTGCTGGGTTCAAATGTAAACTATACGTCGATACAAAGGGAATGAAAGGGAGTTGTTCATGAAAACAATGCAGTTTTCTATATTTACCACATGGATTCATGTACCAGTAAAGGGTGCTACAATGCAGTCACTAAATCCGGTCTCAAAAACATGACAGAATCCTTGTTACAATCACCACATCTGCATGAGTCAGAACATTCCCCACAGACCACACCCCGATGAATAATTTTTGACTTTTCCTACAGTGCAGGAAAAGAATCGCAGATAATGGCAGCGCTTTGACTGCATGTGCAATATGGGGAGGTGGATGTAGAAAGCCTATGGCAATTAAAATTCTTGCAGCCAAAAAGGTGGTGCAGCCATTCAATCATCTATTAAAGCGGTTTCCAGCAGCTCTATCTGTCCCCACAAAGGGGTGAAAGGCACACGCCAGCCAGGACAGCTGACAGACAGACAGACAGACAGACAGACAGACAGACAGACAGACAGACAGACAGACAGACAGACAGACAGACAGACAGACACACAAAGACACAGACACACACACACCAACACAAACCCCCCCCACACACACACACAGGTTGACAGTTTACAGACACACAAAGACACACAGAGACACACAGAGACACACAGAGACACACAGACAGACACAGACAGACAGACAGGCAGACAGGCAGACAGGCAGACAGGCAGACAGACAGACAGACAGACAGACAGACAGACAGACACAGACACAGACACAGACAGCAAACAAGACATCACCCATAAGCCAAATGAATGTGCCTCTGCATCGTGATAGGAAGATGAAGCAGTGGGAGGAAACCCCAAAATCTGATTCGAGGTTAACATTTCAATTAAGAATTACAAATTAATTTAGGAAAAGGCTGTTTTAGCGGAAAAACATCATTTAAATCAAGTGTTCCTTTCTTGGGGTTCTAACCCCCATTATTGTACTTTCATTGGTTTAGGACGTCTGGCCCCAACGTATCGCGACCATTGTTGATGAGTCGGTGGCGAAAACAGTGCTGTGCCGGTTCCTCATCGGACTGAACCCACATTGAAACGACACATTCAGTCAGTGACAATGTGTTTCTGACTGTTTTTTAAAGAGAAAGCCGCCTTTTGTCCTGGCGGTGACACAGCCTCATTCAACTGCTGATCAAAAGGCCTTTGCGGGAGGGAGAAGGTTCAGAGGAAAGCCAAGAAATCACAAGCCAAGAACTTGTGTGTTTCACACCATCGCCTCGCACCTCTCCCCAGTTTTTCTGCAGCAATTACCATCTATATAGAAGCACGTGAGAAAAAAAAATATAAAGGATTTTTAAAGCAGGCAAAATATCAGGAGTTAGAGGGAGAAGCACGACGAACTTTTTTGATCTATTTCGTTCATCTTCAAGCAAAGCTCTCCAACTAGTCAGGTTCTGTGCACAGGACTTTGATGATGTTTGTTTTTTTTGGGAATGATATATAACTACCATGAATCATTTTAGGTTTGAAATTTCTAATTTTTAGAATATCGAACAGAAACCACTTGAATTCTCCATCTCGTCTGTCCATTTACAAGAAGAATGGCAAAAAAAGTGTGAAAAACTAAGAGGTTTTCATTCAGGCCATAAACATTCAGCGCATGTTGTTCACATTGATTTCAATGTAGTGTCCAACACTAACACAAGTATACTCACGGATGTCATCCTCATGATAGATGACTGAGTGGAAGGGCACGTTCTTATCCTGCAGGTACCTCTCAGAGGGTTCGACATAGTACATTCCTTGGTGGGTTTTAATGAAGCCCTCAAAGCGCCCATCGACCACGGAGCCGTGGGTCAGCGTGCCCTTTTCACCTGGAACAGGGAGCGAGAGGAGAGTGAGCTGCTGCAGACAGGCCATGACTGCAAAAAGGATAAATCAATTCGAGCAAGAAGTTATGTTGTTCTCCACTCAAGTTGGAGTTCTGTAAAAAGCCTCTGGTTCAGGCACATCACACATAGTGGAGGTGGTTGTCTTGAGCGTGTTTTGATAACTTGCAACCATGAGATATCAAATCGCAGGTTTTTGTCTACAAGAACTCGAAACAAAAGTTATCTTTAGGTGTTAAGTGAGTTTTTGTTAGCTTTAGTTGACTTATAATTATTGAACTTAAGGTATATTGTTTAGAAAAGGGATCCTTCATTGCCAGCTGGGCGGGACTCCCTTAAAACAAAGACAAGATACTACGAATGTCTCTGTTTGACACACAGAAGTCAACAGTTGAACAGGCCTTGTTTTTCTCATGTTTGTCTGAACTCTGCTGGAGACGGTCAACAGGAAGGTGTCGAAGAGGAGAAAGAGGTGACCGGGGAAGGAAGGAAGAACCAGATGAAAGGCAACGCCGAATCCGGTGTGGTTTGATTTGTGTCGCCTCAACCAAACACACAGACTCATTTTCGGTTTGACACAAAATAAACAAGCGGATTTAAAAGAGACGCAGTGATGCGGACTCTAAGGTGAGAATTTAAAAATATCCGAGATAAATGACGCAAACTTTGGAGACTTACCAAAAATTTCCCCCGTGTAAATATGCGACAGATCGATGGGTAGCTCCTCCCCCGATACCTCGATGATGAGATCTGGTGAAAAGAGCGATGCGTCTCTTTTCAGCCGCAAGTTGAAATATCTAACGAATCAGAAAAACAGACAACATGAAGTCAGAACTGATACCAAAATGCAAAATATTAACTTGCAAACGCAGGAAATGTGACACGCAGTCATGTTGACAGTTTCACACTCAAATAATCACTCTCGGCTGTGTTATGATGTCGAGTTTTCGTTCCACATATTTGTTATTAAGGGTGGGACGGAAACTGGAAGACAAAGCAACATCCTTTCCTGCTTTTTCACAGAGATTCACCGAGCGGCAGTGCCGGGTGCTGCTGGGTGCTGCTGGGGCTCAGTCAGTCAGAAGAGTAATGTCACGAGGAAAAAAATCACACAATCCTTTGTGCACAAGCACAGTGCGATTTCACTGCATTCCCCTCGGAATGGAATGAGAATGATGTCAAAGACCAAAAAGGCGAACATCACATGAGGTTCACATGAGGCTCCGCCATGCAGCCAGGAGCAACAAGGAGCACTGGCCATCAGAGGAGATCTTCTAAGTAGTCACTTTGTCCAGGTTTAAAGGTGTAAAGCTCCCTCCAGATGACTCAAATACAGGCTGACTCATTACCTTTATTTCTTTTTCCAGGCTGAGTCATTACAACCTCGTGCTGAGTCTTTTGTGGGCAGTACAATTTTGCACTTGTTAAATTAGACTTTTTTTTAACAATGCCAAGAGAAAAAAAAAAGAAAAAGGGCAATTTATCTTTGCTCCGAAACTCTCTAAATTAGTTTCGTAATTTGTCTTTTCCTTCCTTTGCTCCTCTTTTAAAGTCATGTTGCTTTGTGGGCAGATAATAGGCTCACTGAGCAGCGAAGCAGGCATCATCAGACAGGATGTACTCTTCAGTCTACGGTTTGTGACGGACTCTCTGGCCTTTAAATCACGACGGGTAATATAACTGCATCATTAGGGGTATTTTTCTCACACCCACACAGAACAAGCTACAACGAGGAGCTGCGTAACGTTATCCATGAGAGTCATGCTGAACCAGGGTGTCTGGGAAAACATTTGGCAGAGCTCACTTTGACATTTGAAGGGTCACACGCAGTGCAGGATTTCCCTCTCCGGGATAACCGTTTGACCCAAACCGGCTCTCAAGTTTTTTCGGCGCTCATGTCGCGTCCCTTTGTGATGCTGCTGAAGTTGTCTGTCGACGATGATGTGAGGTCGACTGCTTGTTGTCTCTGTATTGTCGTAGTTGGCATTTAACTCTCTTGTGTAATGACGAAATACAAATCACATTTAGTCTTAATTTTTGATATTCATGAAGCCAAAACTAGAAAGGAGTTTTTTCCCAACTAAAAAGATGAGAAACAAAGAATGGATAAAGTAATAGAAAGTACTCCAACTGACTTGTAAAACTCAGATTAAAACAATCTTTTGCATTAAGTCTACATTGAAGTTAAAATCACCTGCTAGTACATTTACTATAAATTCCTAGGCTTGGTAACCGGGACACACACACTACACCTGCTGGTTTTTCTTCAATACAGTCATGGGCCCTTAAATCATTGACATGGTCCAAATGATACCATATTTGCTCAGTCATATCACAATACAACCACGGTACACTTGCCACAGACCTAAAGGTATTTAAAGATGACAAGTCAAGCACTTGGTAAACAGTGCATCACGGCTGTTTAGCGTGCTGTCACAGCCCAAGTCTTTGCTTTCGAAAGATCGAACTGCGACTTAATTAGTCCACAGCAATTTTCATAAGTTTCAGCTCATCAATGGGCAGCACTGCACTAATCATTTCAGTTCCATTCACTCATAGCCTGCAGATATGTAGACATGTGAGCACATGTGATGGCCAGGTTGATGAATAAAGGCTAAATCCATCTTACCCTTCCTGCATTTGGCTTCCAACTAATCTGACAGAACGATTTGGGCAAACATGCATCTCGTGCTCTTCTCTTTGCTGCTTCATTCAGTGGAATTCGTTTTCCCGTATGAACACTAAACCAGACTCTGCGTTTTCCAGTGGATCGTGTCGCGGACAAAAACACTTCACGTATGTGCAGCTCACAGCAGACAGGAAGAGGAGGGCACGACTCGAGTCGGAACTACTCGTCCGTCACACACAAGCAGCTGACTGATAAATTATTCAGACTCTCCCCAAAAGCTGAACATACTGACTCAAGCACCTGACAGACACACACTTCGCTCTGGAGGAAGGCCGGCATAAAATGATGGAGTGGCCTCAAGCAATGTCGACGGAGGCGGTGTGTCCCCACAGCGGTCAACTTTATCTGCATGGTGTACATTTAAGAAAAGGTCCTGCAGAAAATATTTCACAGTTTGCTCACAATGTGTAAACTTGAAAAGAAATCACTGTGTGCAGACACAACTTTCACAGAGTTGTTAGAATCCATTACATGTCAGGAGACTGACATAACACAGCTGCCAAATCAGGGGTGCATATACTGTCCCCAGAGGGGGGAGGGGAAGGGGAAGGGGGGGGGGGCGTAACAGCCAATATGAAAAGATCACGTAACATTCGAAGTAACATGCTGTACTTGAACTTTATTGCTGGAGAGGAGGCATAAATTGTCCGTTCACTGACACAAGAAACGGCCAAACCGGGGCAATATGCAGCCCCCGGCCCACTTTAAGTCGGCTCTCAGCACATTTTTGAAGATATAACGGACATGGCCACATGCTTGCAACCTGCACTTGATTGCGCTGTATGTCAAGAGTTTGAAAACTGGGTGGAGTTATGAACCTGGAGGGAGTCGTTCAAGAAAACAAAGCACGTCATAGAAATGCTACTGCTGACAAAGTAAAAACACAACAACAAAAAAATCGAATCAAAGCAAGCAACTGCTGAAAAAACCTTTTTTTTGCTGGATTTTCCACCAGGGGTGAACAAAGTTTTAGCATGGATGTAATTTTGGTTGATTAGTAATATTGCCACGATAATCGGCATCGTTTGTTTTGTCAAGAAAGAAAAAATGTATTTAAAAATGCAGCTCCCGGTTGGCTCCGCTGCAGCAGTCTCTGCTTGAAGTAACCACTCTTGGCTCGGTGTAACAATGTCCCGCCCACACTGATCAGTTGTGTGATGGCCAATTACCACTGAAGCACCTGCATGCAGGGCAACAGACATAGAGGAGACGCAATTGGCCCGGTTCACCAACAGGGGAGGTAAGGCAACGGAGTCAGTTGATGTTGCAATAAAAAACCCTTTCTGATGTCGTTTTTTAAGACGCCACAACCTTGTGATCATATCAGTAACAACATGCATCTCCAGAGTCGATATTCCAACCGACTGACTGGTCTAATTACGTCAAGCATGATAAGAGTTTGCGCGGAGCCAAAACGATCAAAGGGAGAGTTCAAGTTTTTTGGTAAATCCACCCGTTCCCGTAATCCTCAAAGCTATACAGGGCAAGTGTGTTTATATACTAGTATGTTTGATTCTTTTAGCCTCCAGTACAAGATGTTTTTGGCCTCAGTGCAGCAGAGAAACAAGTAAGATTGATTTAAGTTTGTGTTATTCCTCAAATAGAGTTTTGGCTTTTTTCCCCCCACAGTGTACAAAAACAAAGACTATACTTCAGTCAGTCTAATTACAGGTATGTTGTTCAAAATTTTCACGCCAACCCTTTGATCTTTTACTGCAAATAAAATTTGCGATCATCATTAATAATGTGTGTCAATTCCAGTCCCCCCCCAAAATCTGGATATCGGCTAATCTTTAGTTTTCACCTTTCACTGAAATTCAACAGGAGACAGACAGGAAGTACTACAGCCAAGAAAGGAGACAATGATGCTGTGGTTACAGCTGTAGTGAGTACTTTCCCATTAGTCCTCCACATGTCCATTATAGTGCTTTTTTTTTTTTTTAACTGGGGAGCTCGCAAAATAATGAGAGAAATTGGATCTTGACCCATCATTGGTGATAAAGTGAACAGAGACATTTCTGTCTCTGCCTGAGAGAAAGCTTCCAGCAGTAACTGATCTCAGTAAAAAAAAAAAAAAAAACAACCTACAAATCTTTGAGGAATGTACAACGCCTGATAAGCTTCTCAGCACTGGTCAGATCCCATGTTTTGCCAAATTCCTTGAGATGTAGACAGCTTTTGAAGCAAAAAAAACCCCCTCAAAAAACGAGTCGTCTTCTTGCAACACTGGACATGAGAATGAAATGTGAATAGCATTACTTCTACCAGCCTGACTACTTTTCGGGGCATTTCTCTCTGTAAAGAAAGCCCTCCACAGGGACCCCCGTGCTCTGCCTTCATCTGTCACCTGATCCACCACAAATATTCATGTGAGTAGGCATACACAAGAAAGCTTTTCTGTTCTTACAACAAACCTCTATCGTACCAAAGTGCCCAGCCTTTGGCTTTCACAGTATGCCGAGTGTTGGTCTTTATTTGCTCTCGGTTGTAAAGTTCATTGAATTCCATGAGAATGGAAAGAGTGCAATGGAAGCTTTACAGTCAGTGGTTCAGTTTAGCTGAAGAAATAATAAAAATAGAATTAACTTTAGATTGGACATTCATGATAATTAATGTGTAGAATAAAGCCTTAACAACCTTGGAAATTACTGCCTGCAACTTAAACACTGTGAAACAATAAATAATATAAACATTATTAGTTGCACTGTGGATTCTGTTGGAAGATATACAGTATGTTGAACTATATCAGCATATATCTTAGTCCACCATTTATGTGATGCTGCAAAGAATGAGGCTCTTTTGGCCAATAATGCAACATCAAACACTGACTGGCCCTCCCATCAAATTATATGACTGCAAAGCCAAACGTATTTGTGGAAGGGGCCGTGTTGGATCACAACCAGAGGAACCGTTGTTCTTCTAATTAAAAACTTACTGAGACACTGCCTTGGTTTTCCTGATAAATGGTGTTTTAACTATTCATAAATCCCTCATTGTCCATTCCTTTCACGCTCGCTGAACTGGGCTTCAGTGCTCTAATTGAAAACTGCTCCTCTCAGAAAAAGTAGCATCATCTTTGCAGGACTACAACCTAATGCGCCCCTGAGAGGCTGCTCGGAGCAAATGTACTATGCATGTCCCTTAAAGGCAGCAGAGTGTTAGAGAATGTATCCAACGAATTTCAATTTCTGCTTCTGCACGTGGTGAAAGGCATCAAAGAGCAGGTTACAAAACCGAGATGTGCAGCTCTATTGTCGTTCGAGTGGATTTTGAGTGTTTCTGTGCTTCTCTGGAGTTACAGCAGGCAGATAAGCTTTCAGTTCAATATAGGACAGGTACACAGGTGGGAACCGTAACAATCAGACACGTTTGAACAATCGTGAAAAGAGGTGATAACAAATGGATTGCATCTTGGGTGAAAAGCAGTTCAGCAACTTTGCTGATGTGGAATTGGTTCAGTTTTGCAAAAGTGGAAAAAAAACTGACTATTGATCCTTGCAAGGTTTGTAAAACAAGACAAACCAGCTTCAGCACCTGACACAAAACACACAGTGAAACGAGGTGAGAGGGAGTCCAATTAGATTCAGAGACTCGCTCTTGTCCTCGTTCTGGAGCTTTGCTAAAACCACCTTTGAAGACATCTCTCACTTTGCAGAGTAAACCTGTGTGACCCGAGAAAAACAGCAGCAGATGGAAACCACCAATAAAACTCACAATGGCAAAGACAAGGTATCTAATCACAGGGCTCAATTATTCATTGCACTGGATTATTTCCCACAATTCCATTAGAATCACATAAAGAGCTGGACGATATGAAAACTAGTGAAAAAATACCCGAGTAAATAATGACATTTCTATGCATGGGGTTTTTCGAAACTAACAAACATGGTGTTTCTTTCAGCCACAAGTTCTTGTTTTGGCCAAAGTTTTTCACTCATCTCTGTCCTTTCTGCTGTCACAACAATCCCCCACAGTCTCTCCCCAGACAGCACACACACAATCTATCGCAGTTCAGTCCACTCGCTGCATAATACAAGCTCTTCACATTACTAAGGCAACAACAAAAAGATGTGAGATACTGTGCTGCTCCAATTATATGCTCCACGGAACATAGTCATGTAAATTAGATATTTACTTCTTTAAAGGCAACAAGAACAGGAAAGCGCACGGAAGCACAGGAAATATCTGTTCGACAAAGCCTTGATAATCCATAACAGGCATGTCGAGTGGAAAACTGTGATACCAAGTCAAAGACAGCTCAGGGGGAAAAAAAACAAAAACAAAAAGCCGCAAAAAAAGAGAAAGTGGAAGGATTTAGATTAGTTCAGACAGGGAGAGATGGAGACGAGAGCCCCCAGTATCAAACAGAGTGAAAGACTGCAAGATAAAAGCTGCTGAACTGATGGCAGATGAGTACAAAAATAAAGTCGCATTGTCGTTTTCGGAATACAAAAAGGAGGTGAGTGAATGAGAGGTGTTCGTGCTCAGGCTGACCTTCCATGAGCCTGAAAGTCCAGCTGCACCGTCCGGTCTTGAGGTGACAGAGCCCTCTTCGCTCTCTGGTGACTGTTGTGCAGGGCCTCGGTGTCGTACGATAAGCCTTCATAATGACGGATGTATTTGTTCAAAGGGTTCTCGAACTGACCTGGAAGAGGGTCAGAAGCACATGTCAACAAAAGGTGCAACAAGCATAACGCTCAGAGTCATACTGTTCAGTCCCCATAGTTATGTTACCAACACAACACCATGCGACAGACCTTTTCAACATGACAAAGTCAGTCTTTGACATTTTGAACTGTGCCTTTACAAATTGTATCTATTGATACGAATCTGTGATGCAATGATGGGAAAACAGGAGACAAATATAGCTTTAGCACAAGCTGTCAGTCACTGGCATGCTTAACAGGCTTATTCAGCTTATTGCCATGACCCCAACCGAGATAATCCCGCCAGCTTTCATACGAACCATTTTCTTTGTTCTTTTCACAAAGACAAAGAAAGAGCTCAGTTTGTTGCACAAGTGAGCAGCACATGATGCACATCAGGTGACTTCTGCTTCAGTGGTAACTGTATATCACCGCGAGACAGGCTTGTTTAAAACGCTTGTTGATGACACAAGAAACAAGAATAGAGCAAATATCAATGTTAAGTTTTTGGAAAGTGAAAAGAAAAACTCTGTGAAGCTTTAACAAAAATGGCACAATGTGTTGAAAACGAATTCATGAGCACAACTCCATTCATGGAGGAAACACTGACACTGAGCTCCAAGCATTTGTAATGGAGGCCCTTTACACGGAACTGAAAGACTCCCACGGGCGAACAGGGGATAATGGAGCGGCTCCGCCTCTCTTGTATTTTTACCTTGCTCTGCTTTGTTCATTGCAGAGGACCTTCCTCACAGTGGGAGTCACAACTCCCCAAACAGGGAGAGGCCGTACCAGGCCGGCAGCGACTTGTCTATGAATGCGCTCGCAAAATATTCCGAGAGTCAACATCTTTAGCGCCTTATCAACAGGGCGCTGAAGGGAACCAACACCTCCCCTGAAGGGCGACGGGATGGGTTCTTCTTTGGAGTGGAAGAAGCAAAGCTGTGAATTACCACAGGCCCTGTTGATTTTGTTCAACAACAAACAGCCAAAATCACCCGGATCAGCCTTACAGAGAGGACATGACAGCTGAATTAATATGCAGGACTTGTGAGATAATTTGGTGCCGATTCTGACATCTGTGGGTAGTCACATAATTAGTGCTTTCAAAATCTCAAAAAGTATCTACATATGGTTCAAAAAAAGTTTGAAAAATGGTCAAATAAAAAAATTGGTTTGAAGGATATTTTTTACTTTGGGTTTCTCTAAAAGTGTTTGGCGAACACAATTGATATGAGTGATTAAACATCACTTTGGATTCAACTTTTCATTAGTGTTAAAATGAGTAAACATAATAGCTGGTCTTTTATATTCACACAAGAAGAGGTGACATTTGGAGGAAAGGTGAAAGAAGGCATCATTTCTGTACATTTTTACAAGCTGGGTTGTCTCAAATGCAAACACACATTTGTAGATATGATCATGTTACTTGCGTGCCTGTGACACTAACAGCAGATTAACTACACAATAGGTGTTCGGTAAGAGGGGAAAACAGGCTTCTTTCTTAAGTTTAAAAGAAAGACTGAAACCTTTTTATTTAGAGGCTGACATCAGACCGAGCTGCCACTCCCACTTGAGATCGTCACAGTCACCTTTTGTTACATGTGATTTCCCATCTTGCACTTTTTGTGGTTTTCAACTCAGCTTTGAGATAAAGAGAAGAAAATGCTACAGACTTGCAAAAGGTGGATTTGCATACTGGTGTGTTCACATTCCAAGCAGTCTGAAACGCAGCATTTACCATGAAGGGCCAACTTGGATGCTCCTTCACGTTAATTATAACTGGGAGATACCCTATAATCACTGTTTGTGCGAAAGACATGAGGCATTGTTAAACTTCCACACATTGCATCAAAGCGATATAGTTAGGTGAATAAGAATGCAATCCAACTTAATCGTTTGGATCTCAATAAATGTATTTCAAAACTATGTGGGAATAATCCTCGTTACTTTAAAATTTTTGGTCTTTGGTCGTTTAAAGTAGCAGTCACATGAAAGGAAATCCAACAACAGATTTGACTCCCATTCAAAACCTTTTCCTTGTAACTGGTAAATGAAGACAGGATCTGAATAGCAACTCCTTTCATTTGAAGCTCGACAGATAACACCAACAAGGAGGAAATGAAATAAACTCAAAGTCCGATTTACTGTAAAAGCTGCATCATCATTTTCCCCCCCACAGTCTGTTTTAGCCTCGAGTGCTGCGGTGAAGAGGAGCTCTTGTCAGGAAAGAAACCGCTGACAGAACCGTCGGAGATGGCAACGGTGTGGAGTCCAACCGATCTCTGCCTCACATCGCCCTGCATGCTGGGTCAGGGCAGTGCAGCTAACCCAGCACATCAGACACCCCACACCTCGGGGGCGACTGCACCGCTTCCCCTGAATGCTGCCGACTAAAACAAAAAGGAGAACACAAAGTGGATCTGCTCAAACCTGCCAGCTGCAAGTCTGACAAACACTGTCAGGAACAAAAACTCTTTGCTGCATTACTCCAGTGGAGCCTCTGCAGTGAGCCGTCACTGAAAGCTGGCTGAGGAACCGCAGCTGTGTTGAACGAGAGATAACCTACTTTATCGGAAACACGGACTTCCACAGAAACACAGGAAACGGGTTGAAGATGACATGTTGTTGTCGTCACTGAAAGACCTGCATGACTTCAAACACTGAAAACCCTCAGAGTCAAAATTTACCCACAAGAACTCCCATTTTTTCTGCTGGATTTGGCACAACTGTTGTAGTTCTTTTATTTACATTGTGAGTAACATGTTAACAGGAAAAAAAAAAACAGAATTAGAAATCAACTCAGGTAGTTTAACGCCTGCCGAGTGGCCACACACTTTTACTACATGTTTAGAAATGTTTGTTTTCCATGATTTTATTTTATCATTGGATGACCACCAATATTCAATCAGTTGTTCCTTGTACCACCCCTGACCGAGCCCGCAAATTCGGCCAAATCTGTCAAACTTTGAGTTCTTTTGGACACAGACAAACACACAACCAATGCTGGCAATCACATGACAACATTGCTTGGCAGAAGTAATGATTGCTGGATGTTCACAGCAAACTCTGTGACGGTGTGGAGTGCAGCTCACCCAACTTTTCACCCAGTTCAACGCTCAAAATGGAAAGTTAAAACTTCTCACGAGTACAAACTCTGCTTATTCAGGGTGGGAAAAACAAAGCTTAAACTGAAGCATTCACTCTGAACTGTAACTCTAACTCACAAAACACACAGAAGCTCGATGTTAAATGCCTTATCAGGAGAAAAAAAATCAAAAAGTGTACTTATTGAAGCTCTTCAAAAATTGCTCAAGAGACAGCAAACATGTAAAACATGGGCTCTGTATGTGAGTTATGGTCAAGTAAAACTTGCAGGACTACACTAGAAATGAAGCACTCATGTTCCGAGTATCATACAAATTCATGCAGCTATTAAAATTGAATATAAAGGGCTGAGTAATGGTTCTACAAACCTCCCGAAATGGAGAGTTTGAAAACATGTTGTCTACAAAAATCATCCCGACACATTCAGATATATCGACCTGTGAGAGAAGATACCGACTGAACTTTTCTACCTCCCGGTCCCGCACAATAATCCACTGTGAGTTTCACAACGCTATGATTCATACTGCACAGAAATCACAGCAGACCTTCCTTTCCGATTCAAAGGAAGGACTGGAAAAAAAAAACAA
>JASSRZ010000001.1:13611335-13624727 GCA_032164315.1 Malacoctenus gilli
GGTGTTTGAGAAAAAGAGCTTGATGAATTTCTGTCATTGCGGACTTGCATACGAAGACAAAGACATCCAAAATGTGTCAAATAGGGTCACTTTAAGAAAGCATTCACAAAGAAGTGGAGAATGGAAAAATGTTCACTGAATCAGGGAAATAAATTCCTCTCAACACGATGAGCTTTCAAAAGCCCCTTTTAGGGAAAGTTTTGCTTTATTTACTTTTAGAGTCCAAATTATTCTTTTGCTTTAGTGCCCCCCCCAAACAACATCTTGAGATTAGTCTACAAATGTCAATCCGTGACTCCAATGCTTCGACCTCGGACCAATCAATCGCCTGTCCCCCTGCTTTCTTCAGTTTGCTCGCCCTAAAGTTTGATCTTCCGTCCTCCACGTTTGCTTCTTTTTTTTTTCTCCTCATATTTATCTCCATCTGCCAGAAAAGTCAATCTCAACACCACGTACGGCGGACGATTCGTCCCGATAAGGCCCAAACAAAACCGTTTCTCCACCCCCTTTGTGGGGAGACGGACGGCAGAAAAAGCGACATTGATTTATGGGGAAAATGTCACGGCTACTTGAACGTTTCAATCTCCTTCGGCGCAGATGGCGCTTAAAGGTTGGTGGCAGCGCTGATGGGAGATAAAGGTGGAGAACGAGCTGCTGGAAGGGGTGGCGGAGGAGAAAAAAAAAGTGTCAGTCAGTGTTTAAAGTTCACCGCGCACTCGCAAGAGCCACCGACAAAGCCAGATTCTCCGATACGTTGGCCCTCTTTGCCCAAACAAGGCGCCTCCATGAACGTCCTTCAGAAAGTACTTTGTTTACCTTCTCTACAGGGACCTAACAGGTGATCTGTCTGCTTCTCTGATGCTTCTCTTCGCAATCCCTTCATGATCAAACTCAGTTCATCTCGTTTTGTCTTTTGAAGTGTTTTTTGGGGGTTGAATTTCTACAACCTGCCGTATTTTTCTTTTTTTTTTGCCATCTCTCATCCAGCTCAATCCGAGCACCTCTTTGTTTCTCCATCTGCCTCCTTCACAACATTCGTCCCCCCCCCCCTCGCCTTCAGGACGCGACGCGCCGACTGTTTGTTCCCTTTGATCCGAACCGCACGTCGAACGCTTCGCTCTTTCGTTTTCCTTCTCGGTACTTGATCTGCTACAAGCAAGCCAGGACTTGTAAATTAAAAGTTTTAGAGACTCACACGAAGACCGATAACGGGTGAGGCCTGAATTTCACGAGATTCCCCCCGCCCGCTTCTATCCGAATTTTCCCATCGAAGTTTCCGTCGAAATGCCCCGAACCGCTCTCGGGAGGGATGCCGCAAAAGTGCGCTCCGATGCCTCCGTTTGTACAGTTTGTTTCGACAGGAAATCGCAGCTACGAAAACTCGCTCGACAATCCGTGGGATCAGAACCCGACGAGTCTGGGGGGGGGGCGCGTCTGGAGGGCTCGCCGCCACGCGTTCTTCTTCCATCACAGAGCTACTTGACTTGGGTCAGTTTGTTCTAAACAGGAAAGCTGTCTGTGTCTCCTTTCTCTTCTCTCTACCGCCCCCCCCCCGCCTCAGCAAAACACTTCTACAAACATGTCCGCTCAATGTACTCACTCTGGGTCCCCTGACGCCTCCGCTTCTGGTATTTTTCTTTTTCCACATCGAGGAATCAGGACTCAGCAAGACTAGTCCTCGGAAAAAAAAACAAGGCACGATAACAGACGGGCAACACACCTATCTGTACATAATAGCCCTCCTCAAGCAAAGCCTCGCCTGCGTGCGAGCACTGGTGTGTGCCGGTACACAGTGTTCAGTCATTCAGGCTGCTCTCGCTTTTCCTATCCCCCCCCCCCCGACAAGGCCGAGAACACTACTATCGGGGGCTTAACTTCCTCCCTCTGAGCTCCGCTGAGCATTCGGCGCTAATAAAACAAACGTTGAGGGTCACGAACCGGCGATTTGTTCCGCCGTTCGGGATTGGATGGCGGCTCGGGTGTAGCGCTGGCCGACGGTACCGCCGGCACCTGCTTCCCGTTTCGCTCGGCGAGCCAGAGAGAGAGAGAGAGAGAGAGAGAGAGAGAGAGAGAGAGAGAGAGAGAGAGAGAGAGCGACAACACTGTATCCCACGATTTCGCAGGGACTATTTGTCAGCCTGATGCCTCCTCGTCACACGGGTTAGTTTTCAAGCGGAGACAGATGCCAGCCGCCGTCGATTTAATGAGGTTGCCGTGTGAAGTTGAGCCCCCGTGCGAGCACCGAATCTGTTGTGCTGTTGTGTTGGTTTTCACACTTCAGCTTTTGATAAAAGAGAAGCATGAATAAAAAAAAAAAAGAGAGAGAGAGACAGAAAAAAAAGCGACTTCTTTTCAAATCGAAGGATTCCAAGCTCGGGGCCGCATGAGGAACAGTCGGATTACGCCCGGGCCCTCGTGGGTAAAAATGAAGAGATGGTTGGCTTCTCGTCTGCTTTCCGTCGTAATGGTAACAGCGCCTGATCACAGTGAAACTCATCTCTGAGGGGAGGGGCCGGCCCTGCAGGGGGGGTGAGGGCGTTTGATTGTTACCTATTCGGGACTCTGATCTGGTGCGTTTCGCATCTTTGAACGAAATCAAGAAAGGATGGGAGAAATATTTGGAAACTGCATTATCCGTCTCATAAGAATCAAATAGTTTTTTGCTTTTTTTCTTCGCCAAATACAAGCCCCCCCCACCCCCCTTCACAATTGCTATCTTCGCTCTCCATCTCTAATTCAATCCTTCCTCTCATGTCCTCGCCTGATGCTGGTTTAGAAAGGTCATTAAAAATTAGGTTTGATATGCCTGTAGGAATAACCACACTGCGTGTGTGTGTGTGTGTGTGTGTGTGTGTGTGTGCTTTACATTTGCATGAGTGCAAGAGTTCGAGCCTGCATACCGCAGCAATATCCATCCTTCTGTATCGCACCAGCAGAAGGCAATTAATGAGAGCCTGTGTTCTTATCTGCTACCTAGCAACCTTGGCTGTTCCGCTCGTCGCCCCCAGCAACTGCTGCTGCAGCCCGTAATCGATTGGCGGGCCCCACACCACTCTGAACCGCTGACCTGCGGCGTGCGGAGAGCTGGCGAAGTAAAATATCTCTGTATCTCCGACAGATAGGACGGAAGGATGTTGCTGGGGTTGTTTTGTTCGTCGCATTTTAGTGACAGCAGAGAGGAATTTTTTCCCTGAAATAGGATTTACAGTAAAATGTTTGCAGTAAATGTCAGCTCTCGTAATCGGAAAAAAAAAGGGAGAACCTCTTCTCAGGGCGCCCATTTTGGATTGGTGTGTGTGGGGGGGGGTGTTCCAACATATTTACAACTGCAACGCAAATAAAAAGCTGCGAGGACGTCGCCGTCGTAAAATGTCAGCCTTGGCTCGGAGGGGGAGGTCAGGCACCTCATCAGGCAGTGAAAGCCACAGGAGCGAGGAGGCAAGCCGGGGGCGCCCGATTGGGAGCGTGGCGGCGGAGCGCGCGCGGTTCATCACCAAGGCGAAGAAACGCAGGGGAACGCAGACGGAGGCGCCCGATTGGCCGCTGCCGAAACCTCGCGCCGCCGCGACGCTGCGGATCGAGCGCCACGCTGCGCGCGGGAAGTTGCGAAGCGCGGCGGTCCAGACACAAACGCGGCAGCCGCAGCTCGGCCTGAGCGGAACCTCATCGCCTCGGAAACGCCGTCTCCGTCGCATGGTGCCATCGCGTTTGTTGCTTTGTTTACCGGTGTGGTTCTGCAGTAACACGGATGTCTGATTTGGGGCGGCAAAGAAAGGAGCGGTCAGCGCCGTTTCGACCAATCGGGCCTCTCTTTTAGGGCCACCGTGAAGTAGACTAGCTTGTTAGTTTACTCCGTTTACTAGTTTACACTTTCCTACATTGATCTCTTGTTTTCTTAATTGCTGGGTTCAGGCGAAGAATGCAAGAGACTCTTCCCAATTATTCAACTGTTTTTTTTGGATTCCCTGGCCAGAGCCGGATTTAGACAGCCCCACCAGGGGGTGCAGGTAGAATATCAGGGGGGGGCAAGTGTGGTCATGCCGCTTGCACAGTCGGAAGATTTTGGGGGGGCAGTCGCGGCATTAGGGGGGGCATTGCCCCTCCGTACCCATGCCTACATCCGGCCCTGTTTATCCACCTTCTGTGGAAATTCAGTCAACTTCAGGCGTTGATGCTGGTTTGAGGTTACATTGAGTCAAGGTGGGATACATCCTGCTCGGGTTGCCAGTGCATCATTGGGGAGACACAGTCACACACCACGTCTTTGAACTGTACAGAGGAACCGAAGTGAGCAGAGAAAAAAACCAACACAAGCACATGCAAACTGTGCAGTCGAAGGACCCGGAACCTAAGCTTGAACCAGTCATTCAGTCGCTGTGAGGGAAGAGCGCCGCTGTCCGACCATCACACGAATATAACTTGGGTTTTTTTTTTGTGTATGTGTATTTTTTGCTGCCTGTATTGGCTTATTTGATTTTGGATGGTAAAATTTTTCAGACAGGATCCACATGAAGACAAAAATCTTAAAGTGATCCATGCACAGTGTCATCAGTTTGTCATACGATGGCTTCATCCCAAAAATATTCTCGCCGTCTTTGTCAGGAAAAAGGTGTGTATCCTGGTCCTTCTTTTAGGTCAGAGTGGGAACAGATGATTTTGTACCAGGTCATCACAACGCGGAGTCTCTGTCATCTTGTGTTTGAACACAGGTTGACAGACATCTCGCTCCAATGTGGAGCGGGGGCAACCACCCATCCATGCCAGAATCCATAAAAGTATGACCCACATAATGAGGCAGATTACACTGTTGTATGCCGTTTGCATGCTGGTGTTAAATAACAGCTCAGCTCGCCCTCGTCCTCCGTGCACCGATGTGTTGCTTTTGTCGGTATCATAGTTCTGCTGTGTATATGTAGATTTTTATGACCGCACTGCAGGCGCACTCATCAAAAATTCATCAGCATTCACAAACTTGACAAACATCCAAGCGTTGCACTCGCTGGTAATATTTTGAATTTGCAGTGAAAATACATGTATAAAAAAAGGTCAACACATAAATAACATTTTATTTTAACAAATAAACAAACAAGAAATGCAAGAATGATAAATCCAAAGTGGAGAAGTCGCGTATTGTACGCGTGTGACACAGCAGAAGTGCGTCCACCTCGAGCCTGGATGGACGGGAGCGATGCAGCGCCAATCATCTGATTCGCGAAGCGCTCATCTGCCGTCGGAGCCCTTTTGCCCGAAAGTGAAGAGATGTGGTCCATTACACAGCTTCGCTAATCCTGCCATCGCTGCTGCTCATAAGCATCCTAATCCACACACTCTGATGAGCCAGCTGTGGGCTTTTCACCTCACTTCTCCTCGCCGAGCGTCAGCGCCGCAGCAGCACGGTGCTCATGGGGACGTATAGCGGGTGTGTGTGTGTGTGTGTGTGTGTGTGTGTGTGTGTGTGTGTGTGTGTGTATGTATGTGTGTGTGTGTATGTGTACGTGTATGTGTATGTGTGTGTGTGCGCGCGCGCGCGCGTGTGTGTGCGTGCACGCGCATGCGTACATATGCGTGCGTGTGCGTGTGTATGTACACACCACGGACTGAGTCCCCACACACACTTGCACTTTGCACATTAGGCGCCACGTGGAGCCAGTACATTCCTCAGCTGACATGAAATAGAGTGAAATGGTATCTTATTACGACTGCGTGCGCTTTATGGAAGCGCACGCTCACGGCCATGTTGTCCTTTACATCAGATAAACGCCATTTAAGCGTCTGTAAATGACGGCGTGTGTTGGTGAGAACATGTTTTTGTGTTTTATCACTTCCATGATAGAATAAAACAAACCGACTGGAGGTCAATAAACATTTATGCTAAATGGTTTGGCTCTGTTTATTGTCAAATAGTTCAAATGTGGCGCCTGCTGACAGTTTGCTAAAAGCTGGAATGGTAACCATTGACAGTAGCGCGCTCACGGGGCTCAGCTGCGAGGCCGATCGCGATCTCAGGGGTTAATCGGCAGCAGAGGTTGAGAGGCAGCTGAGAAGCGTCGCTCGGAGGCTGAATGGAAGAATCGCTGTTTCACTTCACTGGCTCCTCTGGTGTGTGGCGCATTTCCGTATGTAATGTAGCCTCTCTACTCTACGGGATCGCGTCTTCTCCTCTGAAAGAATCCCATCCAGATTTTCTATCTGAATAAACTTGATTTGTTCTTAATCTTAAGCCCACATTTCGATGCTCACAGAGGGATCGGAGCCTCGATGAAGGAACGCAGCGAGGAGCGCCTTGGATTTCTATTGTTCCCATTTGTTGTGATGATATTATGTAGGAGCTGGTGTCACAGCCCAGTCACCTCCTCATATCCTCACTCGGTCGCTGCGGCCGGTGAGTAATGTTGCTGGTGTGGGGTGTCTTACAGAACAGGGGTGGTAGTTCTCCTGCTCCAGTGACTCATTTCCCATCAACTGGGTGTTGAAACAAGGCACCGCCAGCGTCGACGCTGTCTGAATAACTCTGTCATCAACACTCGTTATAAAGAAATGAAAGAAGGAAACATCTGTAAACCTTCTTGCACATTCATAACTTCGACTATTAATATGAGTGAGTCAGAAAAGTGAAGCGCGTGCGCCTTTTCCAAATAACTGTAGCTTCACGCTGGAGCCTCCAGATAGTGAAGAATAGGGGAGGGGATTTTTGTAGAACATCTTATATAATATGAGTCGAGCCAACAGGGGTGTTAGAATTCATTTTAGTACAGCAGACTCGAAAAAGTCAGGGCAGCAAAAATATGCTCTCTCAGCCTATAAATAACAAAAGGCCCCCAGTTTCCTTTGGTTCCAGTGCAACGAAGTCGGAGCGAATTCTCAAAATGGTCACATTTTGATAAACGGCTGAAGTTAACGGCCTGAATTTTCTTGACAACTACGTTCGAATCTAAAGTCTCGCTTAGATTGCACAAATCTTTTTCAATTTTTTTCCCCCTGCCTTTTGTACTCAAAAGTCCGTCGCTTTGTTGCTGGCTAAACATTTTCCACATCCCTCCGTGCGTCAGCTTTCACCAAGTCACCCTGTGTGTGTGTGCGTGCGTTTGCGTGTTTTTTCTCATGCTAATGCTTTTGCGCCTGCGATGGGTTGCGAGCTTTTAGGGCTGCGCTTCTCTGTGCGTTGCCGCCATCTGCTGTTGAGTTCTGGCTTCCCGCTGCCATGACGTCACTGTTGACGCACAGATAGGTCAGTAACTTTTATTGAAAAATGAGGTCGCTGTCTTCTCAGTGATTTTTGCATCATCCGTCACCCTGGCGATTTGAGGTTTTGTCCCCTTTAAATTTGCCACTAAGTTTATTCATCAGTGTGATATTACGGCACTGATAATAAGGACAGTTCTATTGGGGGTTTGTTTCTTTATTAACTCGTGCAAGCCACAGTCCTTTTTTTTTTCTGGGGACCCTCCTTTTCCATCCGTCCACCTTCCTGGTTGATGTGTTCTTCATGTCTCCGCTGTCCACCCTCAAGAATAACAGTGAAACGACTCCCCACAAAATGAACCAATCGCAGCGCTGACAATAGGAACATTGCATTATCGCGTGCTGTTGTGGGTCACGTTCCATCCGCCCCCCCCCTTGTAATATTAGCAGAGAGAAATATGTCTCATGATGATGACTCTCGATGCTCTCATGGAAATCTAATATCAGATGGTTTCCTGGCAGACGCGTTCGTTTCTTCCTCTGGTTGAAAGTTGATTGGCAGTGAGCAGAGCGCAGCCCAACAGGCAGAGTAAAACGTGGAAACGGCTCGACTTGGAGCGGAAAAACTGCAAGGCGGTCGCATCTGCTGCTGTCAAATTATGTTTGAAGAGTCTTAAATAGTTGTTTGCACAGGTGTCGTTGGCACTTGATGATTTCTTTAAGCCTGCAAAGACCTCAGATGTTTGTCTTTGAGGCCGCATGGGATGCCCGTGTTTTCCTTTTTTTTTTTTTTTATTTGGTCCCATCATTGTCGAGACACAAGACGGATAGAAGTTTTCGGTTGAATACCGATCACAAAAGCAAAAATCTGCGCCGCGGCGAGCTCCTGAAGAGAACAACATACGGATGCTCCCTCCAGGCTTTTAAGGCATGCGGCAAATATTGCTTCAAGTCTTAATCGGTCGAAGGTATAAAAATCAATCCCCCGAGGGCTCCTGTGATGCTGACTGCAGGCAAAAAGGTGTAATTGAACAGATAAAGGCAGTGATATGGATTGGACGTGATGGCTGTGTAAAAGTGTTTTTTTTTTTTTAAAAAGTGCCCAAACTCTGTTTTATTTTGTGTTTCTGTCAGACGCTCTGTTTTAACTGCCCATGGGTGCTCTGTCCTTTTTTGTATTTTTTCGGTTTACAGAATATGAGCGACGCCATGGCCGTGTTGCACAAGCTGCAGACGGGTCTGGACGTGAACGTGAAGTTCACTGGGGTCAGAGTGTTTGAGTACACCCCTGAATGCATCGTGTTTGATCTGCTGGACATCCCTCTTTACCACGGCTGGCTGGTTGACCCCCAGGTAAGATGGGACCTCTTTTTTGGGGGGCGGCGGGGGGGGGGGGTGCTTTGCAGTTTGTGGTCTCCATTATCTCACTCGTCTTGACTGGTCAGAGTCCAGTTTTTCTGTTATCTGCAGTGTCCGGAAATATCCCAATCGGTACAGTTGTTCATTTTTTGTTTCCGAATGAAAATTACACAGTGGAGTTTATTATTGTTTTTCTGCGTGACAACAAAACAGGAAATACCTGGCCTGTCATACAAACCACTGACCTAAATTGCTTCATGTAAAAAAGAAAAGACAACAAAGTTTTTAGTATCAACTCCTGTTTGAGCAACTTGCAGATAATTCTGGGAGACACTCTCTGTGTTTCGAAGCAGAAAAGGGGGGAAAGTTTCCTGCAAACATGAAAGATTCTGTGCTGAAGCAATGAGAGAACATAAACCCACAAAATTACAGCCTGGCCTTTCTCATGCATGTGCTCTACTTGAGTGGTCTGAATGTTTTCTTTAAAAAAAAAAGAAAAGAAAAAGCTACATTTGAAAGGACTTTTTCACTCTTCTGCCCAAACAAGTTTTTAGCCAAACATCAGTCACAGAGTGCGCACGAGAAACTGTTTTATAGTCTGTGTGCAGTGGCCAGTGTTGGGGGGGGTAACGAGTTACTTTCGTAACACATTACTGTAATATATTACGTTAGGCAGTAACGGTGTAGTATTATGCGTTACGAATTATATTTTGGTAATATTATTCCAAATTTACATTTACAGAGTCAGGTAATGCGTTACAATCTGAGCCGTAGGTTTAAAAAAAAAAAGTGTGCAGACACGCACGCACAAAAACACACACACACACTTAACTTTTTTTGTCAAAGTTTGTGTGGCCGCACTTCGTGACTCAAGCGCTAAGAAATGGGACATAGAAAAAGAGTTTGTGTCATGTCATGTAAAAGTTTTGGTTGTTGGTGGTGGTGAAAGAAACTAAAAAGGAATCAGTAACTTCTTACTTTACACAAATGGTAATATTGTAAAGAAACGTATTAATTTCAAATGAAAGTAACTTGTATTATTAAATATATCACATTTTGGAAGTAACTTGCCCAGCACTGGCAGTGGCCCACCAAGCTACTATGAGCTGTTTAGGAGACGAATTCTTATGAATTGTCACAGCAGGAAGTAAGCGTGTTACACTCTCTATATATAACGTGCATTGAGGTTGATCATGCCGAGATATAGTTTATGAGCTCAGTTGACAATCATGTCTTTAAAATTGAGACTTTTTCTCAAGGTAACATTTGGGGAACGAAAACAAAAAGAGCCCCATTGGCTCAGTGATATCAGCGAGGTTTCCCTCTGTTTTCTAAGTTTTCTCCCAAACGCGCGGTGAATGTGCTTTCCCACAGTTTTTTATCTCTGTGTGCAGATGCAGGACATTGTCAAGGCAGTGGGCAACTGCAGCTACAACCAGCTGGTAGAGAAGATAATATCCTGCAAGCAGTCGGACAACAGCGAGCTCGCGGGGGAAGGTGAGCTGCTCTCTGCCTTCGCTCGTTTTCTCCGCGCCAACCCGTCCAACCGCCCCACTGCCCCCCCCCTGCGTCCCATCCACTGCCCTTGTTTTCTTTGGTGTTCATCAAAACGGGCCGTTCCTGCAAAATTTGTGCAATTTTGTTTTTTAAAATACCTAAAAAGTGGGATGAACTGTCACGAAATCAGCACTTATTCACTCGAGTGTGTGAAAACTCGTTCGAAAAAGCCCCCCCCAAAAAAAGCGCATACCGAGTTTGAAGGAAACCAGGTCACACGTGTGACGGCTCATCAAATGACCCACTTCATCCCGTCAGTTCTCTTGCTGTCAGTCACTTCACGTCGCTCGTTCGACACCGAGCTCGCTCAGTGTTTGTCATCCGGCGTGGAGCAAGTCAACACTCGAAGGCCGCGGTCGATGATGCGCCGATAAGAGACGTACACACACACACACACACACACACACACACACACACACACACACACACACACACACACACCCTGTATTGTATTTCTGCATCTGTTGCCCACAAATTCCTCTGAGAACCACTTTGATGCAAATGTTGCCCTCAGGTGCCAAAGGGAGTCGATTCGGGAAAAAGACTGATGCGACTCTGTTCACTTCAGAGACAAAACTGTGCCTCTCTGAGCGTTGTCATTATTTATTCTTTGTGTTGTTTTAGCAGTCACTACTTTGTTTTTTGCCCCCCTCCGTCATCAACTTCAAGAAATTGCCTTTATCTGAGGTGAACAGTGCCTCTGTGTGTGAGCGTCACACAGCTTTTCGGAGCCTCACTTGTGTCCCGCAGTTGCTTCCCAGCCTGAATTCGATTCGCTCCCGTAACTATGTGCAGTCCCAGCAGCGCAGGGTCAGAAGAGCTTCAGTTGTGACTGCAGGATTTCCAGCAAGCATTCCAAATAGTGACCCATATTCACCAGTCAGTAGGGATTGCAATTGTAGTGGAGGTGACTCATCAAGTGGTCTAATGATGCAAGCATTTGCGAGAGGAGTTTATTCACGGGCCGATTTTGGAGTCGGTGCAAAACAGAGGGGAAGGGAATCGACATTTGTAGCGACATCCCGAGTCTGTGTTTCTTCATCCGCCGCTAAATCACAAATCCGAACCTCGACTCCGTTGATCTTCCCGACATTGATCACTCCTCTCCGCTGATCCCAGGCATTGTAGCGGAGCAGTTTCTGAACAGCACAGCTACGCAGCTGACTTACCACGGCTTATGCGAGCTCACGTCCACCGTGCAGGAGGGGGAGCTCTGCGTCTTCTTCAGGAACAACCACTTCAGCACCATGATCAAATACAAGGTAAACACCTCGTCGTGCCTGTTGGCAACACACACACAGCCACACTGATAACGACGCAAAACAGGCTCCTGAAAGGTTTGAAAATATGGTCCAGGAGTAAACGATTACAAGTCCCCAACATTACTGTCCTTTTTTTGTATGTTAGTGTGATTTGGTTGAGACTGATGATCATTTGTGTCAGTAAAATTCTAGATAGATACATCAGTGCTTTGTTTATCGCTCAAAGGAACTTCAATTGCCCAGGAGTTCATACGTTATCTGTTCCTAAATTATTCCCCACTTAGATTCTCATTCATTGCTACATTGAAAACAGATATGATGAGCTGTTATATTCTCCCTTTATCCGGCTCCATCTTCACATAAACTTGCAGTAACCTGCTAAATCAAATCAATAAAAGTTGCGTATTGTTACATAGCAGGTGTGACCCCGTGACCCTCTGAAAGGTCTTTTTTTTCCCCACTCTGTACTTGTTAAGTCCAGTCTGCAGCAGCCTGTGCCCAAAGCTGGCTGCCCTCAGGACTGCAGCTGCAACAGACCTTTCCTGTTATCTGCAGGGGAGGAAGTGAGTCTGCGGACTTTGTTGTTTTTGAATCGTACTCCATCCCTGCCAATAAAAGTAAAGCGGTGCGTGTCTCGTAAAAAAAAATCAGACAGTGTTGTAGCAGCTAAAGCTTTTGTTTTGAAGTCACTCATTCATTGAAACACAAATCACCAACACAAAGGAGCGAGTGTTTTCCCTGCGCACGCCAGGAGTGGAGGCCGTATGTGTAGATTGACACTGATAAGCGGGGGTGGCGTGTGGTTTGCTTTGTAGGGCCAACTGTACCTGCTGGTTACAGACCAAGGTTTCCTGACGGAGGAGAAGGTCGTGTGGGAGAGCCTGCACAACGTCGACGGCGACGGCAACTTCTGCGACTCGGAGTTCCGGTTGCGGCCCCCGTCCGACCCGGAGACCGTGTACCGCGGCCAGCAGGACCAGATAGATCAGGTAGAGGCAGGACTGATCCCACCTCACACTGTTGGCGCTCCCCCCCTCCAAAAAAAAAGTGGAACGACGACGGGACGCGGTGATCCGTGATGCCAGCGGTCCCCGTTCTGTGTCGGACGCAGGAAGAGAACTGAGGAAAAGGGCAGTCGTGAAAAAAACCAAAAGCCATTAGATCAATTTCAGGATACTCCACCACAATAACAACAGCAGTGCGTCACCCCATGCTGAAACTATACAGATAAAGAGTTTGAATAATAGATGTGTTATAGCTACCAATAGCACCCTTTTAGGCTCACACAGGCTGGAAACCAGCGCATCGGGCTGCATGCCAGCCCTCTTTCTTTCCTCAAGCATTCCTCACTGTACCACAATGGTTGCTTATCAATGCAGCTGGATTTATGTGTCCCACGCGTTTTGTTTTTTTTGTTGTTGTTTTTTTTTAACTCGGTCCACTGCCGCACTCTGGTTGGTCAGCGAAGGTGGACCAAACGGGGCCGGCTGATGGATCGTCTCCCCTTTGCGCCCGCGCACCCACACGCGAGGCAGCAACACAGCAGCAGCCGGGAGTGTCTTTTTTTCCCCAAATCTTTCTCGCTCACTCAACTAGAAAAATAAGTTTTGGTTAGAAAAATTCTATTCAGACTCTTTCTGGGCTCCTTATCAATTGCGTTCGAGAGATTAGTCGATTTGGGAAAATCTGTAAACATCCCAGTGGAGGAATTGAAGATTTGCAGGGAGAGTGAATAACGTGGAACTGACCGAAACCGAATGGAACATTCAGAAAGAACTTCGATTGCGTCACTGTTGATAAAAAAACCGAGGTGCAACAACCAAAGCTGAGAGTTGAAGGCGGTTAATGATTGAGGTGCCGTGGCTCTGCCGCACTGTATTTCACTCCCAAACAGCCCCCCGCCAGCCCCGCTTATGAATCGAGCCTCTGTGTCTGTGTCTGTGTGTGTGTGTGTATGTGTGCGTGTGCGTGTGCGTGTTTGTGTTGGTTACCAGGACTATCTGATGGCGCTGTCGCTGCAGCAGGAGCAGCA
>JASSRZ010000001.1:13624827-13640180 GCA_032164315.1 Malacoctenus gilli
TGTGTGCGTGTGCGTGTGCGTGTTTGTGTTGGTTACCAGGACTATCTGATGGCGCTGTCGCTGCAGCAGGAGCAGCAAAGCCAGGACCTGCAATGGGAGCAACTCCCCGAAGGCATCAGCGACCTGGAGCTCGCTAAGAAGCTCCAGGAGGAGGAGGACCGACGGGCCTCCCAGTACTACCAGGAGCAGGAGCAGGAGCAGGCGGCGGCAGCGGCGGCGGCGGCGGCTGCAGCAGCGCAGGCGCAGGTAGGAAAGGGGTTGGGCTGAGGTCGAGGTCCGCCTCCAGAAAAGCGCCACAGGGACACGTGCGGGTGATAAGCACGGACGTGTTTGTACTTCTTCTGTTGACAGCAAGAATCAGCTTTGCTTGTTTTATATACATAAGCAAAAAAAAAAAAGTGTCCACACTCGCTTTTGTTTGCACAGCAGGGCCAGCAGGAGCCGGGTGAGGGCGGCGACGCAGACAGAGGAGGCGCAGGAGCAGGCGGGGCGGCGGCCAGCGCTGGGACGGCGGCGGCGGCGGCGGCCGGAGCCACGCCCAGCCCGGGAAAGCAGTCGTCGGGCAGTGACCGCAAAGCCAAGAAGGAGTCGAAGGATCGAGAGAAATGTGTTATTTTGTAACATGAAGCGTGTCTGCGTGAGTGTGTGCGTGTGAGTGTTTTGTGCATTCGCTTATCTGTGAGAGCAGGAGGGAAGCATCGGCTTCTCCGCGGACTGGACACGCAATGTGCGGTGCCCCCCCCCCCACCCCCACCCCCACTGGACAACAAACAAGGGAAGGGAGAAAGTTGGAGGAGCGGCGTGACTGAAAGAGGATTCGCTGTTCCCAAACCACAGGTGCCTGCTTATCCTCTATCCTCAGTGGAAACCTGGACATCAGAGGCAGGGACACAACAACAACAACAACGACGACTACAACTACAGCCCTCGTCTTTCATAAGAGTCGGCCAAACTTTGTTACGAGTTGCACAGTGCACTATATTTGTGACACGGGGTCAAGTTTATCTTGGGGTGGTCAATTTTATAGCAAAAGACATATTCTGAAGAAACAACATCTCTCATTCTCATCATGGTGGGGTTTTTTTCCCAGAAAATTTCAACATTTTGTTCCTTTTTTTTTTTCCTAGTATGCAGCTTGTAAGCTTTTTGTATGCATTGATATTTTAAAAGCCTACATAGAAAAAGTTACTTTTGAGTTTTGTTTTGTTTTTCAGTCAGCTGTTGATGCCAAGACTAACAACAGGTAGTTTTTTGGGGGGGCGGGCGGTGGGGGAAGTTTTGTTTTCTGTGTGTGCGCCAAAAGGGATTTTCTTTGTTTTTATTTTTGTTGTTGTTTTTTTCTTTTTTCTTGTTGAAAATCAATGTCACGCCACCTGCAATCCTCGGCATTAACGCGAAGGGTTCATTTTTTTTTTTTCGCCAGATAGCTGCCACATACTGTAGCTGTCCAGTCAGACTCGCCGCAGCTCGCCCAGGTCAGATTTGCCTTACCAGAGTGCGGCGTGTTCCGCGTGTTCCGCTCTGACTGAATGTGAACGTGTGCTCGTCCCCACGAGCACAGCGCGTTCAGCACGCGGGCGCCGCGTGGTACACGTGTCCTCATTTACACCGCGCCTCAGATGTTAACAGGTTTCAGTTTAGGAACAGCCAAATATTTTGGGGCCGAGCTACAAACGCGTGCTATTTCTGTCACTTCCGTTGCGATTTGGTTGACGGTCAACTTGCAGAAAGCAGATGTTGTCTTAAGTGGACGTTTTGGGGTGTTTTGTTTTTTTTTAGAGTACTTTTCCTTTTTGGTCAAGTCAGATCCGCATTTGGTGGCACCGAGGTTGAGGTCGCATAGTCCAGTGAGCTCCTTTCATTCTCGGTTTTCGCTCCATGCAGAGATGCACACATGCTCTCCTCTGTCGCGGACCTCGTTCCAGGATCCAGTCGTGTGATGTTTCTCCAAACTTGGACGGAAGATTTGAGATTTTTTTAAAAAAAAAATTTCCCATCCACAAACCTCGGTTGGATTTCAAATCGGTGAAACCATGAGAGCAAACATGCTTTGTAACTCCAGTTGAAGATGTTGGAGGAGGGGGAGGTGGTCTGCCTTGAAGCTGAGTAGGTTAGGAGGAGGATATATCTCCTCCTTGTCACCCACAGTTCAGTTCACGTTTTCTTATCCTTTTTTTTTAATCTACTCCTCTTTTCAAAGCCAGAATGAGTCCATTCATCAGTTAATAATGGATGAATAAAGCTCACACACACAGAGCTCTCCTGGTTCCTGGAGAAGATCCACTTCTGACGCCGAATCTCGGCGGTTTTCTCCTTTGAACCCGTTTCGTCTCGCTGCAGCATCAAGCCCGCGCAAACCCCTAAATGTACATATTTACCGGACGCGTTCTTACGATGGATTCAGCCAGTGGTCTGTGCCATTACCGTACCATGGGACTGCCTCCTGAGAAAACTTTTTCTATCTAAACATTCCAGTCGGATGCCTTGACTCGAGCTTTCCGTTGCTGACTGAGGGAGACGGGTGTCGTGCGAGCGGAGGGGGGTGGGGTGGGGGGGTGGGTGGGGGTTGGTTTGGCGATTCACCCAGAGGCGACAGGCGACCTGCGGTGTGGGGAAACCTTTCTTACGGGCTTCTGGCTGGAGGTGGAGCTCCGCGTTTGTTTTGTATGTACATATGAAACGCCTTACAACATTTCAACATATTTTATAGGGTAAAAGTACACAGGCGTATTACCTGACTTAGACAATCCATACTTTTTTTGCGACATGAACATCGGAACTTCTCAGGCCTTTTTTGCCCCCCCCTCCCCCCTCCCTTTTACATCCACGCAGTCCGAGGTGTCGTTACAAGCTGTACACTGTCTGACGGCACAGCTTTTGACGCCCCTGTCACGACTTCTGTATATTTACACTTACCATTTTGAAACTTTGAAGGACTTAACACAATAAAAACTTATTTAAAACTCTCCTCGTTAGCGACACACTGAGAACTTTGACTTAGCTGCTCCGTATAAGAATGAAAACCCTTTTTTTTTTTTTCTTTACATTGACGTCTTCACAGGTTTCAACGCCCGTTCACACACACACACACATGACATGATTTCAAAGAATGAAGGCAGGAAGGTATATCGATGGCTTTGGTGTTTTGATTTCTTTTCTTTTTTTTTTTGAGGTGGTCCGTCGAGTTTCACCTCATTCAAACAAACTCGCTGATAAAACATTCCAATCAAGTTCCGAAACTCCCAAAAAATTCACGTCGGAGGGGAAGAATAATGTGGAAGATTCAATCATGCTGGTTCGCGTTTGTGTGAGTGGAAACAAGTGTGGCGTAACGCACACGTTTATGATTTCCGATTGAGTGCTGTGCGTTCGAGCTCGATTTCCTCGTCATTATTACCAGAATTTGCGCTTCTTCCTTTTTTTTTTTTGTTGTAATGTGTTTGCTTCCCCCCCTCGTCCCTACGATGAATTGAACAGAAGGATATTGTGTGTTTGGTGTCTCCAAGTGGTTTTTTCTTGTATGCCTTGTAAAAGTGATGGTGGGGTTAAATGCTGTACAATTAGTATTTTGACAAGGTGATCGTTGAACATATAGTTGTTGTAATTGGTTTTGCACTGTTACATTGATATGCACTAACGGAAAAGAAACATACCTCATTTTCTACAGAACATAAATTGTGCAAGAGCGCTATTGTTTGTTTTTTTTGGGTACCTTTTTGGAGAAAAAAAAGCTGGAAAAAAAAAAAACAACCAACCTTAGTGATGGCCAAAATGAATCCCTCACCTTGGTAGCAGTTGCTCGTATGCCAGCTGAATAATCCTAATTTGTAAAGTATGAAAGGGCTGTTTCAACGTACTGGCTTACAATGAAAGAGTACTCTTGTTAAAAGGTAGTACCTCTTCAATAGAACTCGCTGCGATTTGGTATATTCAGGTTAGTGGGACACCTACACTGGCCTGCACAGGCTCCAGTAGCAGCACACAGCGGAGAGACAGTGAGGAGGTCACGACACTAAGGAGCGACTGAAAGACGTCACGCGACAAGGCGCGTTTTTGTTTTGTTTTTCTTTTTTTCTTCAGGATGGAAGTAGATTATTAATCGGTGTAGGTGCATCTCTGAGAACAGGTCGCCATTTTTCCACTCCAGTCCGTTATTCGAGTACATGAAGAAGGCCGGCGAGCCTCGACGAGGGGGAAACGGGACGAGAGTGCTTTCGCGAGGCTCGAGCGCGGTCCTGATGTAGCAGAGACGGTGGCGTGAGACACGCGCAGAGTGCTGAACAATCTCGAGGGGAGCTCGTTTTTTAATGCAATATAAAACTCCCGCATTTTGTGATGCATGTGAAATGTTGACTGAAAATTTAGGAGTTAGAGAGAAAAAAAAAGAAGAAAAAAAAGGATTCTCGACACCCCCTCCGGAGTTTGATTTCCACTGTTGGGCCCCCTTATGTTTAGATTTCACGTGTACAAGCAAAAGGAACGTGTTTGTGAATATGGGAGGTTACTCATTTGTGTTGATTTCAATGTTCATCTATTTACATAAATGACCAAATAATGTATGTAGCCTTTCACATTACAGTCACATATTGTATATGGTGATATATATATAACAAAATGCCTTATAGACGAGGGACATTCAACCTGATTAGAAGTTACCAGGATAATAAAAAAGCAAAACAAAAACTAAGAACAGTGGGTGCGTTGTCATTGCTTATGATGAGTCCTGATTTGTTTTATAGGAGTACAAAGTCGCTGCCAGCTCACACTGGGGTGAAGGCAGCGTACAGGCGGGACAGGTCATCAGTCCATCACAGGACAGACACGATCACATTCGAACTCGTGTAGTTCTGTCCCCAACTGACCTTGGTGTGATCTATTAGTTCTGAATTCTTGGAAGGGGAAAAAAAACATGTACACATCCAATCAGCATTCAGAACTGTTTCATTAGTTTAATGTGGGTTTTCTGAAATAAGCCACTTTTTCTGCCCCGTCACTTAACATAAGTTTTGGTACGTCGTGTCAGAAATACCAGCTGCAACGCATCATCTGATGAGATCAAATGAGAGAGCGGGAGTTTACAACTCGAACACAAACGGCGGGTGTGACACGGAACAGGAGTGAGCAGAAAACCAAACTGTTGTGGGGGGGGCATAAGCTGGTTGATCCAGCTCCGACTCCATTGTTCAGTCACAAGTCTGTTTTGTTTCAGACGAGAACTAAAAATCAAAAATGGAACCGATTAGCGAAGCGCCTCAGACTCAACCAGGCTGGTGTATGCTGACAGAGTGTCAGCCTGCAGCTTGCTTCATGAGCAGACAGATGAGAGCGTCCACCAAAAGCTACGGTTCACTCCAGCCTCAGCTGCAGCCGTGGTTCCTCCCATCACGAACCGGCGCAATACGACATTCCCAAAACAACATCAGTGTGGGATCTAAACGATCACCGGAGAAAACGGCAGGTAAATACCAAAGCGTGAAGCCTGATTGGTCCAGGCACCGCGACGCCATTGAATGTCTTGAACTAAAAACACTTCGGTGTCAAGTTTTATTGGAAAGAGTGTCTGCAACTCCATTCACAGTCCTTGAAAAGTATTTTGCTACAATGCAGGTAATTTTACAGTCTCGCTGCTTCAACAAACGGAGCGCGTTATAAAAAAAAAAAACATGACATCCACGCGAGGTGTAAATCTTAAATAAAATTATGCACTATGTCATCAAGTTTCTGCAGAGAAACAACCAGATAGGTTCACTATCCCGATTGCTTTCAACTCTATCGAACAGTAAAGAAAGAAACATAACGCAGGAAAGCTGAGTGACACGCGGCTTATTGGAAATGTACATACAACGTGAAAGAAACGGTAACATCACTTGGAAACTCCTTTCAAAGATCTCAGGCTGTACAGGATCCGCCGAAACCATCGTAAAACTTTCGAACTTGTGTAACAGCAACAGCACGACCGTCGGGGGGGAACCCTACGCTGAAGTCAACGCTTTTTCTATACAAAAAGTAGAATGTCGTCATCTTTGCGGCCCCAAACGAGCCATCGAAAAACAGTTCACAGTCGAAAAATACAAAAATTTCAGCCAAGTCCTCAAAGTCTGTCAGTTTTGGCGGCGGTTAGAACTGCCGCGGCGTTCCTTTGAATGGCTTGAACCCGCTCACGTTACTGCTGCTGGCGATGGAGCTGTTGGTGATCTGTACAATTCGGTTCATTCCCGATGAAGAGTGACTGCAGAGAGACAAAGGTCACGTCTGAGACGGCAGCCAGCAAGCCACACTATGCACCTCTTTCCCCCCATCATTTGTTGGTATATTTCATATACCTTGAGGGAGCCATCATGCCGCCTCGAGAGTCTCCCATCCTGCGGTTATCGGGGAAGCCCCCTCCCTGGGAGCCCGAGCCCCCGTGCCACTCCTTTCTCAGTCCCTGCTCCCTGCTGTGACGCTCAACCACCACCTGGCGGCCCGAGCTGAAAGGCTGCGAAGGACGGGACAGATTTTGAAGTCAGAGGTCAAAGCGTGAAGCTGAAGTTGGTGCAAAAAGCATCGGCTGCCTGCAACTTCTGTCTGGCACAAAAATACAAGCTGCACAATGATTTCGGAAAGAAAACTGAAAGGAAAGCGGAATTTTGATTTCAGTAGATGAGTTGACAAATTCTCTCGTTTCGACTTCAAATACAACCCTGAGAAGCTTCAAAGTGTGGGACAATGTTAAACTTAAAAGCCAACCTGAAACGAATGAATGTCTACAGTAAACTGACCTGATCACTCATCACCAAGGGTCTTCTTTCACCCCTATCAGAGAAGCTGGTCCTCCCACGGCTAACTGATGGACCGCCTCTCATCACAGGACCAGGACCCTCTCTGCCAGATCTCTCCGTCCGCAAGCGAATTGGTCCCCTGAGCGACGCAGAGACAACACGTTATATCTTCACGTGATCAACAGTTAGCAGTTGTTGCCCCCCCAGTTTCCTTTCCTTACCGGAGATCTCCCTTGTTGGTGTTCATTCCTCCGTCATTCTTCCATCCGTGCCCGCCGTCCCTCGGCGAGCGGTTGTGCGACATGGCGGGCATTGTGGCTCTCGCGCCCACGGGACGATCGTGCATCGGCGCGGGGCGTCGCTCGTCTCTGTCCCTGCGGTCGGTGTCTCTGATTTCCGCGCGCGGGGGCGGAGGAGGTTCAGTTCTGCGGACGGTTTCGAAGTTCTTGGGGTAGCGGTCGAAGCCGGGGCCGTCTCTGTGAGGAGCGGGGCGGCTCTTCTTGACGTCTGGCTCCCCGTCAAACCGGTTGCGCCTTGAAATGAGACGGGATTCAGAGCAGTGCGATTAGAAAGAGAAATGCAAGGACAACACGTTCACACAAATCGAAGGCCTACACTTAAAGCGCAACAAATAAGCAATGAAATAAACCCCGAGTAGAATCAGTTGGACGGATTCTCTCGCCGTCGTAGGTGGTACCTGTCGTATGAGTTGGGCTGGTCAGAAGCAGCGTCTGGAAAACGACCTCTTTCTCGGGGATTGAAGTTCGAAAAGCGGTTTTGCTGCCGATTGTAGTTGGAGCCTTGGTTCATGCGGACATCAGACTCCGACTGCATCTTCTTGTTGCCATTCCAGTAATTATCATCTCTCCGGCTGAAACGTGAAGAACAGATTGTTGGTTTTGAGCTGAAGAAAGTGACTAGTGAAATGTTTCTCTTGTATCACAAAACATTTTCAACTAAATGAATTGCATTTGTTTTTTGGAGTTGTACTGGAGTACTTGGAGTTCTGTTCACTCCCAGATCCCATACCCGTGTTCCACTTCACGTCCTCTCTTCAGGTTGTTTCTCTTTTCTTGCTCGTAGCGGAGCTGCTCCTGCTGCCTCCGCAGCTCCTCGCGTTCTCGCGCCATCCGCTCGGCCTCTTTACGCCGCTCCTGAAAGAGGACAAAACGAAACTCGTCACCGAGAGAAGCGGAAGTGGTTATAGAATGTTTAAGCAGTGAGAAAAAAAAATTCACCTCTCTGAAAAATAAATGGAAATGAAATAAAGTAGAACAACTATGAACATGTCATCTCTGCTTTCCCCATCGCTGGACAAATGGAAGCTGTAGCTTGATGGCCTGATGACCACATAATGCAGCAAAAATTTTGATTTGAGATTCATGATCCACTCCACCAATTTTTCAACCATCTCGAGTCCCTTTTGTTTTCTGTCAACCCTTTAACGCCTTATCCAGTGATTTTGAAAGGCATACTGAATTTTAACGGTAGCCTGTGAGCATCAATGAGCAGTTTTCTAGTCTGTTAGTCTGGAGAGCTGATGTGTACCTGCTCGATGCGGATTCGCTCTCTCTCCAGCCGCTCCCTCTCCAATCGCTCTCTTTCCAGTTTTTGTCTCTCCATCTCCAGTCTCTGGCGCTCCCGGAGAAGGTTCTCTCGTTCCTCCCGCTCCCGACGCTCTTGTTCGGCGATTTCACGTCGCCTAAGGAAGAAAAATTAATACGTTACGTATACGTGTCACCAATTAGATGTTGCAGACCTACAGGTCCTCCAATTACAAAGAAAAAGACGCATTGAATCACGCTACCTGCGCAACTCCACAGCTCTCCGAACTCGCTCCATACGAGCCATCCGTTCCCGCATCTTCTGCTCCTTTTGCTCCTTCATCTTCTCGAAAGGCAAAATGTCTCTGTCGTCCATCTTGGGGGGAAACGGTCGCTGCCTTTCCTTCAGCATCTCAAGCTGAGAGGGGAAGAAAACGATTGCGAGTTTAAATAATAGTGAGGAAAACCACAGGTCTCAATAGAACAGGGGCGCAATGATGCTTTCATACCTCTTCAGGGGGAATCAGCCACTTCGGCCTTCTTTGAAAGTTGGTGTGGATAAATGGCTGAGAAAAAGCAGCAAAGCCTGCCGTTAACATCTTCGGCAACAAATTCAAAACATCTTTCTAATATATTAGTCCGATACAAACAAAGACTCTTACTTTCTCGAAAAATCTTCCCCTTCTGAAAGGTCTGAAATTCCCGTCACTTTTGACATGATCCATCATCATGCCTGGGCTCTTTGTTCCTAATTAATAGCAAACAGATGCAAGTCAGCTTATGAACAAAAGTGGATTCATGCGTATAAAGTCCACGAGGAGTGAACCCTACGTTGGTGCTTCCTGTCATCCTTCTTGGAAGAATCTGGACCAGAGCATGGAGAGAGAGACTCAGATTTTCCACTTTTGGCATCCTGTTTTTTCGCTGAATCTTTGTCCTTATCCAAGAGTTTCTTGTCTTCTTTCTTGTAGGGCGGCTGAACTCTTCAAAACAAGAATAAACAGAAGGTCAAAACAATATTCAGACAAACAAGTTTCAGTCCATTTTTCTTCTGTCACTCACTTGTTTGCCAGTTTTGTGCCAGCGGAGCTTCGTTTGTCATTTGATTTGTCTTCGCCTTCCTTCTTTGAAGGGTCCTTTTTGAAAGGATCGTTTTTGGCCTAAAAAGCAGAATCAGTGATTAGAGGATTTGATTTTTTTTTTTTTTTCGAACACAAAAATAAGTCTCCTACACAACGTTCACCTTCCTAACTCACCCTTTCGACATAGATCTGTTGCCCGTGCAGCTCTGTGCAGTCGAGGTGGGAGATGCACCGTGTCACCTCCGTGCTGGAGGACATCGTCACCAAGCCGTAGCATTTTGAACCAGGGCTGCGAGCGTTTGTGACCACTTTGGCGCTCAAGACCTGTTGAAGTCATTGCTTTTTAACACCATGAGACGTCGAATTCTTATAAATGTGATATATTTGATCTCATATAACACATTCCCCAAATTTTTTTATGGAGGGAATTTCTACCTTTCCGTATTTGCCAAACAGGTTCTTTAGATCAGCTGCTTTGGTGTTGGACGACAGGCCGCTCACCCAAATGTTACGGGAAGAGCTGCTGGTGCTCGCAACTCCTGGTTCACAGTTTTGATCAAAACACACATTCAGCAACGGTCGGACATTAGAACACAAATCCTGAATAAAGTTGGACGACTTCAGAAAAAAGAGTTTTCAAAATCTCGGAAACTCTTGTCGACATCTTACCCTTCTCATCTTTCGCAGCCTTTCCATCTGTGTCCCTTGAAGAACTACAATGCAAGCGTTGCAACAAAACACGGGAAATGAGTGAAAGTAAAAAAACAAAACAAAAAAAAAACACAATACATCGTGACACACAACACAGCTAGAGAAAAACAGCGTGTTTTTGTTCTGTGGAGAAAAAAAGTCCTTTAGGCAAGATGTGGATCTGAACCATTGTCTCAATGGCTTCATTGCTTCTCCAGTGGTGGGATGGGTCAGGTTGTCAGCCAATTTAATCCCTGGACCAATGAAATCTTCAGGTTTGTTCAACTTCAGTGAACCATTTGACCAAAAAGGAAGAGAAAAAAAAAGTGTGTCGTCTCGGTGACTAAAGCTCTCACACTGCCTTGTGTTGGAACTGAAAAAAAGCCTTTTAGAACTGCTGGGAAGGTGAAAGTATCAAAATAAGAGTCGCTTTGTCAGCTCCTGGTTAATGCCACAATCTAACCAACTTCAGAGAAATAGGTAAAAGTAGTACGTGGCAGGATTAGGTACACCAGTGAACATTCCCTTTTGGCCAAAAAAAAAAAAAAAAAATCTTGAGGCTACCCACAATGTTGCGTTCATAGTGAGCTGGACTTGGCAGTAGTATCAAAGAACTGACATAGAAAGACAAACCTCTTTGCTTGACCTGATGCCCCAGTAGTGGAGGGGCCTTTCTTCCCAGAATCCTTTTCTTTATCACTGGATTCGCCTTTCTTCAGGGCATCTCGGCCATCTTTCTTCGTGGGTTCGCCTCGGGACTCGTCATCACTCTTACCATCTTTGTGGCTCCTCATCTCTTCGTCCTCTTTGTCATCATCTGGGCCCGTCTCAGCAGAGGCCTCTGGCTCATCGGAGCCCTTCTCTGCCTCTGGATCTGGAAGTTTCACATGTTTACCTGTTTCCAGGAGGTCATCCCCATCAACATCTAGGGTGATGGCATCTTCATTTTGGATTGAGACGGACAGGTGATCGTCCTCGACTTCTCGACAGGAGTTGCTGGCTTCAGTGTCCATCTCTGCCAGATCTGTGTCCAACTCTGGCTCCCCATCCAGCTCTGGGTCAACGCCCTCATGGATCTCAAGATCGGCCTCGGGTTCAGCGTCAGGATCGGCATCAGGTCCAGCGTCATGATCGGTCTCAGGGTCCGCGTCGGGATCGGCCTCTGGGTCAACATCAGGCTCAGCTTCGGGGTCAGCGTCAGGATCGGCCTCCGGGTCGGCCTCAGGAGGGATCTCCGGGTTAACCTCAGGAGCGGCCTCTGGGTAACCCTCTGCATCATCCGCCTCGGGCTCAGGCTCTGAGTCGGGCTCAGCCACCACAGCTTCCGGCTCCAGCTCCAGCTCCAGCTCCAGCTCGGGTTCTGGCTCAAGCTCAGGCTCGGGCTCAGGCTCAAGCTCAAGCTCGGGATCAGCCTTAGGCTCTGGCTCAGGGTCAGAGCGAGCAAGGCTGTCCTCACCAGCTGCAGGCTTAGAATTTTCACGAGTGCCATCATCTGTATCAGTTATATCTGAGGGATTCAACAAGGATAAACATGGCAAAACACAACTTTTAGCATCGACATGTCGCAGGTTGCTCCACCTAAAAAGTAGAATATAAAGCACATTCAGTGTTAATGGTCATCGAGGGCGCAGACACCACAGGAAGACACAAAACACACAATCTTCATGGGATATGTTCAGTGGTCTTCAATCAGTGGTCAGTGGTCTTGGCAGGTGAAAGACTTGAGTCGACTCCTCGATGCTTTTGTTTGGTTTTTTTACAGTCTGGGGAATCTCTCCGAGTGTGAAGCGTGAGGTAAACATTCAACTGATGAGGGACAGAGCCGTTTGTCCTTTTGTTGTCTCCGTTATTGAGCTTACATGTGCAGTCAGTCATTCCATAGGTTGTCTTTTTGCTTGTAGTGAATCTTCAGTCGAAGTCGGTTTTGCTTCAAACAGTGTCAAACGTTTTAGCCGTCTCTATGAGGAGGACGATGAGATGGTCTTTTATCGTCAAATCCATCCTGCTTGTACACAACTGTACAAAAGGGTGTCCCTTTGAGCAAAACCGTTTGTCCATGTCAATGACAATCTCTCCATGCATCATGTTGGTGTTGCAGTCAGGTCTTGGAACAACTCTCCCAGACCATGTCTGGAGCAGGCTTTTCAGAGTCTTGATGTCGTTTGGCCTCGGCACGTTGCGAATGCATCTGTGGTGGGTTTTGCAGAGCTGAGCAGTCCTTGAGTTAACCAATGTCCAAATTCGAATCCAGCCAGTTTCACGCAACAGAACCCTAAAAAAGGTGCCTGATCCCCATAGAAAACAGTGACATTCGGTGTACCCAGTACACCTGTCCGCAGTGTGTCCGGCCATGTTGAACGTGAGTAAATAGCAAACGAATGTGAAGAGATCCTCACATCGTAAATCCTGAAGTTTCTTCCAGTGTGTTGGACAAGTGTCAGCTGGTGAACATTGCTCTTCATTTCCTTTGATAATATGCAGGGTAAGGTTCCAGAAGCAAAGGTAATCTGCTGAAGCTGACCATACTTTTGTATTCAGAGTAACCAAAAAAAAGGTAAAAAAATTGGGACCTTAATGAGGGAAACTTAGAGCCAAAGTAATTCAGTAAGTGTATTTTAAATACCCAGAGGCTGATCTTCATTAATTTTACCTGACAGTATCAGTTGCTCATAAAATTAGCGAGCAGGAGCGTGAAATACCACAATGTATAGGTTTGTGTTCTCGACATACACAATTGCTGTGGAAAAAAAATTTGTTAGGTTCGGCCAGCCGCGTGCCTGTGTACGTACCTTTTTCTGACTCGTACTCTTCAGTTTCCTGGAAAAGAAAGCCCTGAGGTAAGTTGACAAATATTTCAGTAAGGTCTACATGAAAACAAAAAGTGCTCAAAACTTTGTGAATGCACGAGAAAGTTGGATTTTGCCACAAAGGCTACACATCGAAAGGAAAAGGTTAAAGTTGCTGAATATAACATTTTTGTGTTTGGATGTTTAACATTTCCTCTGAGAATGGCAGTCACACATTCCTGCAGAGGCTCTAATATTTGTTAGCAACATAAACAAATTTTCACTTGTGTGGTCCTGGTTGTCACTTTAAAAAACACTTTAGAGAAATAGTAAGGATAAGAGGACTCAAAATGACAGCTTCGGTTAATACATTTATAGGTGGATCACACAATTGTGAAACTGCAGTGTAAAGTCTCATACCACATTGGGCTTGTAAATACCAAATTCAAAAGATACAAATCAGCAATTTCCAGTTAAATGCTATATCTAGACAGACACAAATTGGATGAACTGATGCAAGGAATTCTTAAGAGAGCTTTAAACAATTTGGAATTTCAGACCTGTGTAGAATATAAAAACACGTCATAATACCTTTGAAAACGCATCTTCTTCCACTGTGGTGTCCACATCTGAATCCACTTTCCTCCCTTAATAAAATTTCAGAACAAGAAATTCAAGCTCATCGTAGAAAGCGGACCAGCTCACCCACTCTGAATCTCATGGACTCCAACTCACAATTACCTTTCGCTTTTCCGCCTTTCCGGGTTGGAGTGTCGGCTGTAAGCTGGATCTGAATGTTTCCTGGGTCCCCACCTTCATTCTCAACAGCCTTGATAATAACCAAATTAAAAACAAATGGAGTGTGAGCTACATTTGGTCTACAGCTTTCATTTCTGAAAAGTCACTCAAAGCAAGAGCATCCTTCTGGCAGGGAATATTTTAGTGCAATCAGATAAGAATAATTAGGTTTCCAGTTGACAGGAACAAAAAAAGTCTCTGCAAGAACAGATAGGCAGATGACATGTTTTCGAAATTAATATTCTTGCAATTGATTAATGATAACCTTCATTTAAAGTCAAGACTTTCATGATTAGTCATGTATTAGTCAGTGCATGCAAGCACTTTGATTTTGATTGTACATTACAAAGTCCATTGTTAAATCCGTTATATCACTCCATATTTTCTGAAAACTTTAAAACGCAGTTATCAACCAAAGCTGCAGCACAGGGCTATCGATTCAAATTGTTTTGTCAAGCAACAGTGAACGTCAATCAAAGATGAACAACATTTAAACCTCAAAAGTCAAAGGCCAAAGAATAAGAGTGGGTTCTAAAAAGCAGCGTGGGAACAAAAGGCAAGGCGGTAAAATGAAATCTAAACTCTCTTAAGTTTCAGGATATCACACTCCAGTAATTTTCTGCGAAGTCGCAACTGACTTCGGCTCTGTTCCCTCTACACTTTACAGACTGGGACATAGATGTTGAGCAACACCAACCACGCAGCTGAACAAACGATGCTCATCCAGATGAGCTCACACACCTGCCTGCCAAGAATGACAGAGCATTTGATTTCCGTGTGTTCATCCGATTAATTTAACACTCTGATTGCAATTGCATGCAAAATAAAACGCTTTGATCATTACCTACATTAACCATAACACGTTCGCACAATGTGCGTTCTTTTAATGACGAACGCATCAATCGCGATACCGTTACATGCCTATCGACATGCTACACCAACAGCCAAACACGGGCCTCTCGTCTGTGTTGTGACGTCCCTGCATGCTGCAGAGTTACGCTTCAATTGCCATAGTCCGGCACTAAAACACAGAACCAACACCTACGGCTTCCACGTTATGAGCTAACTGTGCAACCTGTCCGTGAAGTGGACGAGAAACAGAAGTTCATTCAAAGTCTCTGCCGAATTCAACCGTTAACATGACCGCCAACGTGAAATCTGTTGCCACTGCAGCTAAAGTTAGCATTAGCATGTCTGCACAGCCGCTCCTTCGCCGTTACGGCAGAGATAAGCATAATTTGAGTTACCTGTTTCAGCCTGGAGACGAGGACGCTCTTTATACCCGATGTGTCCAAGTTCCTGCGTTTAAGCTCAGATTTTAAATCGACAACTCTTAATTCTGAAATCCTTTTGGACTCGGCTGAAATGGCACCCGACGCCATTTTACCTTCAGATTATTAGCGCTTGCGCGCGCAGACTGTTTTGGCTGTAGCTTTACTTCGTCGGTTTTATCTGTTAAAATTGAACGTCAGAGCGCCACCTTCTGCAAGACAAACAATGTAGGAAATGAAGAGGGCAAAAAACAGCACAGAAGGCCCCATTGCTTCCCAGAAAGTGCTAATTTATTCCATTTATCTGTACACATTCTTAAAGCCATTCTGGTTATTTTAACCTGTTGTCAGGAAGGGTTTTGTCTGGGATCGACTTACAGTAATGATAACGTGTGTGTTTGAGTACATGTGTTTAAAAAAC
>JASSRZ010000001.1:13700816-13712448 GCA_032164315.1 Malacoctenus gilli
CACACACACACACACACACACACACACACACACACACACACACACACACACACACACACACACACACACAGACTGTGGGGCAGGTAAAGACGCCACACATTTCACACCCTCACTGTCACGCTGGAACGTACGTCTGTGGAACTTTCCACTCAGAAATGTCCGTCTGTGCGTGTGTGCATGTGCGTGCGCGCGCGTGTGTGTGTGTATATTAGAGTGCATTTATGGACAGACGCACTAAGTCTGGCAGGCATTACCGTCCCTGTGAGCCATGTGTATGTCAGAAACACATGAGTTTTAAATCAGCACAGCAGACAGGAGGAGGAGGAGGAGAGATTCCCGCTTCCATGATCGCTCACAGAAGCTTCGCGGCATTTCTTGGAATATTTGTGTTCCTACACTTTGTTCTGTATGAATGGGAAACACTCTCTACTGTAAGACCTTTGGCCAATTATCAGCCCGTCTGTTTTGTAACTTGCACCAGTGTCTCTGTCGAGCGACCTCGGTAAACGAAAGTGAATCAGCGATTAGTTACACCGCTGCTGAGGCTGAACGGAGACCCTGATGAGAAAAATGTGAAATTCTCTTTTGTTGTCTGAAAAATCAAAACCTTAAAAACCATGATTCTCAGAACACGTGGACGATGTTACAAACAGTAAAGACCTTGAAGGACTTTTGGTGTTTAGAGAAAGAACATCCTCGTATTCAGCCAAACTAAGTTCAACTTGATAAACTTTTATCATCATTGTTTGCGGTGACGAACATTAGTTTTGACGGTGGAATTGGTGTTTTATTGAACCAGACGGGGCAGAAGGTAGATGGCCAATAAGTGCGAGTCCGAGAGCCAAGAAAGTAAAAAACAGCAGAGATAATTAAATAAACAGACACATGGAAACCAAAACTTCATGAGCCAATGTTCATTGAATGGTAACTTATTAAATGTACTGTGGATGCAAGTATGAGTTAATGGAGCACATGGTCGGATCTCTACTGTCAGGACTGGGTTGGTTCAAGATGAATTAAGTTCTGCTCTTCTACTAAACAGGAGGTTTGTGAAGTAGTTACAGAGCTACTCTTTAGTATTAGTTTTTACTTGACTGAGAAAACAGCTTTTCTTTAATAAGTAAATAATAAATACCGTATTTTCCGCACTATAAGGCGCACATGATCATAAGATGCACCGTCACTGAATGGCGTATTATAATACATTGTTCATATATAAGGTGCACCGCATTATAAGGCGCATAGGATAGACGCTACAGTAGAGGCTGTGGTTACTTTATGCATCCATTAGAAGGAGCTGCGCTAAAGGAAATGTCAACAAAACAGTCAAACTTTATTAATAGATTACAAACCAGCGTTCTGACAACTCCATACACTCGCAAAATGAATAAACAGTCTTCTTTACTTGACACAGGTCATCTTTTTGCTTCCTCCATGTCCGCACCATTGATTCGTTAACGTTAAATTCTCTCGCTGCTGCTCTATCCCCGTGTTCTACTGCGTGACTGATCGCCTTGAGTTTAAACTCTGCACCGTAAGAGTGTCTCTTAATAGGAGCCATTTTGGGGTCTTTACATAAACACACAAATGGAAATGTAACGGCACGCCTGGCGCAGTTATATAGCCCAGTTTGAACCGCGCGCTTGAAGTCGGCGGCTGCTCACCGTAGTTGCGAGACCTGTTGTGGCTCAATATTGGTCCATATATAAGGTGCACTGGATTATAAAGCGCACTGTCAGCTTTTGAGAAAATTGGAGGTTTTTAGGTGTGCCTTATAGTGCGGAAAATACGGTAAGCATTTACGAAACAATTTTAACATTTTCATCATATTTTATCCAGATATTGTTCCAATTTGATAAAGAAACTGCCAAAACAATCATTTTTAGATCACCCGAGTGTGAATGTTGTGACATGACTGATGGCAGGTGAGTAGCAGTAACTTATCGTCTCTCTCTCTCTTGCTTTTTTATCACACCTGCGAGCACACAGCAGCGACACGCTGCAGAAGAATGCACGTTCTGAACAACTTGTGCCTGGCTTCAGGCAGTCGCGTGGATGGGAAGTGATGCTGAGCTCGAAGTGCGAAGTGTGTTTGTGTTTACGTGCAAATCAACTGTACTCGTCACGAAGGGATAGTTGAAAAGTTGCAACAGAAATGGATCTTTACACTTTGTACAACTCAAATGACACTGCGGCAGTAGCAAAAACAGTAGGTGTCACATGTGGGTTTTATTGCACTTTGTTGGCCAGCTGTACGGTCAAATATAAAGGCTTGGTTAAAAAGTTCCGATGTTCTCTTGTTGGAAACAGTTCTGAGTGGATTAAATATAAAATCCCACTGCCATCATGCAGAAGGCATTTCCTCACCAAACTTTAGATCTTTATCAAGCTAAGTAAGTGGACATCTGCTGATTTGGAGGGGCTGCCAGATGGCTTGGGGGAGGGTGGTGGTGGTGGTGGGGGGGGGGGCGGCGTGCAAGGCTGCTGATGGTCTGATAATAATAAAGGGAATAAAGGACAAAGACGATGAGACGCGAATCGGAGCCGAGCGAGGGGTCAAGAAGCAGCGGGGCGCCCGATCCCATGAAAGTGTGCGGCGATTACCAGCGGTCATTGTTCCACGTCGGCTCACAAAGCCTCGGTGCTTGGTTATTGTCCAATCTCTGCTGCGAAGGCATCTCAAACATTTCATGCGTCGCCACACGGGGCGCGGGAGGAAAGCGGCGACTCTCACCTGCACTTTGGGTCCGCCTCCCGACACTCTGGAGATGTAGCTCATGATGTACTTTGCCGCCACCGTCTTCCCTGCGCCGCTCTCCCCGCTGGAAAGAAAAACCAAAAAGAAAAACAAAAAACTATCAGCACGTGTTGCTTCACACCGACAGACCTGAAGCCTCGAGGATGCGTTTAAACGCTCCGACTGCAGGTGACACCTGAATATGTACTTGAAAGGAAGTTTGGTATTACAACCATTCAGTGAGAAGGAAAAACAGTGAGGCATGTCCTCTGTAGGAGCGAGTTCATTAACATGTTTTTTTCTCAGGGTTCGTTTTGTTGCAACACAAGCAGCTGATTCCGTCTCTTGATGTCCTTCTGTTGATTATCTTGCCTCTTATTTTGAAGTTCATCTCATGACGACCAACTTACATGTGACCCAACAGCCTCAGCTGAACACACTTTTGTTTAAACGTGAACCAAACTCGTCATACGTATTTACAATTACTGAGATGCGTTTTGAGTGTGTTTTGCTGCAGCACATCTGGACAGATGAGCGCATGTCGTAATGAGGACATTCATCCCGCTTTGTTTACATATTTTTTTTCCGCCCTCGCCTCTCTTCCTTCACCCTGCACTTGTCTATTTTTCTCCCAGCCTTTCACTTTGCCAGGGTCATACTTATTTTGACATATGTGGTTTGGCAGTGGACGGCGGTGGCGTCTGTTTTTTTCTCTTTCTGTGCCTTAAAGTAGATTCAGGTTCGGGCAGCGTCTCTGTGAGAAACACAGCTGCAGACTGTTAGAGGCTGCCAGAGGAAGTCATGGGAGCAACTCTATTACACAGCAGCCTCTATACGGTGGTAACCCTCCCCCCCCCCATATATACCTCCCCTGTCCCCAGCAGATCCTGGCGCATTGTCCCAGGCTCCACGCCGCGTAGTTCAGTAACGACAAGACCAGCAAGCACTCCGTTTACCTTTAAAAGTCAGAAAAAAACCCCTCCGTCTGCATGTGAGAGGATTGTTTCTCCTCCTGGAAGTTATTCTCCAAAGAAGCTATTTTTAGCACACGCAGCGGGGGGACTGGATCCCCCCAGTTTGAGCCCCCCCCAGAGAGCAGGTCTCATTGTTTTGGTGCCGAAACGCTGAAGGCATTGTTAACTTCTGCAGGGATTTATTAACCAAACACGGACACCAGTTACACAATGCGGCACAGAAGCATGGAGTGCTCGGCATTAACTTTCATGAATTATTACTGACTGGAGTCGTGGGGAAGATGCACAGTCAATATGGAGTCGTTGCCTCGGCGGTTTGGAGTCCGGCATTCACCGCATTCCTGCCGAGCCCGACGCAGCCACACGAACAGCATGTTCAAGGGGAACTTTAAGATTCGATCGGTGATAAGACGACAGCTTCGTGTTCGCAGGGCTTCGAAAAACACGTCGCTCTAAATGTAGGAAAGAAAGGAAGCTGTGTCTGTTTAAAGACCCTTGAGAGGAGTCCATAACTTTTCATGGGGTGTCGATTTTTTTCCCGGGACCTAAACTGAGCCGGAGCATCAAAGCGTCTTCACATGAGAATCACATGAACGTTTGCACTCAAACTTGAGGCTCTTGTTGAACCTGCTGCATCGGCAGCAGGTTGAGTTGGATTGATCATTGTGACTCATTTGTATGATTTTCTATCACATTTTCAGAAGGGGACAAGCAGCGACATTGAGCATTTTTGGTGTCTGATGATGAACTTGAGTCCTGATTCCGTCTGGGACTTCAAAGATGATGCTCTCTGTAGTAAACTGGGTGGTAACAGTTTTATGAGCAGACTTTCCTCGCTTCTTTGTGTTTCTCTCTTGCATACACGCTGAACTGGAGTGTTTCACGACCACAGAGTAAAGCAGGATTTAAATCTCTATATCTGATCCACTAAGGAGGCCTTTTTTTTTTTTAAATCCAGCTCGATTGATCGGCCATTCATCCATGAATAATTAATTTGCAGCTTTCAGCTCCTCGCAAACAAAGGAGACAAACAGAGCCGGCGTCAGCGAAACGGGAAGGACTTCAAAGCACCTGGAGTCAAAGTCATCAGGCGAGAGTCAGTCGACTGTTAAATGAAGATCGTCCACATCAGAACTAGTAAAAGTCAGTAAACCGAGACAGCAGGGAGACTACTTAACACTGGGAACCGTGGTAACGCTCAGCCGTCATTAAAGATCAACAAGCTGTGTGGCGACACCTGAGCTGTCACTGAAAGGAGGAAGAGAGTTGTTGATAGAGAGATTTAAGGTTTAGGTCTATTTGTTTCAGAGAGTGAGGCAAAGAGACGAGAAACATAGAGAGAAAAAAGAGAGAGAGAGAGAGAGAGAGAGAGAGAAAAGAGAGAGAGAGAGAGAGAGAGAGAGAGAGAGAGAGAGAGAGAGAGAAAAGAGAGAGAGAGAGAGAGAGAGAGAGAGAGAGAGAGAGAAAGAGAGAGAGAGACCCTCTCGTTGTTTTGCATCTAGATGTGTCGTTACTGTTTGAAAGGAAACTTTTCTATTTTCAGCTATAAAGACATCACCCGAGGGCCGAAATTGCGAGTGGCATCCCATCGTTAAAGCTGGATTCTCCAAAACATTACAAAGATCTTTGAATTCCCTGAATGCACACGGGGCAAATTATTAGAGCAGCTTGTTCTTTTGGCATCGATGAAAGGAAAGACTCCGCCATATGCAGGAATTTCGCTCACGGATAATCGTGAGAGAAAAAAAAAAAAAAAGGAAAAAGAGTCCACAATAATCCAGCCGAACACTGTATCTGGCCGCTTTCTGTAGGATTAGGTTTAAGAAGCCGACGTTCACGTGGCTTCTTGAAGGAAAGAATGGAAACGGAGCTCAGGAAAACATCATGTGGACCCATTGAACAAAATGAGAAACCATGCATGAACACTGTTTTTTATGTGCTTTGGGGTGAAGCGGCTGCTTTTCTCCTGGAAACATGTTTAGGTAGAACCCGTCTTCGAACGTCCTCAACAATTCATGTGTCTGGTAATTCGATGGGAAACCCAAACTGTGGACAAAGTGACAGTGACGGCTGTGTCTGCTTTTCCAGCATGTGAAAAGGCGTCAAAAAAACCCCTGCACACACTCACAGCCTTTTGGGGAAGGGTCACAGTGTCCCGGCAGGAGTGGGGAAAACACCTTGACCACTTCTGCTGAGTCTCCTTCATCATCACTTTACACGTTTTCTTAGGAAACGTGAAAAAAAAGCGCCACTGCAGGCCGACGTCGACCGCACTGCGCGGCCAGCAGTTCGCTGCTGCCTTTGTTTACCGAGACCCCCCCCGCTCGTCATAAAACCACTTCCACGCTTTTGTTTGCTGACTGAGTCGATCATGAGATCCACCTCGGTGCCTTTATGCTGGAAACTGAACGAGCAACTGCTGGCTGTCCAAACAAGGGCCGAAAGTGCTGAAGCAGGGGTCATTCATCATGAGCTAAGCACTATAGTAACCACGCTGCACAGATGACCGTAGCATAAAGCCCCCGATCGTGACACCATCGGTTTTCTCTCCACCGCGCTTTCGCCTCGAAACAATCGCAGTGAACATGAGCTGAAAAAAGTCGAGTAAAAACTCCCCAAAGTGAGGGGAGCGAAGGATGTGATGCCAGGCGGCACACAGGTGTTCGTTTTATTCTTTCTACACCAGGAAGTTCTTCAAAAATAGCTCCTGTGACAGCTGCTTTGTTCCCATCTCACATCCTGAGTGAACAGAAGCCAGATCCTGCTGTTAGGAATGCATTGTTTTCTTATCTTGTGAGGGTTTTTTCTGGTTTAATTCATCAAAGTTTCAGAAAAGTTGATGGTGAAACATTTAAAAAAAAAGAAGAAGAAATTCGTCGCTCGCGGTCAGTCAGCTGAGCTCGATGATGCACCGGAACCTGTTTGGTCGGTTCTCCTCCCCGTCTATTAACAACACTTGCGCTGCCATTCAGCTCTGTCGTCTCACAGATCACGTTACACAGATCACTGTTGCCTGGTTTTGTCTCATTACGACACTTCGTGGACGTTTGACACACTGATCAAAACGGGACGGAAGTTACAAGAATGCAAACACGTGAAATCGATCTGACAACTCATATCGTGTCGGAGAGAAATGCTCGTATTCCGCTACGTATTTTATACTTTTGGGGGCAGGCTGTGAGCGACATGACCTGAATTTCAGTCCTTCTTACCTGATGATGACACACTGGTTCTCACGATCGATCATCATGTTCCTGTACATGTTGTCTGCCAGAGCGTAGATGTGAGGAGGGTTCTCATACTGAGCCTGGCGGTCCAAAAAAAAAAACAACAACCCAAAAACAATCAAATTAGAATGAATCACAAACAAATTCTGCTCTTACCATTGAATGTGCTACTCACACTACTGACGGGAATATTTGTCAACCAAATTTATGAAGAATCGTGTGTTTATGAAAAAAAAAACCAAACAATCAACAACACACCCAGGAAACTGGGCGACTCTGTGGTCGTTTTGTTGCAAATACTGTGAAGAACTACAAATGTCTGACAATAAGAGGACATATAAGCATTATCTGCTCTTCACAGGTTTTTATTAACAAATAAAGTTCAACGAATAAACATCAGCCTCATAAAACATTTACGGTAAACAGAATTATTTATCACTCTGGCCACAATTGTAAACCTCATGTCATGGTTTCAAAGTACTTAACAAACAGACATGAACTTTTGCCTGCAATTGAACCTGCAAACTGTTCGGATCGTCGAGACTGTCGCCTGAAAAAAAGCCAACTGATAAACTTTGTGTGTGCGCGACTGCGTCTGGAAAACTGTTTAAAAGCTCTTCAGTGTGCTCCTGGCTGGAGGAGAGGAGCCCACCCTCCACAGGACGGCCAAGAGAGGAGGCCGATTTGGACGCGCCGTCCTGCGAGGGCGCTGCCAGAGCCTGCTCAGCGGCCGGGGCGAGTTTTCTGACAGCAACATCCGCGCCAGCTGGGTGGAAAGCTCGCGCTGCGTCGAAGCCCACTTTTATTCAGAAACCTTTGTTTTTTTTAGACGACCATCTCAAACTTCCAGAAGGCCTCAGTGCCACACCAGTGAGTCTGAAATGGGATATGTATTTTTGCTTTTTTGGAGATAAGATGTGTCCTACTTACAGCGCCTTGGTACATCTCGATTTCCTTTTCCCCAAAGTACGGCATCTGCTTGAAGGGGTTGACGGAAATGAGCACAGGGCCGATGTAGGTCTGATGAGGTCACGTGTCAAAGATCACAGAAGCGGAGACGAATCCAACAGGAACGCAAGTCAGGACAAATTGCGGAGACCTCTCAGAAAGGGACATATTAAATCAGTCTCCGGTTGCCACGACGTTGGAGGAGGGCAACAAAGCAGCAGTTGAGCATTGGGTGATGGAGCCTAAATAAGTACGGCGATCTCACAAATAACAGAGAGACGACCGGCCGTGTAACACTGTGAGGTTTTATGCCCCGAGGCCAAAACGCCGCTCAAGGCAAATAAAGCTGCTATTGTGGGTGGCCCACAGTGACCCACACTTGGCAGGCAGACCTCACAGTTACTGCTATTTATTGACCCAAATCAAAGGGCTGACTCAGAGCCGTCGAAAGTAAAACTCCCACTTTTGCAGAACTTCACAATCCTGGGCAGCGCGAGAGCGAGCGGAGATCATGTTTATGTAATGAGCCACTTTGGGAACATTCAGAGTCGGCACTGAAAGCGGGCATTCATTCATGCGTTCATGATATTTCACGTCACAAGCAGCTTGCGTGTGTGCATGTAACCAGCGTTTCTGCATGCCGTTTCGAATCTCCAAACCGCCTCTGAAGACGGCTGCTCAAAGTAAAAGCAGCGGCGCTCTGATGGAAACTGACAGCACCGTTTCTCGATTATGCAATCTGTTGCTCACACCTTCTCCTCTCACTTTTTGCACCTCATTGAGACCAAGCCGGAGCGAGCGCGAGCCCTGAGGTGCGAGGTGAAGTGAGAGACGGGGGGTTATGGGACGTACAAAGAGGCCCCCTTTGCCCTCCGATCGTGGCAGACTCTCCGGGGGAATGTGTCACTTTCCGACACTGGCCTGTTACTCACTGCCGATATGTCACGGCGAACGACCACTGGGTCAGTTCTGGGAACAGCACGGATGAGACGGGCCCAGATATTTCTCACCGGGCCGTGAACTGCAAATGCGAGCAAAGGATACAAAAATGTAGTCGTCCATGTATCTCTTCTTGAGGTTGTCCACGATGGCGTCTTCATTGATCTTGCTGAGCAGCACCATGTCGTCCACGCCGCTGTGTTTGACATTGTGGCTCTGCCAGTGGTACCGGTAGTGCCCCCGGCTCCCCTGCAACACAACGACATCCAACGGTTAGGTGCTGCAGCGAGAGAGAACAGGTCAGGAGTCTCGCAACACACACTTTTTGCAAAAAAATGGATCGCGGCTTTTCAGCACACTCGCACGCTGGGGTGGTGCGGTTTCATCACAACGCTTGGGTAGTCAGATAAAATGAAAGCCAAGGGGGAAAACAGTTGTTTCAACTCCAGGAAAAAAAAGAAAATTCAAAATGGGCCCATTTTCTCATCCCAGCAACATGTTTGCTTTGAAACTGTGCTAAATCAAACTCCCAGAAGTGCTTTGTGTTATTTGCCCAAGTGTTAAGGATGCTCTGACTGTTTCTCCACATGCTCACTCTCTGGTTTCTCCCAAAATCCCTGTTTTTCTTTGCGCCGGGTGAGTCTCTGGAGAGCTGAGGTCATTCGTCATGTGCTATGAGTCAGTATTGTCTGGCTACTGTGGACGAGGGTCACAATGTGCTGCAAGGAGTGAGCCTCTTTCTCCTGGATGGAGAAGCACTCAGGGCGTCGGAGAGCGTCCAGGACACTCGTCAACACACAAGTTAACCCTCGACTTCCTGCCGCTTCGGCGAGGAAGTGCGGGGAGCGACAGGAGCAACGGGAGCACAGCTGCAAACAGCTGCAAAACTCACAACAAGGGAAGGGAAGGAATCCCTCCTTCGTCACAGCTTGATGAAAAGTACTCAGTACTTTGTCCGTCTTACTCACGGAAAAATGATTATGAATCAGCTCCTTTTTTAATTCGCAACCATGACTATTAACTATTGTTAATCAACACTAGGGCCAAAGAGGAGCTTCATCCTTTAAACAAAGTCATTGCGGTGCAGAAAAACACTCGAATTGAATTTTTTGGAGCTGCTCGATTGAGGTCGTCACTCAATTTGAAATCCCGTTGATTTTATGTTGCGGCACGAAATAACACATCTTCAAAGACTCTGTCGCAGCACAGAGCATCATCTCTTTGCAGGGAACAGCCGATGCCAACAAATGTGACTACATAGCTATAAACACAGTCGCTCTGACAGTAGATGAAACCTAAACAGCAAGAGGGCCACAGAGTAAAACGACAGCATAAAACAAGCCGGTGGAAAGTCATTGTGCGTTCAGTGATTAACTCTAAATTACTTTGTCAAGGAGGAGGTCCAGGAGCATTTAATATCCTCCAGGGTGACTTTTCTTTCTTTACAGCGCTGGCAAAAAATTAAAACCACTCAGCAGACCTCGGTCATAGCACGGGAGATGGCAAAGAACAGCTTTTTGGCCCAGCGCAGGGAGTCATTTCCCCTCAGGAGGGGAAGCAGCAAATTATTCCTGGATTAATGCTCCAGATCGCACAGATTTCTGTGTTCCGCCGACTCCGCGGGCTGCCTCTCTTATCGACGGTGACATGCAGGGTGATGTCACGCCCGACGATGAATGAAAGGAAGAGGAGGAATCTAAACATCCGAGCTGAAGCGGCAAAGACGAGTTTTTTTCACCTCGTTTTGTTTTAAGTAAAACTGGTTGGCTTGAGGAGAATCAGCCTGTAAACACTCCAGCATCTGTAAACACGCTGCATCATTATGTGTTTTTTTTTTTTTTTTGGGTGGTGTTGATGTTGCAGAGGACACTAATTTAACAGAGTCAAATCAGTTTAACTTTAATCAATGAAATTCAAAGAGCTTCATAATGAGAAACATTGATTTTTACAAGATAAAAAGCAAAGCATACACGATCTAATGCTCTTTTTGGCCTTTTATCCTAACAAGCACAGATGGACCTATTCTAACTTGCTGCTCATTAAAAGGAGCCCATCAAGACAGGAAAATCTTTTCTTCATCAGGGAGTCAGACGTTATGAGCGAGTGCGAGCTCAACTACAAAGTCAAAATAATCCTACACGCTATATTTATCCTCTTGCTGCTATGTCTGGAATGAAAGTGCAGTGAGTGATTCAAGGAGGGAGCGGTAATAACCTGGAGATGGAGGAGGCAAATGTCAACTCTTCTGACTGTTTTCATGTGTTTTGACTCGGGCTTTGTTTAATGAGGCGAGCGCGAAAAGAAAATATTCTGTTAGGAGGTGCCTGAAACAAACGCACCTTCCACTGCTGGGCCAAATGCTTTTGCCTGAACAGGTCACCTCACAAAGGAAAAACTCTTTAAAAAAGTCCTGTTAAAGTTGGAATGATTCGGTGTAACAACACAGGAGTAACTTGCAATACCAGTGAAAAGTTCAGGTGTGAAACTTAAGAAGCGAAAATGGTTTCATTCTCTGTCTTTCTTGCCTTTTTAGGTCCAGTGAGAGAAAAAAAACTCATTACTTATTGATTATCTTCATGGGTTTGAGTCATGAAGCTTAAAATCTAAGTCCGTATCACTGAGAGTTACACAAGATACAAAACTGGTTACTTATCATTAATAATTTAGGTGCACAAGTGCATTCGCACAGCCAAGTAAGTATGCCATGGATGACAGATTAAGAATAAGACTCTGCTACTTTCAGCCTTTAGCCCCTCAGCAACACAATGGAAGGTGAGGCAGCCTCAAGCTGTTGACTGATGCACTGT
>JASSRZ010000001.1:13715984-13738275 GCA_032164315.1 Malacoctenus gilli
CGCACGCACGCACGCACGCACGCACGCACGCACACGCACACGCACACGCACACGCACACGCACACGCACACGCACACGCACACACACACACACACAGTAATGTGATGCTGAAAACTACAGCTGAGGTTTCAAACCTGATTAAAGAGTAAATCCACACTGAATTACACTGTCGAACTTCACTTACTCTGCCCTAAAACTTTCAAGCCGCTTGTAACTCTGTTCACGCTTAAATACAGACTTCAGGAAGCATTTCGCACACATCTCGATCCGGTCGAGCAGCTGTCAAGGTTAACGCGAGGGTCCGCTGCTCCACTCTGGTTCACTGAGTTGAAGAGTAACAAAAGCGTGTTTATAAAAGTAAATCCACATTTCGTGTTGCCGCTGCCAACATGGGATCGCATTTGGCTTCAGGGCACAGAAGAGATGGAGAGGAGGCCACCTGTCATTTTAAGCGCCAACAGACAGAGAAGTACAGTCCAAGACGTCTCCTCTAGCCGAAAAAAGCAACATTTTACCTCCTGGCAGACATTGTAAACTTTTTTTACAAGCAACCTAATACTTTAAACAAAAGTGCACAAATTATATTTTTACCACCATATATTATTATTATCCTATTCTTTGTCCAGCAAGATAAATCACCACACAAGTCTTGACTGTAATTCCCGTACAAAGACAATTTACTGTCTGTCAACGAACCATCACTTGAATAAACACTTGCACTGAATAACGAGTCCAAATGTAACTACGTCAGTTTGACCTGCTGTGACATCACTGTATCAGGCGTTGCCAAAGGTTGACATGACCAGCTATTATTATAGAGTTTATTCACCCTTTAACGAAAAGACCATCTAGTTTTATCAGCCGCAGATCAAACAATGGCTGCAAAAGTTCATGCCAACAGCTCAAGAATTGTAGGAGGCGGCGGTCTACCCTCTTGAAACAAACGGCTGACCAGGATTAAATTCATTTCGAAGATTCTGATGTGTGAGTTTGTTTGGAGCGTCGTTCTTTACTGTGTAGCGGAAATGAGGTCGGGGGGGGTCAAGTCGACCCAAGTGGGCTGAAAAGCAGGCACGTCCAGAGGGGTCATCAGTTCATCAAAGCGCAGACACAGACAGACAGACGTCAACCGAGGCCAAGTTGACAATTTAGACTCGCTGTTTAACCCCAAGTGGGAGTAAGGAAGCCAGGGTCCCCTGACAAAATACAATGATGTACAGGGGGGAACATGCAAGCCCCACACAGACCAGAACAAGGAACCCTGTTGCTGTGAGTGTGGCATGCTGACCACTAAAGCACTGTGCATTCCAGCTTTGTTTTATCTGAATGAATCACACTTTAGGTAACTGTGCTTCAAATTCAAACAATGAACGAACTGTGCTACCTTGCTTGGTGAAAGAGACTTTGAGGAGGGAGGGGTAAACAGCCACACACTAGGAACACTATCAACTAGGAAAGACATTTTTAATGACATGTTGACACTTAAACTGGATGGCATTCTTCCCGTCAGCCATAAATTCCAGCCACAATGCCACTGGAACCTCCTCGGAGTCACCACCAAGCACGCGGGACAGAGGAGCAAGGAAGCAGCCACTCCAATCCAAGCCCACGCTCAGTATCGATGAAACGTATTTGACTAATTAAAGCTCCAGAGAGCAGGGAGCTGTTGTCAAACACAAGTCTCTTTGGAAGGAAAAGGCCAAAAGCCAACATTGGTCATGCACTGGCAGGGAATGGGAAAGGTCATGGAAATGTGGCGCTTTTGTTTTCATCCTGTAAACCCCTCAGTCATAGTGGGAATTCGTGTAATACGGCCCTCAGAGCTCCTGGTATCTTTGCAATGTGAAAGTGGTCGCTTGTGATGTAACCGGGAAGCCATCATGAATAATGGAGCCAGTGGGCCGCCCCCCCCGAGTTTCCCTGTTTGTTTCCTGCACCGCTCGAGGCCACATCCAAGGGGAACAATGGAAGAATATATATTATTGTGCTTGCATTGGGAAACATGAGCAGTGGCTGTGGGACGGTGGTATAATGCTGATCCAGCAGGGCAGGGCTGAACACTGCCCCTCCCAGACAAAGAGGACACAATGATCAAGTGTAAACAGATACTGTCGGACTTTCTAACCACATCGCACGCTGAATGCAACTCTTCAGCGGCAGCACTTTTCTTAATATGGGCGTCATAAAAGTGGGGAAACCAGAGAGCCGCTGATTTAAGCGTTTCAAAGTAAAATGGCCTTTTAAACGCACTTTGACAGCAGTTAGGATGCCAATAAAATATGATATCAAAGAAAATGTGGTTCAGGGTGGAACCCAGCTGAAATCGTAGACGAGAGAAATGACACAAATCGCTGAATTTTCTAATGAAGCAGCCTCAGTAGTGGTTCAATGTAAACAAAACTATGTGCAGTGGAAACTAAGTCACAGGCTGTGCATTGTGCCCCCGCAGGGCCTCGATCATTGAGACGAAAAGCTGCATTGACTGAAACTGAACAGACGAATATATGTATTAAACACAAACATCCAGTTAGTCAATATAATCGTTGATAGAATAAAAAGAAAGCTGGAGCAGTTGATCAAATGTTGCAGCAAAGCAGACTTTAAGTGGAACTGAATCTGTATAATTGAGTGAGCTGAAAATGAGTTACATGAGCCGGCGTTTAGAGTCGGGATCTTTGTTTTTGATTTCCCAACTTCTCCTTCAAAACAAAAACGTCTCCTATTTTCAGCCCGGAGGAGCTGCAGGTTTGACCGACGTTACCGAAGCGATGGAAGGACAAAGACGAACTGCCTCGCTGCAAGTTTTGTGAAAGAGCTTCCTGCTGACTCACGGCGGCCATAAACCAAAAAATGATGTTTCTGTCCACCCTTCCTATCTTTGGAAATTTAATATCCTGCTCCTGGAACAGATAAACCTCAGGAAACACGAGCAAATCTCGGAAAAATATCGGGAGCTCCCTCAAGCTCAAAGAATAACAGCGTAAAGGTGCCCTTGACCTCACTCAGGCGCTCGGAGCCAGAGAGTCACTTCTGTTCATCAATTTGGAAAAATTAGTGCACATTTCGGACACTTAGTTTAAATAAAGTCAGCAGTCAGACACATCATCCATTCTGAACATTGCTTCTAATCTTTCTGACTATCACTCAAACTAAAATTTATTTGGGCAGCATGTTCAGGACCACTGTGGAAAATGGACACGAGGGTCCACGTCCAATGGGGGGGTCCATTTTCAATCCCGCACTGGGACACGCCCATCAGTGTTTTCGCCCTGAAGGTCATCTGGCTGCGGCGCAGGTGTCTGGTGAATGGCGAAGTTTAGAGACGCTGGTGACACAGAACAAACGTGGCCCAAAATGAATGACTCAGGCAGCCGAGGGGAAAAGAGTCACACAGCCGATATTGTGAGCGCGTACTCCATGAAGTGAACCGTGTTCGTGGCTGATCACCAAGTTCAGGAGGAAACCATCCTGACACTCCAGTAACTGTGTGATTCCTCTGTGAGAAATGCGATGACTCAGCCCTGCCGTGCGACGTGAGCCAGAAAAGACAGCTAATTCAAACCAGCCAATTATAAATGTGTTTCCAGTCACTTAGTTCATCCCGTTCAACAGCTGACAGGCCATTTAAAAAAAAACAAAAAACTTCCAGTCACTCCTCGGTTCCTCATCAGCCGCCGTCTACATCCCTGTGACTTTTTTCCTCCATCCGCTGCCCCAAAAACACACAAGTCCAGATTCAGTGGAAATGACATCACATCGAATACGTCATGTTTTTTGACAAGACAACTAATTACAGCCGACAACAACGCAGAGAAACCACTTCAAAGATAACAATAGAGTCAAGGATGGATCAGCTTCATGTCAACCGATCTGTTAAACAACTTCTACTAATTAGAGACTAATTTTTCCTCCGATTTTGGGAGCAGATAACAGGAGGTCAGTCACACACACACACGTACGACCTCGTTCTGTGTTTCAGTGAAAGAGGATGTGCACGCAAAAACACCAGCTATGCTATGAAACACACCTGTTCACAATCCAAGAAGAAGAAAAACTCACAAGGTTAATGATTACAGAGGAAACAGTGTCTCAGCTGATTCATGCTTCACTTTGTGACCTGTATGAATTTGAAGCCGTCTGTGAAGACAGGTAAACTCCTTCATTCTGGAGTCTGAACTGAAGAAGTGGACCTGGTGATGTCATCCGACAGAGATAAAGATGAAGTGAGCAAATGCATAAAGTGCAGAAAATGAGTCAATGTCCTGAGCCGTCGACCATTTCCTGTGACGTGTGGCCACATTTATGTCCCAATAAACCTCACACAGTGTCAAACCAGTCCAGAGAATTCGTCACCAAAACAATCTGTCCAGGTGCTTTCGCAAATGACTTGTGTTGATCAGCTGAAGTGGGAACATCCTCTTCCCAGCACTCACTGGGAGTTGTTGACGCTAAGAACCAAACTGTGTAGCTGCAGGTGGCTCTTGGGTTCAGGACGAGTCGTCGACGGTGTAAACAAGGGTGCAAGACTCACTTCATCACAACTTGGCTTCGCAAGAAAGGAGGATTAAGGGCCTTAATGTGTTCAGCTTGTGTGGAAAAATGCTCTTTTGAATGTGCAAAAAAAAAAACAAAAAAAAACAGGAGCTCCTGTTCGTTTGGAAGATTTAAACCCGAAAGTGTCATCTCAGCATGTTTTATGGATCGACTGCTCATGTCTCAGAGTGTAAATATGTTTATAGTCGCAACTGCGTCCACTGGGTTCCTCATTGCTCCAGCAAAAGAGAAAAGCTGAGAGAGAACTGAGTGAGATGTTCGTGTGACATTCGACTGTCAACTGTTCAAACGTTTTAATCAGGACGAGTGTAAATTATGGACTCAATTATTGATGTGCGACATCCTTCTTCACAGTTAAAAAAAACTGTGTGTGACCAAATCCACAACAGGGGGAAAACTGCAACCACATGTGTTTGAGATGAAGTCGCAGAAGTCACCGTGCAAAAACATATTTTTCAACAAACGCTCGGATTAAATAATGAAAGCAACAGAAGTGTTACATTTTCACTGGCAATCTGATCAAATAAACAGCTGATTAAAGAGTTAAAAACAGATTTCACACAATGACACTGACATTAAACATCTGCTCAAAAGGTTGATGATGGTCCACGAAGCGAGTTAAAACTTAAAGTGCCTTTTCAAAACACTTTTACGAGCGTCTCTCATTCAGTATGATTTACAACAAGGCCAGCAGTGGAGTAAGTCACTGCTCATGATTTTCATCATCACAAACAACCTCGCAGGGAAAACATGGCTGCAGCTCTGTAACAAAGACGTATGGAATTTATCAGGAGGAGTGTGCGAGCGCGCTGAACCACAGCGACGGGCCTAACGAGTTCCCCAGGTCCGTCCGATGGGTGTTCGCCCTGTTTTCAGGCGCAGGGTTCGAATTCCAGAGCGAATCTCTGCAGCGGGGACGAGTTTGAAAATGGAGCGCGAGCTCGCAGATGAAGGGAGAGGGGGGTTTACGCTGCATGCACCTCCCCGCTGGAGAGGCTAATGCAAACCATCTGCTGTCATACCGACTTGCGTTTCAGCATCTGGCGGAGAGGGAAGCAGAGAGCGATGCTGCTGTCTGCTATCCCAGACGGTCAGAGTGACAATGAGACATTTTCTCTGTCTCCTTCTCTGTGCGGAGCCCAAAACTGCCGAGATTCTTTTCATCTTTAAACATCTGGGTCAAATCTATAACTCGTTTTAAAGGATTCATCAGTTACATGAATTGTTTGGTTTTTTTTAATGCTCCTTTTAGTTGTGCCCTTCAACATTATTGTGATCGTCCAGTTGGTTGGTTCATTTATCGTTCCTGCTAAAACAAAACAAAGTCCCATCTTGTTAAAAGAAAATACACAATTTAAGTGAAGATACAAAGAGATATGTGGTCTCCTCTGCTTTAACGTCTAGTGTCACCTAGGGGTCAGAGCTTTGTTTTGTTGAACATATATTATACAACTTCTCTGCTTTTGTTTTTGCTCTGGAAAAATTTCACCTGGACGCTCACTGCGTTTCGATAACAATCAATCAGTTTAACTCCTTTTATCTTGCATATACATTTCTAACCTGCATGTAAGATAAGCAACAGGTTACAATGTGCCATAATAACTGAAACACACTGTTCTGATCTGTAAATAAGAGGGAAAAAAAGTATTTGTGGACCAAAACAAATTCATAATCCACAAAGCTGCGTATGATTATGAAAAGAAAAGGATTTTTCTGTTGCCATTCTCTCAAAAAATGTGCTCGAAATCCGCACCAGCTGTATTGTAACAGTATGTTCAGCACAAGAAGTGGGAGTCCTTCGATGGAGGACAGTCACTTGACAGATTGTTGCCAAAACACGGTGATGAGGCCACACAGCGTCCTCCATACCTCAGCCTGAAGGTGTGTCTGCTGGCAGGATGGAATCCGGCGACCAGGAAAAACCAGTCCTGTGTAAAAATGCACCAACGCACAACAAGCTGCACAGGTACAGTGCACACACACTCCACCTGACACATGATTAGTGTCTGCTGGCTGCTTTCCTCCAGCCAAGACAAACCGGTTCCCAACAACAGAACGTCACTGATGCGTCTCACCGATGTGTCTCAGTGACATAACATCGCTGCTCTGGGTATTTCTGTGACAAGTCAAATCAAGGGGTCAGTCTTTTCTAACTGCTGCTCACTGCAGCTCCCGAAAAGTGAGTGGCTCGCAGCGGAGCCGTCAAGGTGGACGCAGAGAAGAAGAAACCTGGAAATCGTCTGAATTGTGAGAAATCAAAAAAGTGCTCCAAATTGTGACCAAAATGAGGAGAGGAGAAGAAATGCTATAGAGCTTTAAATTACCAAGTTAAAATATAGGGTTGAAAGGTGTTCTCTTTTGTTGTCATAGAAATGTGATTGTAAAAAGAAAAAAAAAGGAAAAACAAGTTTATTTCCTGTGAATAATTGAAGGAAAGAGACATCTACACTGTTGCTTTATTTGTTTTACAGCCACTCAGTCATGAAGCAGAAGAGGTACCAGCAGCTCTGTGGTAAATATTTGGATTATGATGGCAATATAAAACGAATGGTGCCCTATCTTTGCCAGTGTAAACATCACTCACCATCCTCAGTCCTCAGTCGTCCCTATCCCAGAAAATCCAGTATTTGTGCGCGGCTCAGTGAAGATCAAACAGCTTCAAAACACAGGGAGGACCCAAAAAAAAGTCCGCTTGTTTAACTTGAAGTCGGAGTTCAAACTCCAAGTTTACATAGGGAATTCCCGGTACACTCCAGTCAGCATGGATGCGGCTCCTTCAGCGGTGCCCTCCGTCCATCGTGCAGCCAGATACGAGTCCTTCTCTGACAGCGGCAGCGGGAGCAGCGGAGCTGTGAGCGGACTGCGAGCTGGAAGGTAATTTACGGTGGGAGCAGTGCCCTCAAATGCCGACTCTCAAACATAACACAGGAAACCGAGCCAGAGGCTCCAATCAAAGGACGCCGAGCGCCCAATACACTTAAATATTCATTAGTTACAGGGAAGGAGGGGACTGGGCATGCGCGAGTCGGGAGCGCTTCCTAACAACGGAGCCAAACAGAAGTGGACAGAAAGAGTTCAGCGTCACTGCGCTCATAAAACTCTTTATGTTGTCAGCGCTCAAGAGAAGTCGGCGGCAACAGGTCCTCGGTTCGTCAGTGATGCAGGATGTTTGCATGCTGTTGGAAAAAGCTGCAATATAGCGGGGAAAAAAGCAAAATATTACTTTTGCCTCTCTTTTTTTTAAGCTTTTAGGTCATAAATAATTATGCATTTTTTGTGCCTAAAAACAATAGGCGGGTGCTTTTATCGACGTCGAGTGTAGTTGCCATTATTCCACGCCCACTATCAAACAATACGTGAAATAATCGACGTCAAATTTTGCTGCAGCTCCTGAATTCTCACTTGAACGATAAAAACATTTTGTTTGCAACAAATTCAAGTGGGCCCAATAACGTGACTATTTTTTCCGTAGTTATACTCACTCTGCTTTATTGCTTATTCTTACTATGTTTTGTCTCATTTCCATTTTTGATTTGTATTACTGTATTCCCCTTTTTATGGACTGAAAGCTATGTGCTGTGTTTCTTTATCTTTCTTGAAATAAACCTGTAACACATGTGTCCAAAGTTTTTGTTTTTTTACACGTGGTAGTGCAGTTTGTTGAGGCCATAATGACCAGTGAGTGCCAATTAGAGGAAGGATAATGTTTGGAAGGGCATGCTGGTGGCTAATCGACTAAAATTTATGCAGACATCAGTCATGTGACACTTCTTGGTCCATAACTTTGTAAAGAAACAACGAAATACAAATATCGAAATAGGTTTACTGGAATGTTGGAAATATTTATATCGACATCAGCTCCATTGCATTGTCAGGCGCATTAAAACGCAGCATACAGGCCTTCTGAGAATTCCTTTCTGAAGTGCTTGGGTGGCACCGGCATCCACCTCACAAAGTCACAGTGTCCTGCCAGACCGAGGCCAACCCTGAATTGATGGTGAGGCGAGTCTCAGGGTGTAACCCGTCTAACAGGCTGCTCCCTATGTGTGTGGGGGTGTGTGCGCGCGCTCGTGCGTGCGTTCGTGTGGGACTGTAATATAAAGGGAAGCGTGACAAGACAGGAGTTGGTGATGCCTTTGCTGTGGTTCTTTATCACCCCCTGGTGGAACGAAGACTTCTGCGCATGCAAAAAAGAGCATTCTGTGTAGGACAGTTTCTCTCGTTTGGAGGCTATAGCTTTCAAAAAAATATACCTTTGAGTGAATTAACAGTTATAGAGAGGGCGCTGCTTCATTTTGTGATCCCTAACAATCTAATTAGGGTCACAGACACTCAAAGCTAATGTTATTAATTCTACAGAAACTGTCAAAAATATTTCAGATAAATATCAAGACATTTACCTTGATTTGAGTGATGTTCATACATTTAAAATGTGTCAATCACATCATAGTTACACAAAGTTTTATCTCAGACAGCTTTTACTTTCGTGCAAAATAAAGTTTGTTTCTTACAAAAAAGGTAGGAGAAAAAACAATGACGCCTTCATCAGCTTGGCCACGCTGATGCCTGCTGGGAGATGTAGTCCTTGAGGAGTAAACTTGATCGAGGCAAGCAAAATATTCGGAAATGCATCCCTTTTTAATGGCAGAGTCGTGTGCATTGGATACGATGCGCCAGCAACACAGTTATACACATACAGATGACTGACCTGAGTGGAAGTTTGTGTTTTAATCAGTTTGTTGGCTCTACTAAACTCGAGCTGACAGAAAATACGGCTGGACTGGGAAGTCCGGAAGCAGGGCGGGACCTCTGCTCTTTATAAACATGGCCGTTAAGTCCTTTACAACGTCAGGTATCGCGTTCAGCTGAATTACCGAGGACTTAGAGGAAGGCGGCGACGGCAACTTAAACGGGAACAGGTGTAAAGAAAATGTAGACGGTCACCGGACGCGTCTGTGTTGTTTCGTGGTCGTATCCCCGCGTCAGAGCGACAGTTGGAAACTTCATGTAGTACTTTGTGCTATCGAGCTAATCGAGCTAACGCCGACGTTAACTTCTGTCAAGTTCTTCAGCCAGCTAATCTGCTCCCGGACCGCCTGTCGACATGGAGGAGTGCCGCCGCTCGCCCTGCCCGTCTCGATGAACGTTTCGCAGCCTGGCGTCTCGGATTTACGAAGCTAAAGTCAGACCTAAACTTTTTCTGAGAGCTTCATTTGGGATTGGGGTTTTTTTTCATCCATTTTTCCCCACTGGCAGCAGTCAGAAGCGCTCACCAGCCGTCCGTTTATGAGCATCACCGAGATTTGGGACATAAACAATGTTTTCTGTCAAACCCATCAAACCAACCTTCAAGAGTTACCTTCCTCCTGTGCAGGTGGGCCTGAATTCTTACTGATGTTACTTCTGAATACCCAACAAACGTATCACTTTGACAAGTTACTTCGCCATGTAACATTTATGAGTTCACACAAAGTGACGCAGTATTCAAGTCCCAGCTCATCAAACCTTTTAATACACAATACAGCATGAGTACATTTCTTCTACTTTGTTCATTTGTCAATAGATTTTAGATGAGTTCACACAACACTGTCCAATCAAGGGTCTTGTGCTGTGTCATTTACCATCCGCATGTGTAATGAACTGACTTTCAATAACAACAAGAGAGTTTGCTACTGAAAACTTCCTGTAAAATATAACACGTGTAACGTGAAGTAATCTGATACAATGTTAAAAAAAAAAAAAAAAAAAGAGAACAGTTTCTTTCTTCCACATATAACCTGATTTTCCACTCCAAGCGTGGCCATTGTCTCATGTCCACCTTGTTTTGCCGGTAAATGCATGGATGCATGTCCTTACATACAGTGGAAGTTTTTGCTTCCACACACTGGTGGACTCCAGATAAAACCAGTGTTTGTCTGGACAACACTAAGACTTATGTGATGGGCTGACTGTAACCCAGATCATAAATACACATGCAACAGCCCCTTTGTAAAGGTTTCATTTGGAGCAAAATATCTATGGGAGAGTGAAACGGGGCAAAGAGTCTATGGAATAAAGTACATGTAACCATGGTGACTACTGCCACTTTATCTCAGACCTGGGTGAGAAATGCTATTTCAAAAGAAGTCAAATAAATGTTAAATAGCTCTCACGAGATGATTGTAGCCTTCTCTCTCACTGTACTGGTCTGGTCATTTATCATTACACTCAGGCTAACAAGGGTTTATACAGAACAATACATTTTGTGTCTACGTTTTTAGGAAGAGACTGTTGGGCTGTGATATGCAAATCAAATGCCTAAATAGTGAAGCGTATAATATGATTTGAGGATGTAGATATTTTGTGCTCAGTGATATCAAAAGTAGAATTTCTTCTTTTGCTTTTTAATCTTTTAGTCACACTTTGGTTCTCTCGTCCACCCTTTTTTTACACAATGCTTTTGATGCTCTCCAATGTAGGCTAACTTCAGATTGAACCTGAAATATAAACGGTTGAAAGTCAGAACTTTCCCTTGATAGTAAATGGTTTAGTTTGCAGTATGATTGCAATAATTAATTCTGAAGTCTCATTTAATTTTGAACAATTTGAGGGTACATTTGGATGGTGTTAATTTTATTTATTTTCTGTTCCATAATGACTCTTGCCTGGTATGAAACATTGTCTATCTAATTCCGTTGGTGTGTAACTGATGCTGAATGTTATTCTTTTTTCAGACTGAGAAGAAAACTACAGAACCACCCATTAAAAAGTTGGAGCCAAAGTTACTCCCAGGTAAGTTTGTTCATTTCATCTTCTGAACAATTGGCAAACAATTGGGAAGTAAAAGCAGTCCAAACAACAGCAGGCGGTTTGATCAAAGACACACCAGACAGTGCTATTCTATTGATGTTTTATTTGGCCTATATATCAATGACCAGCTTAAAGAGGTTTATTTTTTTTTCAAACACATATTGCATCAATCTTTTATGGGATCATTACTGAGTGAGCAGCAGACTTGTACTTTGGCAAAAAGGCCTGTTCGTCTTTTGCTGTAAAGCAGTGTCTTTGTCCTGGCTCACAATTCTCTTGATAATCTCCCTCACGCCATTCTGTTCCACTTATCATCACAGATCAAGGAGTTGAAATATGGCACGAAGGCTTGATTATCACACTAAGATTATGCTCTTAACCTTTATGTCTATTTGTGTCTTGATACCTCACAAACATGTAGTTTTCAGCGGCTCAAGAGGAACAAGGAAGAATTTAAGAATATGTAGCTGGTCCTGTTGTAAAACGTTGGTCGTCTGAGAAAGAAGTGCCTTTAACCTGTCAAACCCAGCTGTGGGCTAGGACAGTGGAACACAGTAGATTAAATGCTCCTCCGTTGGTCCGAGTTTCACCTGTGAGGGTTCGGCTTTTTTTTTTCTCTTTCGAGCCCATGATGGAAGTGTTGACTTGTTTCTTTGTTATAAACATTAATTATTACTCATCCTGTATTTGTTTCACATATCCGGTTGTGTTTAACAGGCTGGTCTGACAAGCCATTCAGCTCAGGCAAACGTGCATTGGTCTCTAGCCAAACCCTTACTCAGGCGGTGCCATGCTGAAACGTTGCAGAAAGGAGAAAAGAAGCCGTGGAGATTATCACGACGGTTATGACTGATCAAAAACGAAATTTGTCAAGCACATCGATGAGGATCAAATGAATCAGAATTGCCGAACATACTTTAGTAGGAGTTAGGTGATGGTTGTTTTTGTCACATTGAGCAGGAGGTTTTGGCAACGCACCAAGGGCAGGACAGCGTTTATACTGCCACGGTTTCAGGGAACTACTTTTCTGCCGATAACAACGGAGTGAGTGGCGCGAGTGTTTCAAACAAGCGCAAGTTTGGAGAAATTTTTGTGTCGGCAAATGATACAATTTTCGGAGAACTCTACACTTCTGGAAATGTAATTACCAGTCAAGTCTGTTTTATTCCAGAATCATGCCAAGGTTACCTGTCTAAGTGTATCACTGTGGGGGTCGTTGCTTCTGTCTCATCCTGATTTTTGAGCAAAACTCAAAACTCGTTTCAGGTTTCATGATTAGCTTCTTATTTTTAACTGTACAGTCTCGGGTGGCCGCTCTGTGGCAGAGCTTTGAAGTGATGTCTGTAGGCCTCCACCCTGCTGCCCCACTTCACATCTTAAAAAAAAATTTGTGGAGCAACTTTTTATAGCCGGATTCTTGTCTCCGCCTTAATCGTTGTGTGATCATGTGAGGGAGCAGAGGTCGTAGGGCTCATAAAAGGTGGGTGTATATAAAGGGCGGTCTCGTTAACCTAAAGCTGGAGTAAACACTATGATGGAACTTGCATGTGGCAGGACTCACAGTGGTTCTCCTGTTGCGCACATTCAATCGTGTTGGACTTTCACTTGAGCTTTTTGGAACTGTTCAGCATTTAGTTTCAGAGCTCATCACTTCACAAGAATGCAACAAGCGTTTCTCAGGTTGTAACAGATAAAGTGTCGGCTTTGCTTTGGAAAGTTAAATAACGTTTTGTTGCATGTTTGTTCTTAAGCATGATGACATTGGCCTACACTCCCTAATAAGCTCGAGAAAATATTTCAGTTATTTACAAAACAGGTGCATTTTTTCCATTACTAAAATCTCTGTTGGACAAGTTCAACTTGTTTTATTCCTTGCAGTTGTGACGTCAATTTAAAACATGTGTAGACCTGATTGAAACTCTCTGTATCCTGATGAAAGGGAATGTTTGGATCTTGCAGTGAGCAGAAATCATGGAACCTATACAGCAGTGTATGAGGACCAATTGTGCTTTCGAAGAATTGTTTTATTTTTTTGGATAAACATTTATGGCTCTAGTTGGCAGTTTTACAATGGCTCTTTTACGACAACTTGCACAGCTGGTTCCTAAAGTGTAACCTGTAAAGTTGAAAAACAATTTAAGTAAAGAAGAGTCATTATTACTTTGAATAGAAAACATATTCAGTATTGGAGTTCATAAAAAAATCTTTTGTTTGTCTCTACATTGAAATTGAACCACATGTCGTGATCAGTGTTTGACTTGGTAAACCAAATGATTGTGGAAAACTAATTGTGCTGAGATATTCAATCGTTGCATTTATTGGAGATTTAACTTTAATCATTGTTTTGTGATTTTTTTTTTTTTTTTTACCAGGTGAGATAGTCGTGAACGAGGTGAACTTTGTGAAGAAATGCATCAGCACTGACAGCAGCCAGGATGACCTGTGGGGAAAGTTGATATGCACCAACTTTAAGGTCTCCTTCATCCCTCAAGAGGCTCCACCACAGCAGGTATTTATGTCTCTTAGATTCCCTGGTGGGAGTTCACGAATGCGAGTTTGTTTATCGTCATGACAACATGAGTCGAACTGATCTGTTTTCCGACCTTTTAATACAGTTCTGAACCCTTTTAGATAAAATTGCAGAACTGTGCTTTTACGTCTGTATCTGTACCATCAGCATAATGCCGAGAAGAGCACTGCCTCTTGTTTGTAAGTGTGGTGCATCTGGTTTGAGGAAGGAAAGCCTGTGTTATTTCCTGCCTTACATTGTGATACCACACTCGAAGTGAGAGAACAGACGTCACTTCCACCATTATGGCAGATTGATGACATGATAACAGAATGGAGCTCATTTACCGCTCAGCCAAACCACTGTGCATGAAATTGCAGTTCATATTAATCAAGTATTTCAGCAACTAATGGCAATGATGCAGTGTGCATAGGAAATCATTTCTTTTGTTTCTTTTTTTTAATCCAGAAGGCCCAGTTGTCCCACCTGCTGCTTGGAGAACATGACATCCCCTTAACCTGTCTGGAGCAAGTAGTAACAGGTACAGTTCAAGCTTTCACTTGTGAAAGAGCAGCTGTGATTTTTAAAACCCTTCTGATTCCAACAGTCATTAAACACATTGGGCTTCCACATTTTACAGAAGGAGGCTGCAGTATACGCAGAATTAAATGTAAATGGGACCAGTCAAATCCTCATTAATCTTTGACAGCAGGGGTGACTCGCTTTGCCTGTTTTTTTCCTGCCGGGTATCTAATAACAAGTGATGTCACAGCTAAGGCCCGCTCTGCCGTGTTTCGCGGCAGAGCGGGCCGGCTTCGGATTAGCTTTGTTTATGTAGCTCATTGCTGTCAATTGCTGACAGTGCAAGGGCAGATGCCCAGGGCAAGGTCTGTTGTGTTACAGTAGTGGGGCACAAGGTTTTTGCTTTTCCAGCTTGTTTTTGACCTATTTGTAGGTCGCTGATAAAGGCGACACCATCAGTGTTGTATGGGCAAACGAGAGCTAAATTCCAGTTGAATGTCAGTAGAATTTATCTTGTTTTGTGCTCCCTACAATAACACGAGGACAGAGAAGGGGCTCATTGATTTTTCCCATTTGACCATATTACTTATTTGATCAATGGAGCCTGTTTATTCTAACCACTTGGTTATTGTACAGTGGTCTGAACTAGCACAGCATGTGAGTAACCTGGTGGGAGTTCAGCAGGTTGTCAGCCAGACACTGTGGCTGGAAAAGCATTTCATTTCTGTGAGGTTTGTTGCGGTTTAGCGGCTGGCCTTTTTGGCAGATGTTGTTGTCCTTGCACAAATAATAGGTGCCGTTGTTGTCCACTCAGACAGGCTATTCATCTGTTTTGCTCTATGGGACGTGTGTCCTCTGCTCTGCTGCGTGACTGGTCTGGCTCATATGTAAACAAGCAGCGACATTGACAGGAAAGAGACACAAGGAACAAAAGTTACCTCCGAACTCGGTATTTCGTGGCCTCCCTGGGTCACTGCACAATCCTTGTGACTAGGTGCTATTATCAACTAGCTGGTTAGTCATTTTTATGCTGGCCTACAACATATTGTCAATTTTTACTCAAAACACAGCAGCAAGCATTTGCACTGCCTGTGTTTCTTCTGTGAATTTACATTTGATTCTTTTTTGGTATAAACTCTGGCATGTAAATGTTGATTTTGACCCTCTTATGTGGCTGTGCCTCTCAGTTAATGATGCAAAGGGGAAGAAGAAAGTATTGGGCCTTAACCAGAAGCTGAAGTTCAACCCAACAGAGCTCATCCTGTACTGCAAAGACTTGCGCATCATCCGGTTCTGCTTCGATGAGGCCGGACCTGAAAGTGCCAAAAAGGTGAGGGAAGCTGAAGCTTAGCTGAAAAGCTCTTCACGAGCCTGTCCAAGAGTGAAGGGAAGACAAATTCCTGTCATCCTTATTTTGCTGTAATTCAAAGTCTTAACAGACCTTACAAAAATGCTTCTTGTGATTGAACGCATTCGATTTTACACCAAGGAGCTTTGGGCTCCTTGTGATGGCATGACACCAAGGAACTAATTTCTCAGAAGTTCCCCTGCTTTAATCACGACATGGTATTTCTGACCAAACTTTCTCTTCCCTGACTGTACCAAATGACCACACACACAGACAAACATGCGCTCTTGCACGGTTTCGATTCTATCACCACTTCCTCAGCAGCGAGAGTGTCAGACAAACTTGAAGTGCGACTCTTTTTCTCTTCACTCAAATGGAAAAAGAGTAAGTTCTTGTTGAGCTGTGAGCTGAACAGTGCAGAAATCCAAAGAACAATGCAAAGGAAACGGAATTTTGATCTCCATTGTAAAATCTGGCGGTGTGAACGTGACTCATCCTGGGCACACAGCTGACACAGACCTTCCTTCTTGATACTGTTCTTGATACAATTGTGCCACAGTGAGGGACTGTGCTTTACATTCATGTACAAAAGAATAGTGTATTCAAGGTTGATGCAATGAAGAGGGAAAAAACAATTATTAGACTTAAAGTTTCCAACATTTAGAATAATCAACATTCAGTGGAGCTAAAGGGTCGTTTCACTGTGCTCTTTAGAAGTCATCTTGTGTCATGTTTGTGTACTCGCATCAAACCTGCATCAACCAGAATGGCCACAGTCGCGCATGTGATATCGTCTTCTGCCATCTGGCAGCAATCGTGCAACGTTTTATTACGTACCTTCACCACATTTGGTGAAGAGTGAAGTACTGTATAGACCAGACACTAGTCTTTTCTTTATAGGTATTTATTTAGAAATAGCACCGGTAACTAGCAACACTTTATTTGTGAACCCAGCTCCATTTACGAGAACTTGAAAAGTCATTTATGTATGGAGGATGAAAATACCGTGCTCCTGCCTCCCCTCACTTCATTTGAACCTATTTATGAACACTGTGTGTGTAATTACAGTGCGAACATAAGAAACGGCTCAGGTCCGTTTTCTTCCATGACATATGGAATCATGCCAGCCTATAATAGCTTATTTTGCCATAGGAAATTACAGAGCAGGGAGCAGCCTTGTCTACACACGCACATACTCTTCCTATGCCCTGTGTTTTTCACAGCTTTACTGCTGAATGGCTCGCTTTGTGTGGCTCGAGTGGAACCGTAGAGTGATTCAAAGCAGTGGTCTGTCTGTCCGTCAGGCTTTTTTGCGCCACCAGGTTTCACTTGTGCCTGGACTATATGACTGAAAAACATGTCCTTGGTTTGTTTTACATCTCCAGAGTCTGAATAGATGGCATGGGTAGTTTATCATGTAACGTAGACATCTCATCCGTCTCTGTTCCAGGTTTGCCTTGCTATTGCCCACTATGCCCATCCAGCAGACCTTCAACTGCTTTTTGGCTTTGAGTATCAGGGAAGACGATACCATCAGTCCAAAGGTACTTAAGAAGCTGGACTTTTTGTTTGCATCGCTTTTAAAAGTTTGAATATACAATACCAAACCTTTTAGTTGGCACTCACAGTTGTTTCTCTATTTCAGGAGAGCAGCTTAATGGCTCCACCCCTAGAGGGGGGCTGCAGACACCTCTTTTCGACCGCTCATCCGACTGGGATCGGGAGATCAAGAGAACCAGCGCCTCAGAGTGGAGGGTGTGCTCTGCCAATGAGGGTTATGCCATCTCATCAAGGTTTGCCACTGCAAAAAAAAAAAAAAAAAACACGATTGGATTTTTTTAGGCCCGGTGACTCTTGTGCAAGAAGTAACACGGAATTTTTTTTTGTTCCCGTCCAACAGTTGTCCATCCTGTTTTCAATCTCTACATGACTCCACTCTTTTTCTCGATTCCTCCTCAGTCTTCCAGAGTACATCGTGGTCCCAGTTTCTCTTGCAGATCAAGATCTGAAGAAGTACTCGGTGTTCTTCACTGAAAGTCGCTTCCCTGTGAGTACCTTGCGAGGTTGCTTCAAGGTTCACCATTGGAGTCATTTTAAATGCTGTCGAGCAATTACAATTCCTGAAATCAACAAGAGTTGAGTTTTTCATTGAATATGTTTCATTTCTGAATGTCTTCCTACACAGATGTGGTGCTGGAATCACCCCAATGGGAGTGCTCTGGTCCGCATGGCCAGCATAGTTGATCCAGTACAGCAGAGGAAGATGGATCAGAGGTAATTTATAACGAATATTTTGTTTTGTTCGAATTAAGGATTGGTTTTGAATAATCTTGTTATTCTTAATCGGCATGATTCTAATTTCAATCAAAATGATCACGATTATGATTTTTGCAAAAATTGAGCAGCCCTAAGTTTATAATTGTTCAAACTTTCTATTTGCTTTGAAACATCTGCTTTGTATTCTTGTAGGATCTTCACCGCCATCACTAAAAGCCACCCACAGCAAACCGAAGTCATCAGGTCGGACCTGGACAAGTGTCTGCCCAATATCCAGGACATCCAGAGTGCCTTTGTGAAAATAAGGCAGATCTGTGTCCTCGGTGAGTTCCATCAGGACGAATAAGAGCAACCCAATAGTAGTAACTGTCGGAAGTATTTAGTTTGTATCCCGTAGTAATTCTTCACATATTTGCTGTGAAAACAACAGAACTTATTTGTATGGACAGTTTGACTGTTTCAACCTGTCATCACTGCACAGATCCCTTCGAGGAATCTGAGGAGCGGTGGCTGTCAACTATTGAAAACTCCCGATGGCTTGAGTTTGTCCGGTATGTAAGCAGAACACCACAAAGAAATAAATTTAAAACATTAGATTTGTAAGTAGGCTAATGTTTTGGTTTTATTTTTGAGCTGTGTGGGTCAAACATGAGCAGGTTTGACAGGTTAAAATGTATTTACTGCCTGTTGATTATTATCTTTTGATACCTTTTGATTGACTTCCTTTCCAAAAAAAACCCAAAAAACAAACAATTTATTTGCTCTTTTTATGCTCCAAGGGCCTTTTTGAAGCACTCGGCTGAGATCGTTTACCACATGGATGGGAAGAGTTCATCAGTTGTTCTCCAAGGTAATCGCTCTTCAAGCCCCCACACCAAACTGGTTTTGCACAGTATACTAAAAATGCATTTTTTTATGATATTGAAATCAATAACACATTAATAAATATATTGCCATTTTTCTGACGGTTTTTCTTTGCGCGCCCGCAGAGGAAGAAGACCGGGACCTGAACTGTGTCGTGTCGTCGCTGGTGCAGCTCATGTTGGACCCTCACTATCGCAGCCTGGTCGGCTTTCAGAGTTTGGTGCAGAAGGAATGGGTGATGGCTGGCCATCGCTTCTTGGACAGATGCAACCACTTAAAAAAGAATGACAATAAGGAGGTAGACAAACGATCTGTGGAGAAGTCACGAAAAACATTTTTCCATTGTCGTTTCCCAAAACACCCAAAACATTGTCGTTTCCCAAAACACCCGTTTGATGTGTGTCTTTTCTGTCCGTTATTTTTTTTCCCCCCCCCGGTTCAGTCCCCACTGTTCGTGCTGTTCCTGGATTGCGTGTGGCAGATGATGAACCAGTATCCAGCAGCTTTTGAGTTCACAGAGGCCTATCTGACTGTATTAAGTGATAGCATGTGGATCCCACTCTTCAGTACTTTTCTCTTCAGTTCTTCCAAACAGCGCACTCAGTACTTGACGGTGAGAAATGCATTAATCGGCAGTTATATTTAATAAATTGTTTTAGATTGGAGTGGTTTATAACAACATGACATCATAGCAAACTGTTGTCTCACATAGTTTTTTTTAACGACAATTCAAAACCTAATGCGTAAATGGAAAAACATAACAAAAGAAGACAACAAAATATAATATTTGTACTCTTTGGTGACCAAACATATCTTTTCTCTGTAGGACTTTGCCAAGAGCAAAGCCATCCCTCAAGGAGAGGACCAGTCTGTGTACTTCCCTCCGGTCTGGGACTGGTCCCAGCAGTTCTCCACGAAAGATCAAACCCTCTTCAACAACCCCATGTATGTGGGCAAAGGAGCTGCCTGTGTTCAGAATGGGGAAGTGAAATCTTTCAAACGCACAAAGGTTGGTGAGAAAACTGCAGTTTGGTGACAATTGAGTACCAAATACACAGGTTGCAACGGATAATTAAAAAGGCACCCCAAAACTCCTTTTGGCCCTGCTTACAATGTTGTTGTAACAGTGAAAACTTTATATACCTCTGATATTTTACACTGAAGCTGTAGATAACAGGTTCACTGTGATGAGTTGTCTGTCGTCCTTGTGGCCATTCGTCATGCTTGTTCTAGTTTGTATTGTAAAGAAGGAAAGATTGCTTTGTGTCCTTTGAGTCTGAGTCAGACGGCTTATAAAGAGGATGACGGTGATCCCGTCCTTTTGTGCTTCCTTCATCAGAAGATCTACGGCTCCACATTCCGAGGAAGTTCCCCGTCTGTGCATAACGGCGTGCGGTTCGGAGAAGACACGCTGACGCGTCGCGGCTCGCTGATGTCGGAGCTGAAACCCGACTTCTCCCCAGTGAAAGACGAGAGTCCATCCGAGCGCTTCTTCCGGGACTGGTTTTCCCGGCCGGCTGACCAGCAGGGTCTCCTGATTCCGCTCGTCATGCCCTCGCACATGGCGCTGTGGAAGCTCTTCTTTCTCCGCTGGGTGCCTGAAGCTTGCATTTCCAAAGGGGGTTTCATCACGGCCTACCACAAGCTCTCCCAACTGGTTGATGAAATTGAGATCCTCCAGAGCCAAGTCAGGCAGTACAAGGGACCCAGTCCTGGCAATACACCACTCCCGAGCCCGAGGGGGCCCCCTACAGACCAACGGAGGATGTATTTCAAGGCCAGTTCCCCAGATGACCCCCCGACACCTCCAGACTTCCTTACCTCTTCTTTTCCTTTCACTCCAGTCGGAAACCTCTGCCGCCGCAGCATCTTTGGGACGCCCATTAGCAAATTCTTGAATGGGGCAAGGATCTGGCTCTCAACAGAGACTCTTTCTAACGACGCTGTGTGAAAATTTGGGGGCTTCAAGACTCACTTTTCTCAGCCTAATGCAGATTTTTGTAACAACTAATCACCCTATTTTCTATTACCTCTTTCTTAAATACAAAGGCAGAGAGGGAGAAACAGACAAATGTCGTTTAGGACTTCTGATTTTAAATAATTTATAAGCTAGAGTTTGTACCTTTGATGCTGCACGTAAAATCTGAGGTCATTTCTGAGTTGAGAGGTCGTTTATCGCTTACGGTTAAAGAAGTCAAGAGTTGGAGCGCGTCTTCTTCAATAGCCCGTGAATTGTTAAATCCATCAAATTGAATTTGCAATCATCAGTTTTTGTTTAGTCGATGGTGCCCCTTGCTTATTTTGATTGGGATGATTAGTTATGTAGTTTACTGTATTCCCTGAAACAATGCTTTATTTCAATTTAACGTTTCTGAGTAGGATAAGAGTCTTTTTAGTTATACGTACCTGTGATTAAGTGCTTTTTAAGCCATACTCTCAACGTCACTACATGTGTAGGGCTGCTTTTAGTTATTCGATCCCTTATTTTGGCATCTCACAGAAATTGACCTCCTTTTATTGTAGCATCAATGTTGCATTCAACTCAACACTGGTTTTTTTTTTAATTACTTCATTTGTTCGAGCCTTTCAGGAAAATAATTAGAAAACTTTTTGTTATTTAAAATATATTTCAGAAAGAGGAACAGAAAATATCACTGCTAACATATTAATCCCCAGTGTGGTTACAACAAATACGATCTGGCCTGGTTGAATGTAACGGGGTGTGTCGTTTCTTCCCCCTTTTTTTGCACAAACTTACTGCTGTTTTCTGCAAGTACCCTTATTTTGTTGTTTTGTTTTTGTTTGTTTTTTTGGTGGCAACTCTGTGTGATTTCAGGGTCTGACTTTGTTGACTAACTCTTTCAAACGGCAATAAGCGTCCATACTTAAGTATTACGATGCAGGTGATACTGTGGGTGAAAAGGAACAGCGAGGACTTCACAAACTGTGGTAGATATTGTTTTTCTCATAAATGGGGTTTTATTGTACTTTTACGGAGGCCTTCTGGTAAGGCCCTAAGGAAACTCTATTCAGACGAACCGCTGAATAGGTAAATAATTGAGAGGAAAGGGAGAGACAAATCGGGTCTCCGATCGGTGTCCGGTTGAGGAGAAGAGGAATCCAAACCCGTTCCAGATTGAGCCAAGAAGACAAAGTTTCAAGGCAGCGCGTGAAAAACTTAAGCAATAAATGAATCTGAATCCAAGTGTACCAAACACATATTACCTGTAATATTGTCATCCAGACATGATTGGACTGCAGGGCTCAACTCTGCAAAAGCAAAGGAAAGAAGCCGAAAGCAATAGCATTTGTGTGGGTTTTCGTAACCCCCCCCCCCCTCCCCCACACACGCATAGTTTTGTTATGTTAAGGAAGAAGCAATAATAGAATGGATACAACTGATAGTGTGTCCATATTTCCTCAAAGAT
>JASSRZ010000001.1:13738375-13758407 GCA_032164315.1 Malacoctenus gilli
AAATAATTGAGAGGAAAGGGAGAGACAAATCGGGTCTCCGATCGGTGTCCGGTTGAGGAGAAGAGGAATCCAAACCCATTCCAGATTGAGCCAAGAAGACAAAGTTTCAAGGCAGCGCGTGACAAACTTAAGCAATAAATGAATCTGAATCCAAGTGTACCAAACACACATTACCTGTAATATTGTCATCCAGACATGATTGGACTGCAGGGCTCAACTCTGCAAAAGCAAAGGAAAGAAGCCAAAAGCAATAGCATTTGTGTGGGTTTTCGTAACCCCCCCCTCCCCCACACACACATAGTTTTGTTATGTTAAGGAAGAAGCAATAATAGAATGGATACAACTGATAGTGTGTCCATATTTCCTCAAAGATAATAAGTTACATTTTTGGGGGGGGGTGGATTTTGAATCGTGTCCATTCTGAAACCGACTTTCAGCTAAGCTGGGGACTGAAAGGAGACACGTCTGGGAGAACGAACCAGCAAGCGATCACTGTGTTTAATCAGTTTCCTGTAAGATTAACAAGCCTTTATGATAACGGTCTTTGCAACCACTGGACGCAGACTTCCTTCATAATATTGCAGAAACTTTGATCCTCTGACAACCCGATTAAAGTAACCTTCAGTGAGTGTCAACGAAATAACTTGGTCAGATTCTTTAAAAGACGTGTTCACACTTGTCCGGTCCGGTTCCATCGCACTCTTGGCGCGTCAGTGGGTTCCACTTGCTGATGTTTGAACTCCGCCATCTGAATACAGGTGTGCACCAAACGAGCATGGTGACTGTGAAAAGCACACGTAGGTTCTGTTACGGTTCAGTCGAAATGGGATTGAAGTCCAAACGCAGCGCGACTCAAACGAGACATGACGGACTTCAGTGGTGCCCGTTCCTTTTTTTTTTATTTTTGTGCAGTTCAAGCTGCTGGTGAGTTCTTAGCTGGTTTGAATTCTGCTGCAACAATCCCAACATGCAATGCCTTGAATTTGTGTCACACTGCGTTGTTGTGGAAGATATGTTGTAAAATATGTCACCACAGCGGTCCAGCGTGTATTGTTTACACCTTTTTGGTCTGTTAAATCGTTGTTGCCGCCAGGAATCAAGTCAGACTACAGTACGTTTTTTGTTTGTTTTTTCCCAACTTTGGTCCCAAGCGAGGAACCGCACCGCAAGTGTGAACACTGCATTGATAAAGTCTTTAATGCGAGTGCAATCTTGCGCTCCAAAATGCTATTAATTGCACATTTAAATCTATATAGGAAAGACTGTTTATAGGCAAATGTTGAAAATAATTTTTTGGCAAATATTTTAAATACTGTATATGCTTGAAATCTTCCAATTAATATTTTTGATTAATGGTACTAAATAGCTTTAATCCTTGATTTAGTCGTATATTTTATGGAGATATATTTATATGCCGTGTTTTTCCACTAATTCACCATGTTGCTCTCTGCTGTAACTGTATGATGACGGTCGCCTGCTGTGGCACAGTTGGATATTGATCAGCAGCAGATGTATTTATTCAAATATGCAAATGTTCTCGGAGGGCTGCAGTTGCCACTGCACATTCTCGGTGCCTTTTTTTTTGGGAAGATTCATCATTTTTGTAGCAACACGCTGCAACCACAATTTCAGAAGAGCTCAAATGTGGTGTAAAATGTAAATAAAAAAAAAAGAGAAAAGAAATCAATCTATGTGTAAATCATTCAAAGTGTGTGTTTATGACAAAATGTTGAAACTAAGAGCTTGGCGAGTTTCAAAAAGTGTCTTCACTTCAATATGATACCAGCAGCATCAAATATCCAAGTGATTGGTTCCAGAATCATATTCACCTCTGTGCTGCGTCAGCTGTTTAACAGCATATTTTGTAGTTTTAATTGTTTTAATTGTCGTTTGTTTAGCTTCAAACGCAGGTGCGGAAAAAGCAAGAGATTCAATTACTTCACACAAGAACAAAGTGCCAAAAAAACCACAATAAATAGCAAAAGACGGTAATTATTGTCGATCACATGTCATTTTTTGGGGGTTAATGTTAAGATGCATTTTGTGGTCTGTCTCAGCAGTTGCCTGATCACAAGTGCAACTAATCGTCAGTTGATACTTGCAGTTTCGATAGTCTACAGAACATGTAACGTGATGTAACTCACCAGGAACCGTGAGAAAAATGCAAAACTTGTTATAAGAAAAAACGAGACAAACAGGTCTGAAATAGAAAGTCATCATTATCCTGTGTTGAAAATCTTTTATTTTATGACTCTCTTGAAGGAAAAGGAACCCCAAGAAGGAGCGACTGACAAGGTGTTGCAGCAGAAGCAGCAGGATCTCAGTGGAGCATACGTAGGAAGGAATCACTAGATTTTATATAACTTAACCTTTAAACATCTCTCTCAGATTGTCACCTGTGTTTCTGCTCTTAGGATTGGGGAGAGGAGGACGATGAAGAACGAGGAGTAACTTTGACACTTTGAAAGCGATTAACTTCCTTGAGGAGTGCCGGGTCGACAAATGGGAATGTTTTTCCATCCGATGGCCACAAGAGGGCAGTTGAAAGTCACTGTGAATGTGCAGCAAGTTTGAGGGGTCTCTTATTTGTGAGATAGTTGTGTGTTGTTGTTGTTGGTTTTTTTTATTTTATCACTGAAACAAAATGCTTTCAGGCCAATAAGAACTGTTTGACTGCTTTTTTGTGCCCCCCCCCCCTGCAAAAAAGGTTTTGCATCTGTAAACAACTTGGACGTCTTCAAAGCCTTCCTTCTGTTGATCCCCACTGATCTTTCTTGAGAATCAAAGAGTCCAAGTTGTAAAACAGAGCTGAACCCTCCCACAGCGCCCATAGAGGAACTGGTTGTTGTTCTGGTTGTTCGATCATGACGAGGAAACAGGAAAAACACAGATATTCACACCGACAGGCACATTTAGTCTGTATCAGATCGACTGACCTCACCTTCAGGGTTTTGGACTGTTCTGACTTTGGACCAGAGTACTGAGAGAAAACCCTGGCATCTACAGGAGGATATGAAAGTTACACACTTTATATGAGGCCAAAGCTCTGACCCCTCCACAGTGACTGCATTCATGCCGCAGATGTGAGTTTTTTTAAATAAATGGAAAAAAAAAAAGTGAGGATTATTTCAACTGTGTGTCTTGTTTCACAACTTTGTCTAAATCATGGTAAAGAGACAGGACCGGAGTGCTGGACGTCATTTAGTGGTTCCATAGCCATTCTAGTGGAACTTACATTCACCCGTTCACAGATGCACATAATCGAGACAAAGGTAGATGGGGAATCAACCTTCAACCTCTGGATTGAGGGTCAACTTGTTCCAACAGCGTCGATTATAGCTTTATTTTTTAAATATGTTTTGAAAAAAATTTTGACCCTCTGAATAGTATTTTTTTCTGAGTAACTCAGCCGCCAATAATCTGATATAAACTAAAAAGTGAATGTAGCGGCGTTTCCTCTGCAGGCGCGTGCTCGACGCCTGTGCGCGTTGGAAAAACAGGAAATTGAGCGAGCGTAATGACGTCATTGGTGAGCGCCTCTGCTGGCCTTCGAGATGGGCTTGACTCCTTAGCCTTGATTTTTTCAATTGTCTCTCCGCATGTCCACTTTTCGCCTACCGAGGAGGAGTCCGTTCGCGATGACATTTGGGGGTGAGTGCGCGGGACGAGGCGAAGCGGAGCGCTGCGTCTCCGGCTGCCTGTTAGCCGCAAGCCGAGCAGGACTGGAGCCAGTTCATAGAGCTGCGTTAGCCTCGCTGCTAACTAGCCTACTCCTGTGGGCTGCACCCCTCTGAGGAGCCGTAGCGATGTCCAGCTGCACTCATTTCACGTTAGATACCCTTTGGTCCCACGATTCACGCCTCGTGTCGGCGCGCAGACTTTTATACCGTCACCCGTTGGTGTGAACTGTGAAACTTTGTCTCTGAGTCGCCCACTAACTTTAGCTAAGTCAACCAGCAGCTAACGGTAAACAGTTACCCTGAAGTGTAGCGGGAGCAGGAAGAAATTCCGACTGGTTTCTCCGATTAAAACGCAGGTGTTTTCTTTGCTGCTGGTGGGCGGCTTGGTTTCAGGGTGGCTCACGTTGAGCTTTGTTGAGTTAAAGCAGTGTGGCTCATTGTCTGGTTGCCAAGAAAACGCCTTTTTAGGGGGAACTAAGTAAATCTGCTGTATGGAAGACGTCCAGAAATCTGTGCTCTGACTCAACGTACTTCCCTTTACCTTTATTTAACCTGGACGAGTCTTTCTCAGTCTAAATGCTCGTTTTAGGGGGTCGTTTGGATCTCCAGTCGCTGCTGACTCAGTTGGAGGTAACCCATCGAACACAGTCGTTCCAGTTCAAGCTCAGATAACCCTCTTTTTAGAAAAAGGGTCAAGTTAGAAATTCTGACTCAGCATTTTACTCAAGTAACTAGATCTGTTGGTGCAGGCCTTTAGACCAACTGTTTCTGTTCTTTGAGCTGACAACAGCACACATGTCTAATCAATAAAGCTCACCCATCTATTGTGCTGAGGTGATGTCTTGGATGGGAACTGTTTTGCGGCTATGAATCTGATACTTCAGTAGGTGTATAATACGATGTAATTTCAGCCACACAGCTACTTTTCCCCTCAGTCACAGGCTTCATTTCCATCAGCCATCATTTCTGTGTATTCCTGTGCTACATGTCAATGTATTGGACCAATCAGATGGTGCCTGTAGGATGCACACCAACAGCTGATGTCCCAAAGGGCAAAGAAAAAAAGTAGTGATCATCACAGGGGCAGAAAGGACAGACCAGAGCTAAAAAGAAAAAAGACTGAAAAATAACTTGTAGCTGCAATTATCTGTCTCTGGAAATGCAAATTTGAAACAGGAAGAAGTTATTTGCTTCCATTTATCATGTTCAGACCTATCAGCATCATATTAGCTGGTATTACGCGTTTGCTTCGTATCATTCCGCCTCATTTCGGAAGGTTCCCTATGATCCTCTGAAGTACAAACTGCAGCAAAAAATAGAAAAAAGAAAAAGTCAGCTGCAGTTTTCTCAAAGCTGTGGTATTGATGCAGTCAGAAAACAGTTTATCATGATGGAGGACTTATGAAAAGACTCAAATTTCATACTTAGGACGTTTGAATCAATTTAACATGCGAAAACAATAAATCATAAGCCAGATATCAAAGAACGTTTTCACTTCGGAGAGAGTGTTTAATTTTTTACAACCCTGATAAAGTTTTGTGCTACTTAGATGACTGACGAAAGTGAATGTTCAAGAAGACAATCACAAGTTAGTGTGAAAAAAAAGCCAGTTTCCTGTTATTTTCACTTCTTTGTGCTTTTAGTTCCAACCTACTTCATCAAAAACGTCCAGCTTCCCAAGGTGTTTGATCCTCCATGCATGTCGACGAATAGAATAAGTAGTAAGATTTACATTTGTAAAGTACTTTAAACTCCACTCTGGTATTGTAATAAAGCATTATTACTGCGTGATAGTGCGAGAATGTCATTTTTCAACCCCATTCTTGCCTTTTGTCAAGTCATCTGACGCATCAGTCAGATTGTGTAAAGCATCAAAATGTTTGGTTATTCTCGATCTCACTGCATGAATATTCAGTAGAAACCAGGACTCATCTCAACTTTGTTTTTGTCCAAACTGTTAATAAGTCTACTGTCTGTTGATCAGCCTGAGGGAAGGAAGCAAACGAGTTTCGGATTCTGAACAGTTGTTAATTGTAACACATTCGTGTGCTTCTCATTCTTTCAGCGCCAAAGAGCGGTTTCGTGACTCCGTGTTTTCCAATTGTTTGCTTTCCAGGTGAACTGGCAGACGAGGTCAGCCGGGTGATTTCAGAACTGGTTCCTGTGCCGGCTGACTGGCTTGCGAGTTTCAGTCCGTGCGCGGCCGAGTAAAGCAGCCTGCCCAGCCTGAGGGATCGCCATGAAACCAGCTCAGGAGCGCAACCAGGAGTGCCTGCCTCCAAAGAAGAGGGACCTCCCACTCAATAACAGCAGTGGGGCTGCAGGCGCGGGGGGAGGTGGGGCTGCCGCTGCCGCGGCAGGAGGTGGCGGCGGCGGCGGCGGTGCAGGCGGAGGCATCGGGGAAGATGAAGTGGTTTCCATCCAGAACTCTGCAGCCAACAGTGACTCTCAGGGAGGAACCCCGTCAGGGGAGTGGCTGCGAGCTCAACCGGGGCTTCACTACGGCGTGGAGAACTCTGACAGCGTACCAGCGGTGCCCGTGGACCAGTACAGCATGCTGTACAAAGTGGCCCTTCCATCCGTTACCTACTCGCCAACCAGTCTGCACCCAGTCTTAAGCCACATCTCTCCAGCCTACACTGTACACTCTCCTCTCCTGCAGCACCCGGGCCTCTCCTACCCTCCTCTCGGTTATGCACAGATCCCCCATTCGTCCCTCCAGTTCGTCAGCTCCCCTTACGCAGCCGTGCCGTATGCTCTACCTCCTGGCTTCGTACCGGGATCGTTAATCTCCCCCTCAGGCTCCATCCCTCAGCCTCACGCCGTGTCCCACTTGGTTCCCTATCCATCTGTCATACAAGAGGGTGTCGTTTCCCCGCCTCCCCAGGCCCAGGTCGCTGCTCATACCTTTGCCAAAGTCGCAGCTTCGAGCGGCGTGCCGCTGATGCTGCCCTCGGAGCAAGCCGCCCAGCAGCACCTCGGGAGTGTCGGCGTCCTGCCCGCGTCGGAGCTCGGCTCCCGGGGGATGCCGGTCTTCTACCACCCTCAGATCCCCAGGGCCGCCGCTGCCGGCAGGGACGGCCACAGTTCGCAGCAGGAGAGTGAGCCGGAGATGAACGGGGGGGCCAAGGAGCAAGGATCCAGGGAGGGCGCGCCAGACTCTGCCTACACTGCCAGAAACACTCGCCTGCTGCAAGTGGCGCCGGAGCACAGCCAAGACAAAGTCCTGCCGAGCAGAAGGTTGGAGGAGCGGAGCTCTCCTGGTCAGCGCAGCACTCCAGACAGTGACCTCGAGGTGAGTCACACTCACAACGCTCTCTGAGGTGAAGTCGTGTATATAAACTTTAACAGCAAGGGGCTGATACTACGGATGAAATGAGCTGTAATTGTCCTTGATTCTGAAAAAATAACTGTATTGTAATTGCTAAAAAGATATCCAAAAGGTTGGTGTTGCAGCATTCATCTAAGGTCTGTGAAAGAACTGAGTATCATTCAGGTTTTTGTTAAAAACGGAAACACTTAAAAGTAACGGTCAGCAATTTTCTGTCTTCTCTGAGGTTGTCGCCCGAGTTCTTGGCTGCTGCTTTGTATTGAATTGTAGAGCCTTCAAAGTCCACAGACATTTCAGAAGCCTGCCTTAATAATATATGTTGTGTGTGTCTGTGTCTGTGTGTGTGCGCCTCTTCATATCAGTACTGGAGTAAGACTTAATAATGTGGTCATTTTTAGCCTCGGCTTCCTTCCTTCCTTCCTTTATTGCGTGCTGTTGGGCTGTAGGTACTTGTGCAATCACTCTTAGCCAACTTTTCACATTTTCACCCACACGGGTTGTGTGTTTTTGTTGTCGAGACAGAAAATATTCCAGCAGCTTTTTTTAATGACTTGTGATCAGTATGTTTGTTGGGGCTTTGCTGGCATGCATCATTGATGATTAATCACTAATTCACTGTGTGAATCAACAGTTTTTCTGCCAAATAGGGAAATCCCAGAGCGTTAGGTCCGAGAGTCTCCTTTTTACGACTTGAGAGCAACTGTGTTCAAAATTCATGTTTCGCTTCACAAGTTGTTGAGGGGATACAGGTTTATTTGGGGTTGTAATAACCTCAAGGCCCCCATTTGTCTTTCTGCCTGTCTGTTTGCAAGACAACTGAAAAAGCTATTAGCAGATTGCGATTTAATTTGGTAGGATGGTTGGTATCAACAGAAGGTTTATTTGATTCCTTTTTTAAGGGTGAACTGGATCTAAGATCCAAAAATGATCCAGTTTTTTTTTTTACGTAACAAGAAGGTCTTCAAGTTATTTTCAGTTTTAATTGTCTAAATTCAGGAAGTAACAGCTGATGGTTTTACTCCACCCACAGGTGCAGCAGGTGGTTGGCCGTTTGGCCTTCCCCGGCCAAGGCGGAGTCAGGAAAGAGGTCACCTTTGCACCATTGAACCTGTCTCAGGGTGGCCAAAGAGCCAGAGAAGTCCACGGAGAGAGCGCGGGCGGGAACCCCGGCCGGACAGCGTACGCGGCCCAGCCAGCGAGCTACAGTGACCCCAGGCTGCCCGGCGTCCAGCAGCAGGCGGGCCAACCGGGCCACGCCGTCATGCTCGCCAACGGCCAGCCGGTTCTCATCCCTCTGGAGTATCACCCGCACCAACCGGCGCAGCAACACTACCCAGGTCAGGCCAACGATGTCTCAGCCAGCCATGCCTCCACCACCATGGCCTCCCCGAACCCAAGCTTTAAAGCCTCCGATTCGTCAGCCAGAGTGTGCCTCCCCGAGAGGGCGGAGCCCGCCACGGCTCAGCCGCAGCTGAACCCACAGCCTCCGGTCCAGCCCGCCGTCGACGCGACTCAGGCCTTAGCGTCGAGCCTCGTTCCCGCCCAGGCTCCCTGCAACCCCTCGCATTTCATGAAGGGCGCAATTATCCAGCTGGCCACCGGGGAGCTGAAGCGCGTGGAGGACCTGCAGACTCAGGACTTTGTGCGCAGCGCCGAGGTGAGCGGGGGCCTGAAGATCGACTCCAGCCTGGTGATGGACATCCGCGCCAGCCAGCAGAGACCCGGCCTGGTGTCGCTCCACTTCACCGTCGGCGAACAGCAGAGCAAAGTGACCATCGACGTGCCCCCGGAGCACCCCTTCTTCGTGTTCGGCCAGGGCTGGTCGTCTTGCAGCCCCGAGCGCACGGCCCAGCTCTACGGCTTGGCCTGCCACCACCTGCAGGTCGGAGACATGTGCGTGTCCATCACGCTGCAGCAGCAGCAGCTTCAGCCGCAGCAGCAGAAACAGCCACAGCACCACCATTCGCAGCAGCAGCAGCAGCAACAGAACTTGTCCAGGACTTTGAGTAAAGCCAACGCCACATCTGGACCTGGTCACCAGGTCATGGGGCCGCCCGCCCCTCAGCACTCGCGGCCTCCATCTCACTTCAGGATCGACCGCATCCACCGAGAACGACAGCGGGAAGGAGAGAAGGACGGGGTTGACAAAGACGAAGCCGCGCACTTGGGGGTCGTCGGACACGCCGACCCTCCCGTACGACCAAGTAGGACCTCAGCAGAGCATCCGAGGAGCCAGAGCGGTTACCACTTGCACACAGAAGGCTCTGCGTTCGCGGAGGCGGGAATTGGAGCGATGCAGGCGGCACTCGGCGCCTCCCAGAGACGCTGGTCTTCACCGGGCCTCCAAAGATACAGTATGAAGGGAGACGAAGGGCCACGCCCTCAGATAATCACCTCCGGCCACTCAAGGCCTTCTTTTATCCCCCAGGAGGTCAAACTGTCCATTGAGGGGCGCTCTAATGCAGGGAAGTAGCAAAACATCTGGTAGCAACCATGAGGAGAGACTGCCACAAGTGAGAATGAGTCTGACAAGGAGAGAAAGAGGAAAAAAGAGTGCGAATGTAGCCTCAGAATGTTTGAGATTTTGCACACCTATGACGTACAAAAAAAAGAGACAAAAATGTGTCTTTTTGGTGACAAGTTGTGGTTAAGTTTGGCTGCCAACCAGCCAACAAATACAAATCTTTGGTTTTCCAGCCAGCTGAGGTCTGACAGGGACACGAGAAGCTGAGTACTAAGTATGTAGCTGATGAAATGCCCACCATGGTCTTTACACACTGCATTTCCCTTCCTCCCTCCTTCATCTCCTCTTCCTCATGCCTGTACCAGGAGGTCACCATCACATTGGAGCTTTCTTTAGGACCAGAACGTCTCCGCAGGAAGGCCGCAGTCTCCCCCCAAAAAAGAAAACGTTTGTGTAGCTCGGGCGAAGCTACGGGCTCCGAACGTTTTCGCACCGATCGCTGCCAAGTGATCTTTTTTGTCTCCCTGCACTCTTAAGATCCTGTTTGCATCAAAAGCATTTATCCAAAAAGGAGCGGAGCTGCTGACATCAGCAGCCTCCGCGGTGGAGTTGGCACCGTCGCCGCTGTCAGCGTACGTTACTTTATGCTTCTTCGTGCAGGATTCAACAGAAAGCCCTGCTGTCAGCAGGGCTGCTTTCTCTCCCTTTCCTTCCTTCTCGACTTGGGTCGAAATGACGTGTTCTCTCTCTCAGTCCAAGTGTGGCCCGTCCCGCTTGTCTCGCAATCAAATAGTGGCGAATCAATCAGTCGGTCTTTCTCGGGCAATCAACTTTTCTTTTTCCTCTCCCAAAAAATGTCTGCTTTGACTCGACGCGGCTCAGTAACTCGGTGCAGACGGCGTCAAACTGAACAGGCCACATGCAGTCTGAACAGGTTGCGGGGCGACGCCGCGTCTCCAGAACAAGCCTCAGTACTCCTCAGCTCCAACGCTCAACGCTGCAGGGAAAAGATGGCCTTTTTTTTTTTTTTTTTAACGGTTAGGGACAACACGGTGACAATCTCAGACAGAAATCCCGTATATAGTTTTACCGGTTGAGAAGTGCCGAGTGTAACAGCCTCCACCTTCTCCCCCCTCCCCCCCATGTGTCAAACACTCGGGCGACCCTCTCGGACCCCCTTGGCAGGACCTGGAGAAGGTTCCTCTTAGGAGAGAGCTGCTTCGCCACAGGGTGGAGGCGGTCCGTCAGTGCAGCTCCGTTTATAGCGAACCATTCATCGATCTTTTCACATTTTTTTTTAACGTGAAAAGAAATGAAATCCTAAAAAGCCAAGATGTCTACACCGATCTCAGTTTCCACCAGTTTTTTGTAGGGGGGAGCGCTGAGTTCTCAGGCCAGCTGGTGGGTCCCATCTTCGCGTGCTGCGGCCTTTTACACGAAGTCGGCCAGAGATTTCGAACCGCCTCCTCTCGAGTAACCTCAGCGACTCTCCACCAAAACCAAGTCGGGCAGAATTTTTTTACTCGAATGCGTCCCGAAGCTCTGGAAAGGACATTTCCGGCTCATTCTTTTAAAACGTGCGTTGGCGTCTGTGTCAACAGTCAGGATGAGACCAGGGTCTCTGTGTTGGAACCAGCTGTGTCGCAGTGTCATCAGGAAACTCGGCGCATTAGACACCTGTCATCTGATGCAGGTGCCCCCCCTCCTCCTCGACCTCAGAGCCTCCCTGATCAGGCTGCCGAATGCAATTTCAATAAACGGAGGATGGCACCGAAGCCCCTTTTTGTTCGTTTTTTTTTTCAAAAAGGAACTGAACCACTGAGACGTCGGCCCGGGGCTTCACCGCCCGCGTCGCACCTGAAAGCTCTCGGATTCCGGAGTCGGAGGTGGCGGAGCTTCACGTGCGAGCGAGACGGAGACGGGTTGTTCTCTGGTGGAGTTTGTCTTCGGTTACCAAATGGAAGCAATAGTTTTCTTTTGTAAAGTGGACGGTGGTCGTATCACTCTCCTCTCGCCCCCCCCCCGTGACTTCTGCTGTGTCGTTTTACATCTTCGTCGGGACGTTTCGTGTTCGGGTTTTGTTTGTCGCTTTTAAGGTGATGCACTATTTATTTCCACTAATTCCAATAATTTCAATCATGGAAACTTTGGCTATGTCGATCAAAAAACGTAGACACGTTTTTTGTTGTTCTGTCGTTCAAATTTACCTCGATTAATCTCGATTAATTTTCCAACTTCTTTCCCTGTTTGATCTTACAGTTCAATACTTTTGCGCCTTTTGCTCTTTGTACCCGGGGTTTCCTTCAGCGAGTGAATCTTACAACTCTCTTGTATTGCACGAAGCAGATGTCGCCCATCTCCCACTGACCTTAGATCAGGAATCGCAGATCAGAAAATGTTTATTTTTTAATGAAGGGAATATGTTTGAAGTATTGTTGTTCGTGTTTTGTGGTTCATGAGAGAGAGAGAGAAAAAACACGAAACCTGACTTGCAATTATTTTGTTTTTCCTAAACTCTGTTTACAAATTAGCCAAGACGAATGCTGCAGTTTGTTCTTTCTGATGAATCTTTGTCTCTGAAAAGAATCCAAAAAGGTGAATTAGACGATAAGTGCAATTAGAACACTCAGAAAACTCCCTCAGAGGTTTATAATCAGGCAACATTCCTCATGCAGACATTCCCATCTGAAGGTGTGTGTCCTCATACGCTGCCGGGTCTCCCGTTTTCGACGGCGGATCTTCAAATCTTCGATCACTTCGTCTATTTCTGCCTCAGACCGGAACGCCGGTTCCTTAAGCGCTTCTCAAAGTGTGGCGGCGACACACGGGCCATTGACCAAATAAGGTCTGAGAAGGACTGACTTAGTTCCAGTTTTCCAGCTTTGAAATGGCCCCACCATCAGCCACCCCCCTCCCCCCTTCCTCTCCTCCCCATTTACGTTCTGGGTGATTGTGTTTACTGCTTGGTGGATCAGCGTGTTTACCCAGCGATCTGGTGTCAACTGGCGGAGCGGCCATGCGGCTGCAAGTGATCGAGCTCTGCCCTTCAGAAGATGCTTTTAGGCGGGGGTGTCGAACTCGCTCGCACGCAGCTCGTTGGAGCTCTGGTTGGTTGGAGTTAAGTAATATAAAAGGTGAAATAAAGTCATAGTGTTTGAAGCTGTGAACGGCAAAAACACCCAACATTTTCTTTCAGTTTTCAGACCAAAGAATACAAATTACATCCTGATGATGTACACGTTTATTGTAATCATGAGAAATGTTATCATGAAAATCATGAAATTGGAAAAAAAAACCCCCAAACATCCAGGATTTCTTTCGTATGTTTTGCCCAAAAAATGAGTTTTTATTAATATTTTGCATTTTTGCAAATGACTTAACGTTTGACACCCCCATTTTAAGCAACATGTTGGTTTTGATAGATTTTTTAAAAAAATTTAAAAAAACAATTCTCTTGTTAGAAAAAGCTTCTGTTCCGCTTAATGTTTCTAAACTAAATTGAACTTGTTTTTAAAAAAAAATCCTTTTTTAAATTTTTTTTTTCTGTCATTGTCTAACATTGCGTGTCCTCATCACATGCTCAGCACCTCACCACCTTGTTCCCGCTGTAAGCAATATCCATGCATCGTACCTGAAACCATGATATGTAGTCTTGGCATCCTCTATGCAGTAAACTCAGTATTGTACTCTTCTTTGTCTTAAGTCCAGCTCTGAGGAGCAGCAGGCCCGCTTGGCCCATGCAGTCGTTTTTAATGCTGATGTCTGGTTGTAGGATTGTTTTTGTTTTTTTGTTTTAAAAAAACAACAACCCATTTGTTTTTTTAATTTTTTATTTTTTTTAAGAAATAGGAAAATCAAAGTGGCGCTTTGCTTTGCTGTGTCGTCGTGCGCTCCTCGTCTTTATAGCACAACGCAGAGTGACGGATCAGCGAACCTTTGTCGTCTTCTCCCAAAGCCAAATCACTCGAGACGAGTGTCACTCAAACTTTGTCACATTTGTTCCTCTTTTTTTTTTCTCTTCCTTTTTTTTTTTTAATCTGCCAAAGCCACTTCAGCTTAGTGTTTTTTGGGGTTTTTTTAGGTCAACGTGCACTTGGTGGGATTCAAATGGTGCAAAGCAGTGCCACCTGTGACCTTTGACCTCCTGTCGATTCCGGTGGCGGAGACCTCCCCGCCCCTCCCATGTTACCGCGAGCCTGTCGCGACGAGCGGGGAGGGAGTGGGGAGGGAGGGGGGGGGCTCGCCTCCGACCGAGATGTCTGATGAGTTTCATTCACATCACTGATAGTCTGTTGCTGTAAGTAATTGCACTAAACGCCCTCCTTTACAGTGTTTGAAATCTGTTGGTGAAGTGAAGAGTTTCAAAATGTAAAGCACACAAAAAGTCATGGAGGAATCACAGGTTGTGTGTATCTGTAGATAGATTGTTTTTGTTTTTTTTTTCTTTTGTACAGATAGCTTTGATGATGATGCTTGTCGATAATGCCTTAAAAAAATCTTTCTGCTTTGTACAATGTGTGAAACCGAAATAATGGAGTAATGTTTTTCGGTGGACTCGCCGTTCCTTTTTTTTTTTTTTTTTTTCCCTTCTTCCAGGTTGTACGAAAGCAAATCAGAAATGTCTCGCCTTGACACTCGTCCCCCCCCCCCCCACCCACCTCCGAGAGCAGCAAACCTGTGCTCCCATGTCTGAGAGTCACATTGGTGACGTCTCTTAAGGTCTTTCTATTTGTAGGTGTGTGTGTTTACCGTCTGGTTTTAATTTTAACCTCCGTTCCGTTAACATTTTTAACACGGTTCTGCTCCTACCTAAAGTTTCAATTCAGGCTCTTTTGTAGTAAGTAGATGGAAGCTCTTCCCTGCACTTTCTTTCAATGTCGGCAACAGAGGGCGCTCCGTTATCCCCCCCCCACACACACACACACACAGGCAGAGACAGACAGACATGCACAGGTTGGGTTTACTTACAGTTGTTGCACAAGATCCGTAGTTTTGAATCGCGAGGAGATGATACCGAGTTGTGTTGAAGTCTGGTGCTCCTTCAGAAAGTGGGTTCCCTCACAGACGGGGGCTGCTTTCCCTCTGGTGGTAACGTGATGGTTTGATTTTTGTCTCGTGACGTTGCAAGTGGGACTTTTGACCTACCCTCCAGCTGATCCAGTGTCAAGCCTCCGAAAGGTGATTTTTTTTTTAATTTTTTTTTTTTTTTAGGACGGTCACGGAGTTCGATCGAATCGGATCGAAAATGGTTCAAAGTTTTAAAGAAGTGTATTTTTTCAGATTTGACATTGTACCGTTTTTTTTTTCCTCGCACAAGGTGACACTGCTTTTCATGTGACGTGTTAACTAAAAACAACAAAAAAAACAGCATTTTTTTTTTCTAAATGCCTAAATCTGCAAAATATATGCAATTATGTAAATGTAACATTCAATCCTCAAGTATAATCCAGGTTGTATGGACTTTGTATAGTGAGTTTTAATATCGTATGGCCGTACCAATATGTATTGATCTTTATCAGAAGCCTTAGAAGTTGTCGACCCAAAGTGCTCCCTTAGAAAAGCCCTCCACCTACCTGACTTTAACAAAGCATTAATATCTCTATTTTGTTGCATTTTCATTTGTACCCTTTTTGAATAAAATAGATTTGTACTGTATATTTGTACCTCTCTGTGAACTACTTAGGGCGTTTTTGTTTTTTTTTTCGTTTTGTTTTTTGCTGTTTTAATTCTATGTACTTTAAGGACACAAAGATATTGTATTTTTATTGTTACAGCTAACTTGGAGACATTGCATTTATCATGTTTGTTAAGTAAACACAATATAATATATATAAATATATATACAAATATAAATATGAAACAATTTCACTTGTGTGCTGGCTTTTTTTTTTTTTCTTTCATTTCCGTGTTCGCATCTTTAGAAAACTTTCGCAGGAACAAATGGGGGGGGGCTTCAATGGATAATAGCAGACGACCCTTCCACAGCATCCTTGACGAGCAGCTGTGGCATTTAGGGCCAAATATGATCACAATGCACCGTAGCATTAAGACTTTCTAACTCATGACCTTCAATAACAAACTTGTCGTTTTTAAAACCTATTTTCAGAAACAGGTTTGGTTCGAGTCTTAAAAACGTAGTTTTGCAAAGCTCATGAGGGGATTCTGTGTAGATTCCTAACTAATTAAGTATGTTACTTTATAATCTTGTCTTGACACCTTGCTGCGAAACAGTAGTGCAGAACCCCTGCGCAGCGATGCCCCGTTTCCACGACGACTGAGGATCAAACACTCGAGACACTCGTATAATAAAGTTAATGTTTATTCCCACATTCTTCACCAGGTATCGTGGTGGTCTGTACATCTGGTGGTCCAGTAACAGAGGATGGCCACCCCAAAAGTGCCGTCCGCTCAGAATGCATTGATATCACAACGTAGCGTGTCGCTATTAGCAGTGTAGCTCATTCATTTGGCCTTGTTCAGAGATTTATCTTGTAAACATGGACATTGAGAAAAAATCCTGATAGAATTGATACTGAAAGGCCAACATTTCAACAACATCGTCTGATTAAACTGTATAAAACAGGCAGGCATAAACTAACAGTAGAACACAAGCTCATATTGAACCATTCTAGGACAAGTGCAGTTTTTACGACATGCAGTGCTTTACCTAAATCCCGCTGGGAGGACTGCTCAGAACGTCCCCTCGGAGTCCACCGTACTTGCTTAGCAATCGTACGCCAGACAGGATTTTGTGTTTCTGTCGCATCTTGCCCCTGCAGGACGATCAGGGGATAGCAACTTCAAAGAGCCACCTCTGAGAATACCCAGTATTCATAGTCTGAGAGAGAGGAGAGAGAAATGACACCTGAAGCCTTTGCGGAGAACACTGAACTGCCCCCTCGGTCGGGCGCATCATGGATACGATGGCAGTGAGACCCTGTTGCTTTTGTGTGCTGAACTAGGAAGAGAGGGGGGGAAAAACAAAACAAAAACAAAACTGAACTCGGAGGACAAAGTGTCTTTAGAAAAGTGACGCGGCCGCCCGAAAGCGTCCCCGACGCGCCCAAGCGACGGATCCGCGCGGGTGAGTGTGATGGAGCAGGGCGCTGCGACGAGGCTCGGAGCCCTCTCACTGAGTTTAATTGCCTGAGAAGCTGAACTCTTTACTTTGTAGCCTGTTTAAAATCAAAGATGCATTCTGCATAGTTTCAGTGAATTCATTTCCCTCTTGATAAATATCTGTTGCATAGAGGTTTGATGCACTCCTAGAAAAGCCTCTGAGGAAAAAACCCAAAAGTCCCTACATGTCATCATATATATATATTCATCTTATATACTTTAATTCTCGTCTCTCTTTTTCTGCTTTCTTAGAATTTGCTGGAACAGACAGCAGGCAGACCGACTCTCGTCTAGGAGTGACTCAAACAGAACCGCAGCCTGTCCTGGCTTCTGAAACTGCCGGATCGACACCGTGAATGTTTGCATCTGGAGAGGTTTGGAGGCAAGAAACCAAAAAAAAAACCCAACAAAAAAAACACACACACTCAGGGTAAAATCCAAACGTGGCCCTCGAATTTCAACATTTAAAAAAAACAAAAAAACAAAAAAAAACAAGTCTCGTATCAACAAAATACCCAGAAAAACATTTGCACAAGAAAAATATATTCACATCATATTGCATAAATATGTGCTGGAATGAGGTTGATGAAGAGGAGGATCTCCTGGTAATGTGTGAGCTGAGTGTGGCGTGAATTCAGTCCGAGTGCTCAGTATCGGGCGACCAAAACAAAAACCAAACACTGTTGTTTCCTTTAAAAAAAACAAACAAACAACCAAATACTTCCCACCTGGTAAGTAGCCAAATATAAATCTGCTTTGCTGAATGGATGATATAAAAAGTAACCTCAAGTTACCGTTACCACACGATGTGAAAGTACTGCAGCTTTACGAAGCATGTGAGTGCTACACGCGTTGCACAAAGCGGAGGTTGCATTATTCATGTTAAAGTCGCTGTAGAAATTAAACCCACGTGCGTGTGAAATTTTACGCGCAACCGGCAAAACAAACTCCTCCTCACGGGCAGAATTCAAGTAATGATGATTTCTGAGGTCAACGGGTAACAAACCGCAAACTGTGTCATTGGAACACGTAACGGAACATTTCAGCACAAGTATTCCCCGACGTAATGAACCCAAAAGTAGGTAAGAGGTAACTAATGTATATTACAGTACAAGTAACAGCAGCACAGACTGAGTTGTTTTTTGTTTTTGTTTTTTTTTTTCCAGAGAGACGCTCCGTAACAAAAAGTGTAAGAAATAAAAAAGGACATTGGCAAAATGTTCAGAGTGTAAAGATACGAAAAATATTCAAATCTTGGCAAAGAGAATGTAAAGAGGCGAATGCGTTTGGGTGTACGACTCAAAAAAAAAAAAAGTCAAGAAGAAAAAAAAGAAAAAAAAAAAAAAAGGTGAGAGGGAATGTCGCTTTCATCCCGGGCGTGTTCAGCAGGACTAACGCTCGGAGCGACGCCGTCCAGAAAAACACCAGAACGAACGTTGGCTCCGTTTGTCGCTCCTCTCGACGTTTGCGTCCTATTAAAGTGCCTGGATGACGAACACAAACAGAAACGGCGAGGGGTGGGGGTGGGGTGGGGGGGGAAATTAAAACAACAACCTGCATCTCCTGTCGGCGTGAACAAGTACGTGTAGAGCTTTGGAAGCTTGGAGTCGGAACACAAGTAAGCCACAGGACAGGGGGCGCCGTGGTCGCGGCGCCAGCTGAGGTAGTAGTTTGACTGTAGGTGAACTTCCCGGGTGGACCCACGGCAGCAGCTCGGAGAGGGGGGGGGGGAGAGGTGTAGCTACCGGCAAAAAAATGCGAGTCACTGGACTGGCGGAGTGGACCAGAGAAGAAGAGGGGCTGTGGCTACAAAGTCCCCCGCTCCCTTTTACTGAAAGGTCCATGTGCAAAAAAAAGGTTCCTCTTTTTTTTTTTTTCTTCTCTTTTTGTTTTCTTTCTTCTCGAAAGGAAGTAAAACTGCTCCCACGAGAACAAAGCGTGTCCGATCTGCAGGTCCGCCGACCAACAGATGAATCTCTTTACAACATGCGCTGACGTCCTCATCCACACGATAGGAAACATTCTCAACCCTGTTCCCAAGGTTACGTGACGGTAATAAATTAGAAATTTGAACAAGTCTTTGCTGCGCGTCGCTCAGCAGTCCGTGTGTGAGTGAAGCTCGAACGGGAGAGGCTGGATGAAAACCAGCCAGGAATGGTTCACCACAGCGGCCCGGTGGTGCAGTGCAGAGGTTAAAGAACGCGAGTCGGTGTGTCCACCTCCCCCGACTGAGTGTTTCAGGGCAGCTTCATGAACAGGCCGTTATCGATGGAGGGCACGGGCATGGGGCAGGGGAACTGGAAGAGGCTCATGTCGGCCGTGAGCGCCGCCATGGCCGCCGGGTCGTGCTCGATCTGCGTCCGCAGCGCCGGGTCGATCTTCTCCAGGCGCCGCTTGATCCGCTTGGCCTCCCTCTCGCGGATCAGCCGGGCCTGCCGCTTCTCCGGCGTCTCGTTGGCCCTCTTCAGGCGCATGGCCTCCCTGTCCCGCTGCAGCCTGCGCGCCCGCTGCTCCTCCGACTCCTGCATGCGCTGCATGCGTTTGGCCTCGCGGTCGCGCAGCCGCCGCACCTCCCGCTCCTCCTCCGTCTCGCACGCCCGCTTGTTCTTCTTCGCCGTGCGCTCCCGCTCCAGGCGCTGCAGGCGCGCCTCCAGCGGCTCGTTCTTGCGGCGCAGGGCCCATTTACGCATCGGCGACTGGGCCTCCACTAACTGCTGGTAGGCCACGCAGCTGTTGCACACCAGCAGCACTCCGGCGGGGTACACCGGCATGGGGCTCAGGATGTCGGGGATGGGAGGGAGGCCGGAGGAGGAGGAGTTCAGAGCGTCGGGGAGCAGCGCGAGTGACGGCCCGTCGGACAACAGGCCGTCGGGCAGCGGAGGAAAAGAGGGTCCCTGGTCGGAGCCCGCGCAGGGCCCCGGGCCGGGGCCGTGACACAGTCGGGAGCCTTGGCACGAGCTGGGGAGGGGGGCCGAGCCCTGGCAGGGGCGGTGGCCTTGACACAGGGGCGGGGTGGGTCCCTGGGCTTGACACGAGCTGGGGCCCGGTCCCTGGCACGACTGGGCGCCGGTGCCCGGGCTGCTCATGGGGCTGCTGGAGAGAGAGTGGGGCATGGAACAGGGGTCCCGCCCGCTGGCGATGTCGAGCCTGCTCAAGTCAAGGACGTCTTTGAGCTTCTCCCTAACAAAGAAGAAGACAGCAAAATTAGGCTTGTGAAAGGAAAACACCAGTTTGTCCAAATTCCATTTATTTGATGCGTCCTCCCTCATTTTCCCTGAACTTAAAGGAGCCCTATTATGCTATTTCGACTTTTTCCAGCTATTCGCAGTGTAATAGAGTTGAAAGCTCATTCGTACAAGTGAGCAGTGCCCCCTCTTTTCACATAAACTCATGTTTGAGATATCTAGCGTGCCTCTCCATTCAGTTTCGATGGTGGTA
>JASSRZ010000001.1:13765479-13789358 GCA_032164315.1 Malacoctenus gilli
ACACACACACACACACACACACACACACACACACACACACACACACACACACACACACACACACACACACAGATACATGCTAGCTGCTCCGACAGCCATGCTGCAGTCCCACGGGGGGAAGCAGCCTGCACTCTTTTCCTCCAGCTAACTGCTGAGCTCCTCGGCGCGCTTCTCCTTCTCCTCGCTCGCTCGCTCTCTCTCAGTACCACCCACACACCCAACAGCCTGGCTCGCCCTCTGTCCTCCCTGCTTATATGTAGCTCCGACGACTTCCATATCTATACCATCAGCTCTGAGGGGGAGGATGGCGCTTCGTACCATGACAGCCCATATGTGGCTCATTTCAGCTCGCCGCGATGCCACTCTCGCGTTTTTCTCGTGGTCCTTTTGGCTGCAGCACGCGGCTCCATCCCTTCACTTTCCTTTTAATACACTTGACCCTGTGAATGTGTATCCAACTGCCAACAACTACTTCAGTGGAGGGAGATTTTTCATTTGAGTGTTGAAAGCTCGTCTGGCATTCACACATGAGAGGATCGCACTTCAGATCGCTAAAATTAACGATAGCTTCAAATCAAATTTACCTCCCTTGTGCGCTCTGTCTGCATTAACATAGACCAGGGAAGGGAGGGAGAGATTCTGACTCCAGTTACCTGAGACTGACAGAAGTAATTACAGACCTCATCACAATCCTTAACACACACACACACACACGCACACGCACACACTCTCACTCAGCCTCTGATAAAAACGAGTCTGATCTTAAACTGTCGTTCCTCCCGCCTGACTACTTCTTAGAAGTTGGTGCGTGAGGCCAGTTTGGCCACTTTTCCCAATGAAATCTGCGCATTCACCAGCAGTCGTGGAGTGAGTTAGAGTATTGAACTATGAACTACTACAACAAGCTGGCTCCTCGGCACATAGCCAATGATTGATGTGTGAGAGATACCCATCCCCCCACTGCGAGGGCTCTGTCTGTACATCTGTCTCTCCTTGCTCCCACCCTCCCTCCCTCCCTGCCTCCCCGTCTCCCTCCCTCCCTCAGTCTCTGCCACTGTGATGTTATCTCTGAGTCTGTGTGTCTGTAGGCAGGAGGTGACGCAGTGTCTGACTGAATCCAGACAAAGAGACAAACTCATCAGCCAACACAAGGGAGAGGGAGAGGGAGAGAGAGAGAGAGAGAGGGAGAGAAAGAGGGGGGAAGTTATAGGGGGGAGACAGGGTGGTAGTAATGGTGGTGGTGGTGGTGGAGGGGGTAGCATGCAAAACAAAACAGACAAAGACAGAATGCCAAAACTCTGCTCAAACACCGAGCAATGGGGGTCCTGTTGAATTCAACCCCCCCCCCCCCACCCCCACCCCACCCCTAATTCTCCGCCGCCGTCCCCTCCTAAAAACACACAAACGCAGACACACAACACCGTCTGAATCTGCAGGAAGTTGGGGGGCCACTGTCGGAGGCTGGTGGGCCAGACATCTGATCAATTCTCACTTGCGATCGCTGCTGACCTGATACCACAGACAAGACGGAGTGATATTCAACTCCTTTTCTTGAAGCAGTTTGTCTCTTGCTGTTTTGGGGGCCTCTTGTCAAGCTGACTCTGCAACAACACAACAAGCAGTCCCAGGTTGGACCTTTATTCTCTTATTTCTGTCTTGGCCCCATCGATGCTTCTCTGTCACACATAAGTGACATTCAACTTTCACAAAAGTAAAAAAAAAAAAAAAAGAAAGAAAACTTAATGACGCTTCCATCTGGATGTGAACCCTCGAAAAAAGACTTGTACTCTTATCTCAAAAAAACTCAAACAAGAAAGTCCATTAAGAATAATCACACAGCCCAGCGCCTTCTGAATGTCTGTCTGGGTGGTCAGACAGACAGCCAGCCAGCTTGAAGCTGAAATGATTATTGGGGGAGACGGTGGCCAACACGCCCAGGTCATGTTCAGAAGGGATTCCAAGAAGGGGGGGGGGGGGACAAAACCACTCTTGGACGGGCATTTTCATTGGGACTGGGATTGGGATGGACAGACACACACGGTGAAGAGACTGTACTGTACATCCATGCCAAGGTGTCCACAGGCTGTAACAAGTGTGATCACATGACAGTCTCCTCCTCCCCACTCCCTACTGTTATAATGTTCATGTTACACAGTTCGAGTGTTGTATCCAGACTCAGAAAGAAACACAAATAGCAAGACAGACAGCACTGTCTGGAATTCCCTTTGCGTGTGTGTGTGTGTGTGTGTGTGTGTGTGTGTGTGTGTGTGTGTGTGTGTGTGTGTGTGTGTGTGTGTGTGTGAGCGCGTGCGTGCGTGCGTGTTTGTGTGTGCGCACGTGCACGTTTCTCAGGCCGCCTGCGTGTCTGTCAAAATGTCTCTGTGCCTGTCTGGTCTGTCAGTCTGTCTGTCTGCTCTGACCCTCTGTGGTGGGGGTTGGGGTGGGGGTTGGGGTGAGGGTGGGGGTAGGGGAGGGGGGGGGGCAGGACTGTGCATGTAGTTCACACCTCTCAAAGAAAAACAATTAAAGCAGGAGGAAGTGAGTGTATCAATCACTGAGCCTGAACTTAAGTTGGGGACACAGCGGCGTCTGTCACCGGGTCCTCAGAAAGTGTTGGGGTGATTTTCGCTGCACAAAGTGCAGTAAAATATGTAAACATAGGACTCTGCTGAGTCCTTGTTGAGGGCTTTTGCTGCTGCCACTCGGGTCTCCTGGAAGTGTTCCAGAGCAACAAATGAGCTCATTAGCTCACGGGGATTACGGCAGGTACGAGTGCGAGATGTATTTCTACAGCAGTTTAAACAAACTATGTTTAGAAAGCAAAGGCTGCAGCGATGCGATGCTTCGGAAGATTACACTTGGACGATCCTCTTCACAGCAAAGAAACTCTGCCCAAGATAAGAAGTCAGCCGGCTGTCCACCAACAATAAGAAGGTCCTGGCAGAGGGCCCACAGCCACGACACCTCCGGGGGCCACAAATAACATATCTCCATCAGGGGGGCCACCCACAACTCCTCCCATCTGTTTTGTTAAAGCCAGACTTGAATTCATTTCAAACTCTTGAGCAAAGTGATTAAGGAATCATTCAGTCTGAAATAATCCCCCCACAAGCGGCCAAATTTCTGATCTTCAAGCAGCTCATTTAATGCTTTTTTTGTTAACCAGAGGTTTTTTCACTAACATTGTGTTCTTCTGCAGCCAGAATAGGACCTACATTGATGACTTGAACCAACATAGTTGCCAAATAATATGCTTATTATACACAACAGTAAATAATTTACCACACCAGCAAGAATTCCAGCGTTATTGGTAGAGTGCAGGAAAGTGCTGCATAATAAAAAGATGCTTCAGGACCAGAAACCACTTAAAGTCATCAGAGATTCAAAGAAAATCTACAAAGCATCGCTTTCCAATTCTAAAGAACAGATCGGTGGGAATGTGCGAGCAAACTGGACCAGCAGCATGCAGGTTGATCCTCTCTGTGCCTGAGCTGAACTGCTGCGCTCACAGTGTCAAAGAAAATAAAGTCAGGCACCAACACACACCTCTGCCAAGTTCCTCAACAAAAGTTACACTTCAGAACAGAAGCCGGAAACATCAACAATCACTCGGCCTGAAGCATCAAGTCACAAACACCACTGTGAGGAGAGCAAGTGGAGGAGTCGACACACAAAGGCATCAGCAGAAAAGCTCACAGAGGATGAAGAGAGGCAGGTGATGAGCAGCGTTTTTCAGAGTTCAAGTTGTGCAATTTGGCAAAGTTACAGCAGCTGCTGGGTCCTCAGCAGACGATCCCATTCACAAACGATGCAACTCATCCAGATCGCCACTGGCTTTCTGACCGACAACACGAGGAGACCCACTGTCCTCAAGTCTTATTTTGTAATACTGAACAACACACGACTACAACACAGAGATGTCAGCTCGGCCCCATCGATGCAAACCTTGTAATATTTCATCAGCTGATAGAAAGGGGGGAAAAAAACACCGAGGTCTGTCTCCTCGGACCAACGTTTTAATTACATTACAGGCAGGCGAGAGAAACGCAGGTAATAACGCAGGTGGTCGCGCCATGTGTCCCTGCCAGCCAGCGCACACAATGCGCGGTTGCGGGACGTGACAGGGATGAGTAAGTCGTGAAACAGCGGGAGACAATACCTGAAATACCTACAGTTAACTTTGAAGGGGTTGGTCTGTTTGCGCCTGGACATATTACTGCCCACTGCCGCTGAAAAGGGAAATAAAATCAAGCGAAGTGGCGCCTCTTCAGCCAGGACGGCCCACCCCCTCCCCTCCGACCGACCAAGGTGTATTCCGCACTGAGGGGGGGGAGACAGATGATGGGATGATAAAACAATGTGATCAAGCCCACCGCTCGCTCCGCACAACCAGGGCCGTTCACGGAGCCAAAAACAAGGAGAAGAAAAATAATCATAAAAGAAGGAAAAAAAATCCAAAAACACGGGCGCAGGTGAGAGTCACATTCTTGCTGGCTGGTTGGAAGAAAGCCCCCGTGTCCGGCCGGGTCGGATCAGAGGGGGTTAAAAAGGATGTCCAGAGAGACGCCGAGCGGCTCCGAGCTGCTCCGATGCCGAGCCGCTGGCACTGCGCGCACACTGCAGCGAGGCGCGAGCTCAGCTGATCTGGAACGCAAGAGCTGCGCCGAACGGCATTGTGGGATGTGAAAGGACTACAGTCGAAGGAGGGAGCGGGAGGAGGGGGGGGGGGGGGGTGTGAAGACACGACGGTGCGTTCAAGTCACGTGCGGGAGGCCAGGTGAAGAACCGAAGCTCTACCAAGGCTCACGGATCAACGACATTTGATACGTCAAAAATATAAAAATAAATCCCGGAACTGAAATAAAGGAAATGATCTTCACCTGATTTATTTAAGGAGTTGAAAAAGGTAAATATGTCTAAATTTTATACTTTAAACTACATGTATTGCCAAGAACGATGTTTATTGAGCATCTTCGTCTAAAACAATCCGAATTGTGTTCAATCCTACAGGATCAGTTAAAATCAAATAATACAGTGCAGTTTCAGGTAGCATTTCCTCCATGCATAAACTAAATATATATTTTTGTGTTTGCATTTTTTAACTGAGGAAAAATTAGGCAGTGAAAAATGTATTTTCTTAAAAAGATTATTTGAAAAATAATTATGCTCTTTTTTCATAAATGGAATTGTTTACTTTTATTTTGGGAGTCAGTGCTGGTGCCACACATTTGTTTCCCAGCAGATGTAATTAGAAGTTAAACTTAAAAAGTTATAAGTGACTTAAAGATGGTATTAATTACATAAAAAAATAAAAAATAAAAAAATGATTTCTTGCATTATATTTCACCTCAATTCACAAATCTAAACTTCAAGAAAATGTTGTACTCTTAAACTAATCAAACTTCGTATTTATTTCAATCATACACAAACAATGAGTGCAGGTTTTAAAGGTTTGAGATGCAAACAACTTCAAACCCTAAGTATTAAAAGTGAAAATTAATGTAAACAACGGACATGCTGCAAAAAAATTGGTGGTGATTTTTTTTTCAGAATTTCAGTGCATTTTTTAGGTCTCTAAACATTTTTCATTCCCCTAAAATAGTGATATTTTACTTTATTTCTGACGACTTAAGTGCAATGCAAAAAAATGTCCGCGCCCTCTGGTGGACAGACTATGCAAAAGCAAACCTGTCTCCAAACAAACCACAAACATATTTACACTTCACACCCTCCGACAAAAATCTATTTTAGGGGTCAAATTGGACACAAGTGGTAATGTAACAATCTAGAATTCCTAGTTCAACAAGCATTTTCATGTGACCAATCGTCTTTCGGGGGCTAAACAACACAAACGGCATCAGAATGTCCTGAAAACACAGAGGGCTGATGAATAATGCTGCTTTAATTCTGATGAAACGCCCCTTTAAAATTCAGACCTGAGAAAAGGTTCACATTTACTTATCACGCTGATCTGGAAATCATTGTGAAGTGCTGTTTGTGCACATGGTGATAAGCTTCTGAGCCTGCAGGTGAAAACAGGGAAAAAAAACCTAACCTGATGGGTGCGAAGTTGTACAAACAATAAGTGTGTTTCGTTTCATGCTCTCTAATGTCTAAATATGAACTGGCTGAAGAAAATGTGTATGTCAGAAGGAGGAGGAAAAAAACACTCGAGGCCAGGCAAAACACTGTTTCCAAAGAGAAAAGAAGGAACTGAAATAATAACACTTCACTATAATTATCGTCACATTATCATCGCAAAAGAAATGATGTCATATGTTTTGCTGTGACATTTAAAAATAAACTTCTTTTTTTTTAATAATTGCCACAGGCTAAGAATGTGTGATTTTTTTCAAGCACAATATTCTGAGATCTGAATATTTTACTGTCACGCAACACTGTTGGAGCTTCTCTCCCTTCTGGAAAAAAATGCACCTAACGAGCTGTTTGTTGTGCCTGGATGAGAACTGTGCTTGGATTTATAAGTAATATAGCAAGTTTTCAAGGTTTCTAATTGTTTAGCTGGAGAAATGGAACGACTGGTACATAGGTCAAAAGAAGTTAAAGGGCCAAACATCAAGTGAAAATATGTGATCATGAAGAAATGCACAAAAAAAAATCACTGAGAAAATTCCCTAAACAAGATGAAAATAGATGCGAAAGTACACCTTGTCACAAACTGAGCAGAGCCAACGAAATCCACAGAGAGCCAAATGACCACATAGCAATCACAGCGAGTTTAAAATTAGACCATAATAACAAAAAAGACATGTAGACAGACAACCGAGGAATGCAAAAGGTTGCTCCCAGACACACCACCACAAGCTGAATTGCTTTGTCTGCTCGTCAAAGCGAGTTTGTCGCTTGTGAACAAGACGTCCTGTCGAGCCTTGTGACAGCTGTTTATTACCTCTGCCAAGGAGGTTATTTTTCCGGAGTGTGGGTTTATTTGTCTGTCTGTCGGTGGATTTCAATGACACTTGCAGGCGAGTAGTGGTTCAAGAAATGATTGGTCAAATTGTGGTTGTGAACCGCTCAACCCAATATTCAACCCTAAACAGGCATGGGCTCAATTAGTGAAATAAATGATAAATTCTGAATATTTATTGTTACAAAGCAACTGATAACCTCTTGTAACATGGTGACTAACCCCTACCTTCTTCTGTTTAGTATCAACACTAAGGACAATGAGCTTGTTGACAGTAAACAAGGCAATGTTTTCTCCATTCAGAACTATTCAATGACTTTTTTTCATTTTGTAGGAAAAAAACAACCTTTGGGATGCTACGAATCTTAATGCAATGAAAGCAACATTCAAACTGGACATTTTAGATGTGACGTGTATAAATGGTGGTTTGAAAAGCCTCCACGAACACTTTCATAATACCGTTTATGAGGATTAAAGACCAACCCCCGTTGCGACGCCTCCCCGGACACTTAATAAAGCGTTAATAAAGCCGAGCCTTCGCTGTCTGTTTCGCTTAAGGATCTTTACGAACACTAGATGGCGCTGCAAACCACTCAAGTGCTGCTGCCATAACATTGCATGCAGTCGTCATCACTGACTGCCACGAGTAAACCGGCCGCAGCACGACATTGACAGGGGAGAAATGTACTCCTCCGCGAGGCTGCCTTAAAAATATGCCATCTCAACAAAACAAACATCGCCCAGCCGTTGATTTGCGTCTACACAACAAGCAACAGAAGGCACGCATTGACACACAATCTGGCACTCAATTCACACAAGATTATCTAAAGTGAAACCAATAAGATTTGGAAAAACATGTTAGCTAGCTGGCTAACAAGCAAAACGTTAGCCCTTTATAGTCTATGCGAGAATGACAGGCGAACAAGCTAAGACAGTAAATGACCAGTAGGTTATAAAGAGTGGTCACCTAGCTGTATCTCTTGTCATCATGAAGGCATTATAAGTGAGCTATTACCCATGGTTTCCAGTGCACATATCAGGTGGGAGTCTGCGGTGCAGGAGTCCTCCAGAGGAAGCTAACGTTGCTGTACACTGGTGATAAAACTTGAGCCTCTTTCTCGAGCCTCTGGGATCTGTCAGTGTAACCCTCCGCCTGCGGTAGATGTGCTGAGGCTGGAGTAGCCACCATTTTGCATGTCTAGTGTGTTCCTCCCTCCATTGCTAATAGAGACGATTCCAGTCCTTTTCTGGCATCATTACGGCTAGTAAGTACATTTGGAGAAGAATGTGACGGCAGAAATGTAGTCGAATCTGCTGTGATGCGTGTGTGGCGATTCGCGGTTTTGGTGGTGTGTGCGTTGACAACTGACTGTGGCGCTGCATAGGAAGTCGCAGCCCTCTCAGTGCACCGGGGTTGTGCCTGTCAGCAGCTAACTTGGCTAGCATGGTTAGCACGCCTCATAGCTGGGAGCTTTGCTAACTACCTGCTGAACTAGAGATGTGAGTCTCCGTCGTGGCTTCCCGCTCGTCTAAAGAGTCGGTATCATCGTGACATCACGTAAATTCGCCTTTACCCCTTTTCTAGCTCCCTGACATGACGGCCCGTTGGCTTTAATTCACACTGTGTCGGGATGAGGTAGCACAGAAGTCGTCAGGTGAGGCAGCTAACGCCATAGATGACTCGCTAGCTCGGTAATCCAAATGCTTCCCGAAGGCCTAAACTGCATCATGTCCTAATCAATCGGCGACTAGAATCAGCCCGAATGGTCTCTGGATTCATTTCGCGAACATCGTGTCAACATGGCGATACAAACCCCCAGTTTAGCAACGTAATGTCAGCCAAGGTTAAGCTGGGATGTCAGCCTAATATCTTTCCCTTTCTCTAATCTACAAGTGCACAGTGAAGCTAGCTCGCTGGTTAGCTGGCTTTAGAAAACAGAATGTGCTTCATCTGAGTGAAATCAAGCCTACGACGTGTCGCTGCGAGCTGTCGAGTCAGTGGAGTTTCGTAACAGTTTGCAAACTGTAAACATTTCAGTCGCAAGTAAACGCTGCGTTTGGCTTCAAATGAAGCTAACTGAAGCTAGCTCAGAGTGCTGAGGACATGGGCTTGGTTCCAGCTCGATATACTTAATTTTGACAGGGATTCAACACTTATCTCTTGGATACATGCACTCCATGAAAGCATATCTCTAAAGGAGGGTACTTATTCATCAGGAATAGTTTGTACAGTAAGGTTAAGGAAGTCATCTGTAAGTAGGAAGTGAGTGGATGAGAGTGACGTGTAGTTTGGCTGATAGCTTCACATATTTGTCAGCTAAGTTTGCCAGCGTCACACTCGGTCGGGTGCTGCTCGGTGCAGGTGGAACAAGCTCTCCTTGCGTCTTATCGTCTCCTCCATCTACTGTTTGCTTTTCGGGGGTTGCCGATGCGTAATGCTGCACAGGGGGAATGCAGACGATACGGAGGATGTAGTTGTTAGTCGGTAATCCGGATCAACTTTATTGATATCTTTGGTTGACCATTTGGAAGGTTGTCTCAACAGTCTCTCTTTCTCAACCCTTCATGTCCTGTACTCGTGTCCAGTCCCTTCTTGCCTCACTGTGTTTGACTACAGACAGCATTATGTCATACTTTAAAAGGCCAAGTTATAGTTCAATTACCTTCTTTTATTGCTGCCTGTAAGTATACATGGTGAATTTTAGAGCTTCCATTTCAATATATCACCTGCTAAGTGAAGAATAAAGCTTTCCATAGTGCAGTAATACCTCAATAATATCTGGACTTCAGTTAAACCCAAACTGTCCTTAGATTATTGCCTCATCCAGTGTAACAATTTGAGTCACGTGCTTGCAAAAATATACAGACTCCTTTTTTAACACAATATTTCCCCAAAGTGATATGATGACAATCTTTTGGCACAAAAGTATACATAACAAAGAGTTTGCAGGTTTATTTCACATTACACAGACAAATTTATATTTTTCAATTTTTTTGTGTTTCTTCATATCAGCCCCAACAGAATATGCATTTAAATAGCTCCAGGATAAGCCCCCTGGTTTCCATAGCGATAGTACAAGAGACACCTGCACCTTGAGGTCTGTTTTCCCTTTCTCAGCTTCCCTGTTTGTTTGGTTGTTCGCAAGGGGAGCACAGGATGCCCTGTCTTCACTATACATTCGACCTCGGGCAGACCTCATCTCTGCACGACTGAGTATCTTCATGGTTTTACTTTCTTGAGCAGCCGAAGATCCTCTACACCTCAGCGATGGCTCTTTGCTCTTTCCACTGACCTTCAGGCTGAAAACCTACGACTACTGTACTCTTTTGCATGAGGCCCTGTCTTCAGCAGAGAAGATCATTTATATGTGCTAGTGCAGTGCGGTTGCCGGTCGGTTGGTAATCATCGCAGGTGTTTTGAGGTCAGTTTGGACTGCAGAACAAACAGAATTGTTGTTTTGAAGACTAGGATTACCTGCAGTTTTCAAAAAAGCGCGGTTTGTTTTCGGGACAAATTTCAAACATCAGTTAATTTTGTTTTGACTGTCAAATACATTTAAATTTCTCAGTTAAGGTTAAGACTCGATTCAATAAGTTGCCCGTTTGAGCCGTTTGAGGAGCGTGTAAAAAGCTGTAATACAGACAAAAGAATTTGTCTTTTTCTTGTATCCTACTGTTAGTCATGTTTGATATCTATTGTGTATTTATGAGGTATTATTTATTTGTAGTGTTGCTGACAGGATAAAAGTCATGTTGTGCTCTGATAGTGTTTTATTGATACTGACTTGATGTACAGTTGAAGTGGCATAACAAAATACAAGAAGAATGTGCAGTGCAGTTGGTTTTACTTGCAGTTGGTCTCTTGTTGAGTTGCCTGATCTTTTGTCCAGTTGAATTGTTCAACTCGTTCTCATCATGGACGGTAGCAGGGGACATTACATAGGGGCTTTCAATCCTCACGGCATTTTGTAATCTGATGTAAACCCGTTCTAAATGGTGCTTTATCTCGTGATGCTGTTAGCGTGATGTCTGCGAGTCGACAGGTTGACTACTCCCTGTGGTACATGGGAGGTGCGGCATGCTTGTTGCTGGTTGTCAGGCTCTGAAAGGGAATCCAGGCTGGCTCTCCAATTGTCCCAGGAGGAAACGCTTGTTATGAACATTGTACAGTACATGCAAAATACACCTATAGGAAAGATGTGTTTGCGCTTGAAACATTGCGTCGACGTCGGGAAGGATTATGTAGGCTTAGCTTTGTTTTGTGGGATGCCCAATTAATTATAGGTGACAGCTGCTCGTTGTCAGCCTGGCTTTCATTTAGTTTGATACGCTTGATGTGTTAAGTTGTTATATTAGAAGCTATAAATGAGTTGGCTCCAAAATGGTTGTGTTGCTCAAGTGCATGAAAATGTGGAGTTTCATTCTTTTTCCTTCAACATTTGTTTATTATCTTTACTTCTGTACACTGTAGTGTCTTCAGCATGCAGTCATTTAAATGTAGTTATCGTACACTATAGTGTTGGTTGATTTGTGCGTAAAGTTTTTTTCATTAATATTGATGAAATATTATAGATTTGTCTTTGTAAAAAGACAAATTAAACTTGAACAAAGTGATTGACCTTCAAACCGTGAACTCGGTAAACATTGATCAAGCTCTGGCTTCTCCCTGCGTCTACAACTGTGCCAAATATGGGAATATAAAAAGGTTGTTTTAAAGAAAATATGCGGTGATTTGATTGTAGAGGAATTTGTACCTGGACTCCAGCTACAAGAATGAGGAATTGTAATTCAGTCTGCTCAACAGAGGCTGGATTTACCCCCTTTTAATGTTTACACATCTGATTATAAGCACAGCAAGACATGGGGAGCTATGATTTATGGAGCCCAACACAGGGTCCTTTCAGCTCAGGTAATTTAAATGGTGTTAAGACAGACAGTAGATCTCTGGCTTTATTAAAACGTGGCCTTGTCTGGCGACCCTCCCCATTCCTCTTTGATCACAGTGAATGCTGCGATTTTCCACAGACAACCCCCTTTTTTAACAAAGGACGCCCGTAGACTGGCATATTTTCAAAGAATTCTTTAGATCTAGTCAGTGATTGGTAGTGATAAGGTCACATTCAGAGTAAACATCACAATTCTTTCTCTGAAAGAGTGTTGCAAGTCAAAGACGACCGATGTATGTGAGGTACATCTAAAGTTTCTCCCAGGTTAATGCACAGCTCATTCTACAGTCACCTTAATCGAGACGCTAAGGCAACTTTGAGAGTGTGTGTCCTTTGGGAACAGGAGCCGGAGTTGATTTTCCACATACGGCTCCGTGGCAATTAGCCAGCCACTGACCTAGAAGGATTTCTGTAAGTCCTGTGGCTGCGCTGTCGTGAATGCAGCAGTGACATCTTTCACAGCGTATTGCAAATACTCATGTAATGCATGTGGAAAAAGAACAGAGCCACGAGATTGTTTTGGACATTATATACCACGGTCCCCGTGTGCATCATTGGAAGTCGTTTTGTGAAGAAAAACAGACATAAATGGAAGTGAAGGCTGAAATCAGATTCTCCACACGACAACAATCCAGCTCAAAAAATAATTTCTCACTTCACTGCAAACCAAATATGAAAATATGCCATTAAGGAGTCGTCACGGTCTGCAGGGAAAAGAGCATTATATGTCTGGTTGTGTGATAATTACAGTCTATTACCTGGATTCTGAGAACAAGGACATAATGTGACTTCTCCAGATGTTCCTCAGTTAAAATTATGGACATGCGTTCATAAAAAAATACGTTTCATTTGCATAATCTTGCACATTGCTGGTGAAGTTATGGAATAACAAAGTAGTTTATTGCATAGATATATAATTTTTTTTACAGGGTCTGCTGTGTCTCTTTTGCCAAAGTGCATTGTGTTCCCGTCAACCAAGACTCGCTTCAGCCTGGGTAGTTTGAGAAAATGGATTTGTGCGACAAGTAATTACCATCGTTTCTGTTGTTGCAGGCAGCTTAATTATATACCACATACAACTTGATAAAAGGCTTTTGTGAAATTGGAGACTAAATGTACCTTTCTCCGAGTGAGCAACCACCTTGAATAACTTTTTCGCGTACTTTTCGAGTTGAAATTGAAGTGACTGTTTCAAGGTAATGTGGGGGGAAAAAAATAACTTGAACGTCAGGAAATGTAGGAGAAATATAGTCTTGAATGAAAATATGACCAATACAACTGGATACAATTTACAGCCTTAAGTTACTGTCGTCATTTCTTGAATGCTTTCTCACTTGTGCAGAACAAACTGATGGATTTTATGGTGGTTGCATTTTGTGATTGTCAAACTTAGGAACACATGACTGCTGAAGCTGCTGCAGAGGACAGTGTATTTTTTTTTTTTAAGAAACATGCATTCCTTTCTGTTAATTTTGAGCAGGATGAATAATCTAAAGATTGTGCCTTCTTATTGTCTCAAAAATATTAGAATTACATTTGTTAGGTTGTCCTGTTGATTGAAAATTGTTTGTTCATTTCTAATTTTGTGAGACATGAGTTTCATGACATTCTTACGACAATCCGCCAAGCTCTGCCTCCTGCTCTCAGCCTGTTTCTTGTTGAACTAAGTTTTGTAGCTGTTGGATCTGTTACTGGGTTGTTGTTTCTTTTGTTTGCAAATGTTAATTTTGCGTAATTGGTTCACACAAACACATGGGAGTGTATTCTCCCTACAAAGCATGCACTTCTTATAAATATTTAAACTTCTTCCCGTGGCTTGAAGCTTGGGTACTCTCAGAAGCTTCTCTGTGTGGGGATTGAATTTCACCTGCTACACTCCATTGTCTCTGCACTTTTAATACTGTTAGAAAATGAAGTTTCTCAAGCAAAACATTCACATATTTGTCTCTTGAGGTGTTATTTATCATCATATCATTGACTAAGCTCACTTCAGCAGGAGGTCTGTCCAGTGAACACCTTGCATATTCCTTTCATTCCACTAAGGTGAAACCTCGGGTAAAGTTTCATCATGTTGCAAACCACAAACCAGGTTATTGTCGTAAAATGTGTCAGACTCGGACATTGTGCCTTAATGCTCGGTTATAACTGAGTAACTGTGAAGCTTCTATTTGCAGCACGTGTCAGCAGTCAGATTTCCTCCTAACTCATGTCCTAAAGCTGTGTCGGATCTATTGGTTGGCACTTTGTCTCCCTCTGATGTCATTCTTTTGAAGATTTTTTTTTATTTCATTGCGAGTCCAGTTAAGCATCGACACCAAAGCTCCCTTAGATTCAGCTAACCTGCTTCTTCCCTGTGTGCCTTTTTAGAGAATGCCAGCTCCGATCAGACTGCGGGAGCTGATCCGGACTATCCGGACAGCCCGGACCCAAGCAGAGGAGCGCGAGATGATCCAGAAAGAGTGTGCTGCTATCCGCTCATCCTTCAGAGAGGAAGACAATACATACCGCTGCAGAAATGTGGCAAAGCTTCTCTATATGCACATGTTGGGCTACCCAGCACACTTTGGACAGGTAGGTTTGGGGACAGCGAGGACAAAATGTTCAAAGAGGCTCTTGTAATTTTTTCTGGCTGAAGCTGTTTTAGAGCTTATACTCTGGCGCAGTTTTATGACACTGTGATTCTATCTTCCCTTTATTTTTGTAGCTGGAGTGCCTGAAGCTGATTGCGTCCCAGAAGTTCACTGACAAACGAATAGGGTATTTGGGAGCTATGCTGCTGCTGGATGAGAGGCAGGATGTCCACCTACTAATGACAAATTGCATTAAGAAGTAAGTAGGAACTCATGTGTAGGTTGACTCATTTGTTAGTCGGCTTTTTAGGACGATTTCTTTTCATAATTCGCAAGCGAACCGATGAGCGCTCGATGAATAGCAATATTTGAGGTCTGTGCCGTGGACGTCAGTTGCTTGTGTTGTTTGGTAATGTCAACTGGACTTCCTGCTTCTTCGCCGAATCTTTTTGCAACGCCTGCGAATGTGTGCGCAAGACTTTAGGCTGCAAAGTCTTCATCTGTGTACTTGTTTTCCCGGCTTATGTGGCTCCTCTCCCCTCTCTTCCTCCAGTGATTTGAATCACAGCACACAGTATGTCCAGGGCCTGGCCTTGTGTACATTAGGCTGCATGGGTTCCTCTGAAATGTGTCGCGACCTGGCAGGGGAGGTAGAGAAGCTTCTCAAAACATCAAACTCCTACTTGAGGAAAAAAGTAAGCTTCCCCATTGACATGTGACCATGAGTGAGTGCAGAATATGAATGTTGCAGCAAACTATTTGCAATGCAAAAGCAGTCCCATGTTGTGAAGGATGGAATGTTTTGTTGCCCATTTGGAACGTGTGAATGTGGTCCGAGACCAATTTCACCAATGGGGGGACAACTAATGGGGGACTTGTTCAAATATTTGTCCACAGGCAGCGCTGTGTGCAGTCCATGTCATTAGGAAGGTCCCAGAGCTCATGGAAATGTTCCTTCCAGCCACAAAAAACCTGCTGAGCGAGAAGAACCACGGTAAGTGGAAGCGGTTTGTCAGGATGCAGTTGGAAGTGCGCCTGCCCTCCACAGGCTCCGTCCTATTTCCTGCCACTCATTTTGCTCTGCCTCAGAACAGCTGGGCGGCTCGTGTCCTTTTTGTGGCGTCCTTTGCAGAGGAGAGGGGGAATTAATGAGTCTGTCATAAACTCTGGGGCTCCTACATCCCCACATATGGGGAAATGCTAAAGGGGAAGATTCTTCTCTGAGACTCCCAAAAATAACTTGATCTTCTCTGACATTGTGCTGCAGCGCATTAGAGATGGCTTTGGAACAGACTTTTTTTTCGTTCAAACCTTTTATCTGCGATTCCTTCTCTTTTTTCCGAGCTTGATTTGTTTAGGTTGGGGCCTGTCCAAGTTGATATTAGGCAAAAGGCAGGGGCACACCCTGAACTAGCCGCCAGTTCTTTGTTGCACTTTCGTAGATGGTGTGATATTGCTTTATTGCACAGATACGCATCAGGAAGTCATTACTGAAAACCACTGATTTAGCATCGTGCACATCGAGCATAGTATTATTGTTTGTGGTCTTTCAATCCTAGTAATTTATGACTCTCAACTTATTTTTGGTATCGATTAAACTGAAACATTTATCACTTTTTACTTCAAGGGGTTCAGTTGAAACGATTCCCACCAGATTTAGTTTTTAATGTACCATCGCTCTTTCTGTGTGAAGAAGTGAGCTCTGAAGCTGCGGTTAATGGACAGGTAGGCAGAGTTCGTGATGTCCTGAGGGAGTATGAGTATGCTTTTTTCTTCTTAGGAGTAATGGTGGAGAAAATAAAATGGTAAAAATCAAAAGAAATGACCCTCATCCTCCTGTCTGCTTCTCAGGCGTTCTCCACACATCTGTCGTCCTGCTCACTGAGATGTGTGAAAGAAGTCCTGACATGCTGGCCCACTTCAGAAAGGTACAAACGGATCGCGTGTGTCCGTCTGACTCTTGAGTAAACACTTATGCATTTGTCTTAAGCTCATGTCACATTTCATTCTCCCTTTGCGTACACATTTTCTTTTGTCAGAGCTAATCTAGACAAAGATGTTAAACTGTTAGAGGTTTGCGCGACAGGTTTCCTCCAAAGTATGTCTTTTAGTCTGTTATCTTTTCCTCTTGTATTTCTGCTGCTGCTGTACCTCTCCCTCTCTAGGTGTAACAAACCTTTGCCAGAAGCACCACTCCTCATGCTCATGATCTGAACATTATTTTAAGCTCTCTGAAAGTGAATGATTTCCAGTTTCCCCTCCCTAACATCTACCTCATATTTTTTCTGTCATTTGTCTTTGTTACAATTCCTGCATTGTGTTAGAATGAGAAGGTAAGAGGACATTCTGATCTCATAGCTGGTGCATGCTGTAAATAGTAATCACTTCCTCACAGTCACCTCAAACATAATCAGATTTGTGTTGCGTAATGTCATGTTGTGTTTTTAATTTTCAAACGTTTTAATTTCTGTAACCTGTACCGTGATCATTACCCTGTCAGTGTGTTGAATTACATAAACCAGTATTTGGTCCATTTGTCAGATACGGTCACAATTTTTTTTTTCAATGTCATTATTTGCCCAGTAAGCAATTCATTTGGTCCTCTGTCGAATTAGAGAAGCAGTCAGGTGGGTGTGTTTTTCACGTGGTGTTGTCACAAGAAAGCTGGATTTTCTCTACATCTGTTCAACTGGAGGTGGAAAGCTGATCTGATGTCAGTTGCTGTCTTTAGTAGAATTAGGGAGGAAAAAGCTTTTGGGCCAGGATAGTTTGCCAAAAAGTGCAGTTGAGGCATCAGGTTTAGAAAGATGAGGCCAAAGTTTAGCTTGTGTTTATCTTTTTCTCTTTTGAGAGGGAGTTTGGCATTGAGTGTTGCCACAACACCAAAAACATTCATATCAGTTTCATCCTTGTTTGCCCTGTTAAGTGGATTAAGTGTAACCAAAGGCCAGAATTTTTATTTCTTTTTCAAAATCGCCGACTTTATTTAAATGCCGAGAGTTGGTATTGAACGAGGTCATCTATCTTGTTTTTAAGGGTTCCCATAAACTGAGTGAGCATCTTCTCTGCTGCTAGAACTTTTACTGTTCTGGTTGCAAAAGAGAAGTACTGTATCGTGAATTCAATGCTGCATAAGCCATCAGAGTCTTTTGCCAAAGGGGCTCAGCAATCCTGTATGGCAACATGTTTACCTTGCATAGGTTCTATTATATTTAATGTGGAGAAACAAGTCTTTCACATGCAGTATGTAACTTTTTCTGTATTGAACTGATAGTCGTGTGTATTCAGATTTTCTAACCCAATACTTTCTCAAATGCAAGGATTTATTTTTATGATTTCAATCGGATGTAATTATCAATTCATCCTAACCATATCGTTCTACCTCAACACAAAGAATCCCAACACCGTTTTACCCTTTGCAGAAATTTGATGACAGAAATTCCTAAGCCCAAATGTAATTGAACGACTGCGTTATCGAAATCTTGTTGAAGAAAAACTGTCGAGATACACACAAAATATTGTGACATCTTCTCTTGTTCTCTCCTGTTGTTGTGGTGTTCTCGTTCGTTTCTAGCTGGTTCCACAGTTGGTGAGAATCCTGAAGAACCTAATAATGTCTGGCTACTCCCCTGAGCACGATGTGTCGGGCATAAGCGACCCTTTCCTGCAGGTAAACCTCTCATTGGACCGAGGCCGATGTCACCAGGCTGTGTGCAGATCAGAGTGTGATAACTCGGTACACAGTTGGGAGAATTCATCAAGGAAATATCAAAAGAAAATGCATTTTGTTCATACGGTTTGTTAAATTGTCCTCATAAGTTCAGTGTCTTCCTGTTAAACAGGTCATTTGAAAAATATTAGGAGGTGTCGTCTTTATGTAGAAAATATTTATATTATCAGCAAATCAGGAGCCACAGAAACCAGAACCTGCCTGCAGCAAATGATAAAATATGTCTCATTTGTCAAGCGAACTGACAGGCTGCTGTTGTTTTTCCTGCCTCAGGTGCGGATATTGAGACTACTGCGGATTTTAGGCAGGAGTGATGACGACTCCAGTGAAGCAATGAATGACATTCTTGCACAGGTCAGAAAATAAAAGCCATCGCGAGCAGACCACTCGGCGCTCCCACTTTGAGTCGCTCTGACAGTCTGATCTTTTGCCACCCACAGGTGGCAACAAACACGGAGACGAGTAAAAATGTAGGCAATGCAATCCTGTACGAGACCGTACTGACCATAATGGACATCAAGTCTGAGAGTGGACTGAGGGTGAGTTATAGAATTAAAGAAAGAGCCAATAGGAACAATTCTGATGTTAATCCTTCCTAAAAAAAAAAAAACAAAACAAAAAACCCTTCTTTCTTTGCAGGTCTTGGCCATCAACATACTAGGTCGCTTCCTTCTTAACAATGACAAAAATATAAGGTAATTAAGCTTACAGGCTCGGCAAAACAAATGAACTCACTCAACGGGCTCAAAAGTCAGAGTTTTTTGGTCTTGAATGTATTGCAGATACGTGGCTTTGACATCTCTACTAAAGACGGTACAGACGGACCACAATGCAGTGCAGAGGCATCGGAGCACCATCGTGGACTGTTTAAAAGACCTGGATGTGTCTATCAAGAGGTGATTCAGAGCGCCACCGTTCGAGTCCTGCCCAGCGTTCTTTTGCCAAGGCGTTTCCGACCTTTGTCTGTTTTTTTGCTGCCGTTCAGACGTGCAATGGAACTGAGCTTTGCCCTGGTCAACGGCAACAACATCAGAGGCATGATGAAAGAGCTGCTTTACTTCCTGGACTCGTGCGACCCTGAATTCAAGGCAGACTGTGCATCAGGCGTCTTTCTAGCAGCAGAGAAGTACGACACTCACACACACTCTTCACTGAAGTGTTCAAGTGTTTAATACAGAATATAATTTATTCAGTCCAACCTTGTTTTGTGCACTGTTAACTATTACTACTATCTTACGCAACACTTAAAGACCTGAAAAAAGTCTACAAGTGTCCCCTGATGATCTACATCATTAGAGTTGGATTTTATTCCAGAGAATTAATTTCTCCTTCTTTCCAGACCTTCAACATATAAAATAATGTCGTAGGGAAAGCGACCACTGAAATGCTGTGTGATGATAACAAGAGTGATCCATCGTCTGACAGACCATGATGACACTTTTTTTTCTTTCTGACAGCATCCGATTCCATGACTTCATGCCTTTTTTTTTTTCAAAATTAATTTAAGGACTAATTTATGACTCGATTGTTGTCGCAGGTATGCCCCTTCGAAAAGATGGCACATAGACACCATCATGAGAGTCCTGACAACGGTACGTATCACTGAAGCATCCAGGAAGCCTTTTTGTCATTTAGATTGGATTCACTTTTAATAAAGCAAGTTTAGTCATACCTTTTTTATATATATATTGCAGACAAATTGGATTTGGTAACAGACCTCTGCAGTAAACACTGTCTAAGTTTCACTGCAAATGTCTGAATGAATATTTAATGCCGCTATCTTGCCTTTCTCATTCACATCTTTGCTCCTCCTTGCAGGCAGGGAGCTACGTGCGAGACGACTCGGTCCCCAACCTCATCCAGCTCATCACAAACAGTGTGGAGATGCACGCCTATACAGTTCAGAGACTCTACAAGGCGCTGCTGGATGACATTTCACAGGTCAGCGCTGCTCTGGTCTGCTTCAATAAAGAAATGAAAGTTTTGATTTTCAGACTGAGACGCTAAGCTTGTTTTGTTTTTTGTTTTTCTTATGTTTTGTAGCAACCTCTGGTGCAGGTAGCTTCCTGGTGCATAGGAGAGTATGGGGACCTGTTAGTCTCCGGCCAGTGCGAAGAGGAGGAGCCTATCCAGGTACATTCACCAGCCCATACCACACAAAGAGGAACCCATGCATAGCAAAGAGGAAAATCTAAACGTTGGATTTTTTTTGTGTGCGCTTTCAGGTGACGGAAGATGAAGTTCTGGATGTTTTGGAAGGCCTCCTTGTGTCGAACCTGTCCACTCCCGTGACCAGAGGTTATGCCCTCACTGCCATCATGAAGCTGTCCACACGTTTCAGCAGTGTGAAGTGAGTTATGCTGCCGTTCATGTGCCCTTTCCCTCTTTAGTTAGGAACTCGATTCATCTGTGTCCTTGAGCGACTTGTCTTTAATTATGTCCTGGTGAAAAGTGACGACAAAACATAATTTTGTTCTGAGAATCAGTAAAATTCCGAGACATGTAATATTTTTGGTAGCTGAATTTGACCTCAGGGAGGCACTGTTTTCTCTTTGTTGCCTTGTGCAAAGTATGACACAGCAATACAGAGGCGTGTCTTTTATCTTCGCAGTCTTAGTTCAGTGTTACAGACTCGGTTTAAGAGCAGCATTTTTCTTGGAGGGGGTTTGAAGTCAGCAGGTTTGCACATAGGGAAGTCTCTGAGGTTACTAATGATGAGTTATTTTCCCATACATTCAGCAGACTGTAGAAAATCTGAGCAAAAGCGTGAGCATAAGTGAAAAATAAAATAAAACCTTACATTTTTGAACAGAGTGATTGTGATGAGAACAAGTCAGTTCTGTGCCCTTATAATTTCAACAAATTCGCTTTTACCCTCCGAAGCACCAGGTTGTGAATTAGAATGTGCCATGTTTTTTCAGAAAATGAATAATTTACCTTGTGCGTCTTTCTTCTGCGCTAACCCAACTTGTATTTTTCACAGCCGAATCAAGAAGGTGGTTTCGATATACGGCAGCAGCATCGATGTGGAGCTGCAGCAGAGAGCTGTGGAGTATAACGCCCTCTTCAAGAAATATGACCACATGAGGTGAAAATCCATTTCTGCAATGTCAATACAATCTCACCTTTCATCATAACATTTTAAGAGTCCTTTGAACCAAAAAACCCCCCCAAAAAAAACCCTCCATAATATTCCCGAACTGTCTACCCTCCTTCTTTGACTTCAGGCCAGCTCTGCTCGAGCGAATGCCCATCATGGAGAAGACTGCGACTAACGGCCCCACAGAGATCGTTCAGACAAACGGGGAGACGGAGCCCTCTGTTGTGGAAGCGAAGCATCTCCCACCTGTCAGCCAGCCAACCAACCAGGTGAGGAAACCTTTTGTCAACCATATTTAATTACTGATATAGAAAACAAAATGGATTCTCCGTAGCTTGATTTTTATCTATTAAGTTCCCCTTTTTTTAAATCCAAGGATGAAAATGATTCAAAGTCTTTATGTTGTCCGATTGCAAAGTTTTTCGAGCTTGGCGTGTGTTTTTTTTTTTCAGGCTAACGATTTGTTAGACTTGCTCGGCGGCAACGATGTGCCGGTGATCCAGACCACGCTGCCCACCAAGCCGGCCTCAGCCGGAGGGGAGCTGCTCGATCTGCTGGGTGACCTCTCGCTAAGTGGTACGGCGCTCCTTTTCTCCCCATCAGCATGTTTCTGCCTTGATAACGCAACTTCTTTCTGCAGTCAACGACCTTCAGCATCTTTTTTCTTTTTTTCTTCATGGTCACTGCAATGACAAACTGCGCATGGGTCTTTACTGCCACCTCCTGATCTCACAGAAATACATTCACCTCAGAGAAGGCCGCCACTTCTTCCGCAATGTGTAGCCGTGGCTTGAAAAGCAGACCCTGCAGTGCAAGAACATCGACTGAACCCTTGAATTTTAAATTGGAAACAATTTATCTTTCCAGTGTGAGATGAAGCTCACACAAAGATTGTGACGTGTAAATTTTATGCCAGGCGTCCCTTGTTTGAGTGGTGAGACCTTTGATGTCAGACCTGTGACTAATTAATCTGTGACTAGTTAATTGCAGAGACTCTCAAACCATAAATTAGCTGAAAAAGTTGTTTCTTTGAGCATCTTTGGTTCACAAGGTAAAAATAGTTTGGAATTTGAATGTTGGTGTTTGGTGCGTTGACGTGTGAGCTGTAGAAACTTTGCATAAACCCTGGAGTGTTGCTTTCCCCTCTCCCAGGCGGTCCGGCCCCCCCTGCTCCCGCTCCCTCAGTGCCCACTTCCCAACCCCCTTTCATCCTGGATGGCCTCTCCTCTCAGCCCCTGTTTAATGACATTGCAGCTGCAGGTGAGAGCCTGTTGATCCGTCTGACGGCCCTCTTTGCACACAGGAGTTTGTAAAAGTGTCCTCTCGCCTTTGTGTTCTATTTCCGAGGATTCCAGAGCGCCGTCGAGTAAAATGTCATTTTTTTTTAAATGTCGTTCAGGTATCCCTCCCATGACGGCGTACAACAAGAACGGCCTGAAAATCGACTTCACGTTTGAGAGGGCGAACCCCAACCCGAACATCGCTGTCATCACCATCCACGCATCCAACACGACAGAGACAGACATGACGGACTTTGTTTTCCAGGCTGCAGTACCAAAGGTGATGGAGGCGCAGAGATCAGGTGACCCGAGTGCGCGTGCGGGTGTCGTTGCCGTCTCGTCTAACACAGCGCCTCCTATCGGTTTGACAGACATTCCAGCTGCAGCTCCTCTCCCCTAGCAGTAACGTCGTCCCAGCACTCAACCAGGGAACCGTCACACAAGTCATCAGAGTCCTCAACCCACAGAAGGTGAGTTTGTCCGACACAAGTCGATGAACTGTTTCGCTCACGTTTTGAGAAATCCCTGCTTCTCTTTATAAACCTGACCGTCCCGTCCTGGCCAAATTTCAGCAACAGCTACGAATGAGGATCAAGCTGACGTACACCCACAAAGGCTCGGCTGTACAAGACCTGGCTGAGGTTAATAACTTCCCCCCTCAGTCCTGGCAGTGATGAGCGGCTCCCGTCGCTCCTAAAAGCCCGACCTCCCCCCACCCCCCAAGGGAACTATGAAAACGATTTTTCCTTTCACCTCCCACCTCTCTTCCAACGGATCCCCCCCTGTGATGTCACTGCAGACCGCTGCCCTCGAGTTGCATGGGAAGCAGCAGAGCATTGAACACAGGAGACAAACACAGATGTTACGAAGACCTCCCCCCCCCTCCTTCTATTGACTATTGACACCACCGGATGAATTGGGAAGACATATCAATCAATGAACTTTCTTTACTTTTCTTAATCGGTTTCCACAATCTCTTTGCTTAGTAGTGACGTTTTCCCACTGACACCTTCCGCCCAGCACCAGAAGCACCCACAGAAGCACATATGCACACCATTCACGGCGGCCCGCTTCACCCCCCCCCCCCCCCCTCGGGTCACCGCGGAGGGAAGCACCGCCCGCTCCGAGCACTGCAGTAATCGTAGTTTTGAAATGCAGTTTAATCACGTCGCCCCCCCCCTCTCAATATTTACGATTGGCTTCGCGTTTAGGGTTTTTGATATGAGCCTTCAGTTCGACGGCGGCAGCAGCAGGTTAAAAAAAATCTTTGAAAGGTCGATCTCGTCACCTCATTTTTGAAACCCCACCACCCACAGCTCGGGGGC
>JASSRZ010000001.1:13819298-13844264 GCA_032164315.1 Malacoctenus gilli
GTGTGTGTGTGTGTGTGTGTGTGTGTGTGTGTGTGTGTGTGTGTGTGTGTGTGTGTGTGTGTGTGTGTGTTTATTAGGTTGCTACTCTTAATGGTACAATAATTTACCATGCACACATACAGCAATCAAGATTTTGTAGTTGATGCTTGATGTTTTCATCTCCCTGCAGGCCTGACAACAGTCAACATCTATCCAGTTCCCAACCAGCTGACACATATGGACCTATCACAGTGAGTTCTGCCTGTGTAAAAAATAGAAAAGCTCATCATATGTGCGAATCAGATTGCACCACGTTTTGATGAGAGAATCATTTCAGTTAATTGTGAGAAATAAATTGTGCTTTGAACAAAAATGTTGCCATTGCAAATTTTTATATAGAAACTTTAAACCTGTTGTAAGTCGGCCTAATTTTGAACTGTGAATGAGTCAGTGGTTAAATATGCTCCCCTGTGGTTTCAAACCACCCGCCAACCAGTGTAAGAAACATCTGCAATAACATCCGCTGCTTCTCTTACTCAACTTCCAGCCTTAACGGCACACACCTTTTTATTTTATTCCAGACCATTCTTATGCTTGAAAAAATCCTTTGTGATGTAATTTTGGCTTCTTAGTTGATTATGATTCGAGCCCTCTTTGTTTTACTTTTGCAGTGAATGACAACTCAGTTTGTGTGCGCTTTTTCTGTGTGTGTGTGTCATTGTGTGTGTTGAGACAGGAATCTCCTGGAGTACCTGCCGGACTGGGTGTGTGACTGCAGAAAAATTGAGATGCTGGACGTCACACACAACCTCCTGTCTGAGCTTCCCTCCAGGTTGGGGAGCACTTCTGTGCCACTAATCCCGAACTCTTGCAAATTGCATCTCTTGTGTTGCATAATGTGAATTTAGCTGTATCCCCTCAGTCTCATGTCCCAAACAACAGGCCAGCATTAGAAGATCAGGTGTCATCCCTTTTTTTTTTTTTTACCACTCTCATGTTAAACTGCTTTTCATAATGCCCATTTTGCCCTGGTAGTAGAATCACGGGGAGAACCGGGGACAAACAACAGCTGGTATCAGTTTCGTTGTGGAAGGCTGTATCTGTGCTTTTTAGCAGCAGCAAAACATGGCCGTCCCATAGTGCTTGGCTCGAAATGCTGTCACACTCTGCCAGCACTCAGCACAAACATTTGCATTTGAATGAAAGAATCAGAAAAAAGAGGGGGGAAAAAAGGCTTTTGTGAATTAGATGATATTCCTCTATCTGCTGTACCCACTCATAACTTCTGTGATGGTATCAGGGGAGAATAATAAGCCACTGTGTGAGTCTGCCTTGGCAGCCAAACTGAATAGGTCATTGATGGATCGGTACACCAGCACACACATACACATAAAGAGCTTTACAAGTAGTCAGTGGACGCAGGCAAAAGGATGTTCTGTCCATTTCTTCTGCTTGGCCTCCTTTCTTCCTCCCCCCCTGCCCTAATCTCACTCTGTCTGTAACGTCTCTGCTGGCCTTCAACAGACTGCTCAACAGCTTGAGCTTGAGGAAGCTGCTGACGGGGAACAATCGTTTGCAGAGAGTGCCTGACCTACTTGACCACGTCCCTCTGGAAGCTCTAGACCTCCAGCACAACAAGCTGGCTGAGCTTCCAGAGAGTCTCTTTTACAAGGCCTTAAAGTGAGTTCCTCTCCTGTGCTAAACAAGTCTCTCTCTTTTATATCTGGAGGATTTTTCTTTTTATTCTATTGTTATCAGCTCTTCCTGGAAGCATGGACCATCGCTGACTTTTTGGGGGAAATTAGGTGTAAATTGTATGAAGGGATTGTGCTCAAGATCAATGGAGCAATCCAGACCGTAACTGGAGCTTCATTTGCTGTTCTATTTCCTGTGTGGTAAATCACTTAACACCCATTAGCCGTTCAAATGCTCTAATGCACTTTACTGTCTCTAATGCTGAGCCATAATGGTTTCCCTGATATGATGTCTAAGAGCTGCAGAACAGACAGTGAGAGAAAGCTGATGGACCCAAGTGTGGCAGCCGAAACTCCGATGATCTCAACCAGATATATTGTAGGTGCAGAATGCCACTATGTCAAGGAGGTGTCAACAGCCAGCGATGAGCTGCAGAGGAGTGGCTGGACTTTAATGATGTTCCAAACTGTTTTGAAACAACTGAGCGACGAGGGCTGACGACTTCCTGAGTCAGACGGACAACTTTCATTGCAGTTTTATTGCCGCATGTGATTTGCTCGGACAACTCCAAGCCAACTCCAATTGCCAGTTGTTGAAACATGCTGTAATTCCTCCCTGTTCAGGTTGCACATCGTATGAATCACTTCTCCAGCCGTCAGGAACATTTTGTTAACGACACAGGCTCTTCAGTTCAATGGGAAGAAGAAAAACAGAGAAATAAAACGAACTGTTCTGAAAAATGCTTCATTTTGAAATAATTCCTGCAAAATCTCCAACACCGAAGGAGCTTAAACTGACTTTCCTAAAATGCAATCCCTGTCAAACATATTTGGCTTCATGCAAGTCAAATAATGTCACACAACTCTGCTTAGTGACCATTTTTACATAGATCCTTCTGACAAGCAATCTAAGCTCTCCTCAGCTTCACCTTGAACCTTCAAAGTGCCCCACATACAGCGTGATGAGCTGGTGTCTGGTCATAAACTTCCGTCCGACCCAGTAAGAGGTGAACCTTGCAACACTGCTGTTTGATGGGTTTTGAACACCTCATTGCTCTTGAAATTATGCCAGCTGGCGAACAAGCGAGGGTTTGATATGTTGATTAATGAGTGTTACTAAAAGTACTTTGTATTTTCCATGTGAAAGTCACACTTTAAATACAGTTCTGATATGGTCCATCCATCATTTGGATAAATATTTATCTTAAGATTTCCAGTCCTGATGAGAAGAACAGTCATGTATACTGTATTTACTATCTTTTGGTTCTCTTTTTGTTCCCCCCAGCCTAAAATACTTAAACGTGTCAGCCAATGCCCTGGAAAGTATTCCTCCCAGCAGCCAATCAGAGGAGAGCCTCAGCACACTCCAAGAGCTCTACCTGACATGGAACAACCTGAACGAGAACTGCGGCGCGCTGCTGGTCGGACATCAGAACCTGCGGATACTTCACATCGCCTACAACCAGCTGCTCTCGTTCCCTGCCAGGTGTGTTCCTGAGGTTCCTCTCTGCCACTGTTCAAACAAATTCCTCGACTGCCTCATATAGTTCAGGGTTATGTGGGGGGGGGGGTTAAAATCGTTACTTGGCTGACAGTGGGCAGAGGCGGAGTGTTTCCCACAGAGCTTCCCCCACGTACATTCTTCGATGTATTTGTTTGGACTTTGATAGGAAACTGGAGTATGTGACGCTGTGACGCTGTGTGTGCTGGCACTACAAATTGTGCGGGTTTCTATGAAATGTACAACCAATGTTTTCAGCTGACATTTAGGTTCTCTTTTCATTTGTTCGGTTTCCTTTTTTTTTCAACGTTTGACGTCTGCGTGTCTCCAGCAAGCTCAGCAAACTGGAACTCCTCGAGGAGTTGAATTTAAGCGGCAACAAGCTCAAGACGATCCCTTCGACCGTGTCCAGCTGTAAAAAGCTGCACACCCTCATCGCACACTCCAATCACATCACTGTCTTCCCGGAGATCCTCAGCCTACCCGAGATCAAGGTCAGACTCCTTCTGGATTTTACGTGTCACGTGTGTAGAATTGCGTATGTATGTGTGTATGTAAAATTCTTCGCTGTGTTTTCGCTCATGTTTGTGTTTTTTGTATGTCCTCAGCTTGTGGATGTGAGCTGCAATGAGCTGACTGAGATCCAGCTCCCCGATTCCCTGCCTGCGCCGCTGCAGGAGCTGGACCTGACTGGCAACAGCAGCCTCATGCTGGAGCACAAAACGCTCAATCTTTTCAGGTGAGTTGCTGCCACCTGATGAAAGTGGCTGCAAGTAACCTGAGGGAGAACAATTTCTGATTCCCTACCATGGCAGTCATGACACACTGAAAGGATTTCTTCCACATTGGCCTCACTCCATTCTCCTTTTTTTTCCCAGCCACATCACCACCTTAAAATTGGACCAGAAATCCACCACAACAGCTTCAGACACACCCAACGTTTCCACTCCGTGGAATCACGGCTTCTCTGAAATGAGTGGCCAAAGGAACAAGTATGTTTGCCCATTATTCTCTGCTCCTTCACAGCCATGGGGAGGTGCTCAGTCATCTGCGTGTTAACATGTGTGTGCTGTTGGCGGGCAGGCTGTGTGTGTCCGTGCTGGCTGTGGACCGGTTCAGAGACAGCATGGAAGCGTGCTATGGTCTCTTTGACGGGGACCGTAACGAGGAAGTGCCCCGGCTTTTGCAGTGCACGATGGGAGACGTGCTGGGCGAGGAACTGCAGCACTCCAGTGTTGACAGTGTGTACATGTGCAACACTTTCCTGACCTCACACAGGTAGGGGAGACCTGAAATGTTCATTTTTATTCATGATGAATCAACATCACCTTGGTTTTTTTTTCTGCAGCCAGCGGTTGAACTTAGTCACTTTGTTGTTTTTGCGCAACAGGAAACTGGGTATGGCAGGCCAGAAACTTGGTGCGTCTGCTTTGCTGTGTTTTATCCATCGCGAGTCGTCAGAGCCTGGCGGCTCTTTCAGCCTGACTGTGGCCAACGTGGGAACCTGCCAAGCTGTGCTGTGTCGGGATGGACGCCCTGTGCCCCTGTCCAAGGTTTATAACCTGGAGAACTGCACTGAGGAGATGGAGAGAGTCAAAGTCAGCAAAGCCATTATAACAGAGGTAACAACAAAGGCACTTGATAGAGCGCCAACCTCCGCCAAAACACCTGTCGATCTTTCCTGCTTCGATCTTTTACGCAGGCCTCTCTTAAAGGCCAACACACCACAGAAACATTTTTCATCATTTTGGATCACCTGGTGACCAAATTACAACTAAATTATAAACATAGACAGACAAATCAAGCAGCAAACACGAGTATAAAACATAACCTCCTTGACCTCCTTGAATGAAGATTTAAAACAGTTTGCATGTTTGTTTCATATGAATCAGGAAATTCACTTTGTGATTTTAGTTTGCAAGGTAATAAGATACCGCTTAATGACGAGATCTGTGAATATGATGATAAAGTATCCTCATCTGTAATCCTAACGGTGCTTTTGTTCTCACAGGATAACAAAGTGAGCGGAGTGACATGCTGCTCTCGTCTGCTGGGCTGCTCTTATCTGTCTCCCTGGGTGCTTCCGAAGCCCTGGGTGCACACGGAGCCTCTCTGTTCCCAAGATGAGTTCCTAATCCTGGGGAATCGAGCGCTGTTTGAACGCGTGTCCTACCAGGAGGCCGTGTGCACGGTGCAGGCTGTACGGGACCCGCGCGCTGCCGCCAAGAAGCTGTGCTCGCTCGCCCAGAGTTACGGCTGCAAGGACAACATCGGGGCGGTCGTGGTGTCCCTCCGTATTGAGGGGGACAGCTGCACTTGTGAGCCGCCCGTCTCCACCACTGAACCCCGTGGCGCCCCCCTCGCCCCGCCACCCGTTTCGGTGACCCCGGGCCCCGGTGACTCGGCCACCATTTCCTCCAGCAGCGGCATTGTCACTGACGTCTCGCTGTTCAGCAGCGAGACTTCAGCGTCGGAGGTGGGCAGCGAGGCGGGGTCCACCGCTTCGGACGAACACCCGTCCTCGGGCCCCGCGGCCCGTCCGGAGAGACGCTGTAGCCTCCACCCGGCGACCACGCTCTGTGGGATCATGGTGCCGGGCTCAGTCGGGACAGGAACCCACCCTGTGCTGTTTCAGCGGCAGCCCTCCAGCGCTACGTTCTCCAGCAACCAGTCCGACAACGGCTTGGACAGTGACGACGAAGCTCCGCTTGAGGGTGTTATCTCCAACGGTAGCAAATTAGAGGTGGAGGTAGACATTCACTGCTGTGCTTTCCAACTGCGGTCAGGCCCACCCGAGACCACGAAAGAGTCAGACTTTGAGAAGCGAGCCTCCGACTATCCGAATGGCAAAATGCGCAGACAGAACAGCGTGGTGGTCTCTGCTACAAACGGCTGCCTGCTGGCTGTGTGCGGGAGAGAGATCGCCGACCTTAAAAAGTCCCCCTCCACATCCAGCTTGTTTGGTAAGAAGCTGTCCAACGGGTCTGTCGTGGCCCCTGAAGACAGCCATAACCTTATCGAAGTCGCTCTCGAGGCTCCCAAGAAAAAGTCTGGCTACTTTACTGCCCCAGCCCAGCTGGATCCTGAGGACCAGCTGATCGTGCCTCCCAGTCTGGAGCAGGAAGTCAGGGAGCAGCTGAGAGGCCAGAGCCCCCTTATCTCAGGCCCCTCTGCACCATCCACACCCACCTCCTTAAAAGATCCCGTGTGGGATCATCCGCATCCTCCCGCATTTGCCTCCACCCTCGTCCCGGGCCCAGGCCCGACTCCCATCCTGCAGCAGGAAGTCTACGATACTGCCCTCTAGAGGAGGGACGCTGCACAGTGCCATGTGGCTGCAATTCTGTAATTGAGCCATTCGAGGGAAGAAAGATGTTTCTCTGTGTGGGATTTTCCTGGTAAAGTTGCCACTCAGATGTTGTTTGAGGACAACACAGGCCTGTAGGACCTTGATAGTCAGTAAGCGAAGCTGTGCCATCGGCGTGTGAGGCAATGCCGCCCGCGGTCTGATCGTACATGAAGACGGTGGCAAGTGAAGAGACCAGTTTATAGCGACGCGAAAGGACAGCTGGCAAGCTTAGACAAAAACAAGCCTGACCTACAAACGGGATACCTCGTGTGTCTGAACAGCAGCATTTCCCTTTACTTGGAAAGTCGAGCAATCCGAAGGGCGTGTAAGAGGTCGTGTCAACTCTCCTGTCCAGGGGCTCTGTGGTGTCTCGGGTCCTGGAGATAAAAAAGGCCTGTGACTGAAACCTGAAAAAGTGCCTACTACAGACAACACAACCGAGAGCCCCGCCAACCCCACCACCCCACCACATCCAGGCTGCGCTTGGATATGTCAGGTTGTTAGTTGGGTTTGGAGGAAGGTGATGGTGTCCTCGACAGACCTGCACTGGCACAGCTCCGGCTCTCCTCCTCCTCTACCTGTGGCTTACAAAGGAAAGCAGACAGTATAAATACTTGTGATACACGTGAAACTAAAGTACATGAAGTCAGAAGAAAATCCAGTTGATTGGCCATGAATTTTGATGGCTTGGCTTTATTTTTATCATGCCCACACAATAAGTACAAGATCCTCTAGAAAGAATAAATCTATTCTGTACAAAATAGTACACACTCACAACTAACAGCCAGCGGCTGTGGCGTGCTTAAGCTGCTGATATGAATATTAAAGAGTATTTTCATTTAAAGCAATGCGGTATCAAAATCATTCAACTGTACAGAGCTGATGTGTCGTAGAGTTTTAAAAAATCCTTATACGAGTATAATCTGTGCCAGTGCATGATCAACGATCTCCTGTAAGCCGACTTTTAGAGCAAAATAAAACAACAATCTAAATCACCACACTGGTGCCCGATCGAGACCAGAATTGAAACAGTATTTGTATGTACTATATGTTTGGAAATACCCTCACAGGTAGTAAGACTGTACATATTAGTGCACTGAAACCTTCAAATGCAACATCTTTTTTTTTTCTTTTTTTTTTTAAAACAACCACATCCACATTCCTGCAGAGCGATTTGGCGACTGACATTCTTATGTACATCTCAGCAAATCTGTTGGAAGCTTTGCTCTTCAGTGTCCTTCATGCTGCCAGGTGATCCTTGTGATGTGTTCATTCGACCCATCAGAAATAAAGGAAAAACAGTTCCGTGCTGTATGCAGACATCATGTGCACACAGTGTCACAACTTCAGTTTTTTTTTTTTGTCACCGACACTGAGGTTAAAACAAACTGTCTAGTTTATAATTTTATGCAGCTCTCGTCTACTCGTACACATGTCAGAGCAAGCGCTATTTTTTTATGAAAGGGCAGCGTTTCTTTATATCTCAGTTCACACAGGTGAAAGGATGTATGTGCAGCAGCAGTATCAGGAACGTGCGAAGGAGCGTGCTGGCTTCCTTTGGTTTGACTGCTCTGTTGTTTCAATAGTCGATGGAGCAGTCGGATAGATCTCAGCAAAATATACATTATTTTTTGAATCGTCTCGTGAATCTTATGCAGCTCTGAAGACCTCCATTCGTGTCATCCTGAAGCGTCAAACCTTGTGCCAAAAAGAGAAGACAGCAGCTGCTTCGGGTCGTGCGAAGCCCGAAGCTGGTGAGCTGCTAACTTCTGTGACTAAACACTTTACATCACAGTTCTAGTTTTTTGGTTGCCACTCCAAGTTAGTTGTGTTTCCCCTCTTTCAGCCTTAAAGTGACACTGCTCAGTTGGAGCTCTTTGTTTCATCCAAATCATGTTTTGTTTACGGCTGAGGTCTTCAGCCCCGAGGGTGTTGTTCTGCTCGCTCCACATGAACGATTGACAAGTCAGAGATGAAGCCTTAAAGGATGCGCGGGTGTCGGTGTTTCCCTGTTGTGCTTGGTTTCGTTTTCTCTTTTTTTTTTCTAGAAAGGAAACACTTGCATCTGGAAAAAAAACGTTGGTATTTGCAGTTATGTATATTCGAGTTTCACATAAAAATATGGCTTCCCCCCCTCCAGCACAGTGGAATTTTATGATAATGTAACCTGACAGGTTATTCACCGCCTTTTACAATTTGTCCTGTTGAAAAAACTAACACATCTTACCTTGTTTGATGTGCTTTTGTTTGCTTTCAGTGACATCTCTATTGTTCCACAATATCCCACCAACACGCATAAAATGCCTTTGATGGCACAGGCCAGCATAAATATTCAGAGTATGTTTTAACTCGACTCCCTGAACAGAGAGTGGAAAAAGAGGAAATTCAGTTGAGCATGTGTCACTACTGCTACACAACTACTCTACTTCAACACAGTACTGATATTTGGCCAAAACTACTGTAATAAACTGACAACATTGTAATGAAATCGCTCTGCACTGAATACACATAATCCTAACAGTGGGTAAAAGATATTACGAACACAAACTAGTCGTTGTTCCTCTAATATCTATGACGGATCGTCACTTAATTCCCATCTCATTCGCATCTTTTCCTGTAAAAGTATGTTTGAAACAACACATTTTTTAAAGGCTATTGTTTTCCCAAATGTTTTTTTTTTCTTTCCTTGTTGAGTCAAGTCTGAAAGGCCAAACACAAACCTCTGTGGTTCTGTGTCCCGATCTCAGCTACTCCAACTTCCTCACTTTGATGGACATTGAAGGCTGCTACAGGCGGAGTCAGGGCACATCATGATTGTGAATATTTGCAGTACGTATCTGAGATGTAATGCAAGGCTAGTAAAGCAGACGTCAGACTTTCCTCCAAGTCCCGGTTTGGGAGTGCGGTGTTCGTGTGAGACCCCAGGAAATCCCTTGTAAAATATGCAAAGTGTCTACTGTAAATATACAAATGTATATCGGAGCGCCATCTCTCATCAAAAATTTAAGAAGTCTATTTCTGAGAGTGTGTGTGTGTGTGTGTGTGTGTGTGTGTGTGTGTGTGTGTGTGTGTGTGTGTGTGTGTGTGTTTAGGGCTCTGTTCAGCAGTAAGTTCCACTGCTCTCATTGCATTGTGTGCAGTGTCTCGATGGCAGTGCCCTTTTCTGTGTTTGGCTCCCAGGTACGAACGTACTGGGACTGTTGCACGTCCGTGCTTTTTAAAACCAACTGGTCCACTTTCCTCCGCGGCTGTGACCGTCACTGTACATTCATTCGGTCCTCTGGTTGATGCCATGTATCCACCTGTCGTCCTGTCCAATATAGATGTCCAACTTGAAGTCTAATTGATTCACGGTGAGCGAGTGGGAGTCGTTGGTGTGCATGTACATATGCAGGCTGTATGCACAAATTGAAAAAGAGTGGGCACGGGGTGCATCGGCTTCAATATATTCCCTTTAAACCGACTGTGGAAGGGTTCCAGTGGGTTTCAACTCGTACGTCCCTTCATACGCCAAAGTCGAGGGTTTGTACATTTAACAAGGCCACACTGTCAGTGTTTTTTATACTGTTGATTCATTTACTAAAGGATCATTTCCTGTTTGCACAACTTATCAAGCTCCCTGTGCGACTCCGTTGCAAAATGTCTGTGTTTGTGAGTAGTTCAAAGCTTTAGTGCACACATGCAGTAAGTGTATGCATGCCCGTGTGAGTAACGACCGACTTTATCCCTGTGTGGACTGTGGATGAAGCTGAACGGAGATGCTCCAGTCGTTTAACATGTGACCAAAGTAGCCATTGTTTGATCTCTCACGATTCCTTTCCATGTGTTGTTCTCAACAAATGCTTGAATATTTTTTTTCCTTGATGCCAAGAAGCCAATGTTTATTTTTGTACTTCATTGTTTCATGCAAATTTATATTTTCCCTCTCTGCTACAGAATTTAAAGTGACTGGGATTCTATGGAAGACTCTTTGAGGTACTAACTATACCTGTATTTAGTGTGCAAAGCATGTCCTGAATATAAGCCAACATAAAGTACATACAAAATGTGATTTAACTGTACACAGCGGAGGATATTCTAATATGTTTAGGTTCTTATTTTAGCATGGAGAGAACTGATGGAATTTATTTTTTTGGTTCAAAATGATAAGAGACCCTATTATTTAGGAGCAGAACTAACAATGAGCACTTTTGCTGTTTGCCAGACAGATTTACTCCCTCCCCCCCTTGAACTCTGAGAGTGTAAGATGGTCGTTATCTTGTTTTCAATGCTGCTATTATTAGTTTCAGCAAACAAGCTGTTTTTTTATTAACTTTAAGCCAAGTAGCAATAAAACTTTTTACTGTGAAACATTATGTCAAGTCTCCACTTTACTTTTCCATTTCATTGACAATTTCCCACTGAAGATATATAATCACATTCTTTTCCTTTGGTCAGTTTTTTTTAAATGATTGTTTATGGTTTATTTGCAGTGAATCCTAAAACTGAGTGAAAATCATAGACATTGTCAAATTTACAAAGACTTTATTTTGTATAAAGGGTTTGCTCATTGTGGATGCTAATACTCATTAGGATCAGACCAATGTTGCAAAGAAGTGAACAGTTTTATTCCTAGTGTGTAAACATGAAGAACTCTCAAAAAAGCTGCAAACGCCACCTATTGGGGGAGCTCGGAACTGCATTTTATATCATTCACAGTGCAAAGGAAACAAATCAACTTTAGTAGACAATATTTTCTTACAACAGATTGAATTGATCGATTGAATTTTCTTGATAGAGGCACGATGACACCTTCACTTTCATGAAGTCGGCTAAAACCACCTGTCAACATCAGGATTTTGCTGCCTGCATAATCAGAATTTATTTTTCAAAACAAATTTGAAAAAATAAACTCACAAAAGTAACATTTCACATTAGTGTTGAGAAACAACTACAGAGTCATATTAAATGTAACAGTCTGTAAACAGCTGTGTAAACTACAAGGAAGTCATTAAAATTGAAAAATGAATCCAGAACATAAAAAATAGATTTAAAGATGTGCATAAAAGCTCAGTTTAAAATGACAATATGTAAAAAAAGGAGTTTAGTGGACAAACACAGCATATGGACAGTGACAAGTTCCTAAAAATTGTCATTTGTCCGTTGCTTCTTTAGCTCTCGCACTGACCTGAAAGCCCTGACCGCCAACACTGCCCCACAAATGAAAACAAACACTCCCAGCACCCCAAAGAGCGCACCTGCGATATCTGCACCGTGGTACTGGCAGTCGAAGCCCTTGTGCCCTTTACTTTTGTACATCTCTTCTCTCTGCTTACAGATGGGATTGTTATAGGTGTCCTGCAGTTTAATGAGGTAGAAGGCCAGTGCAGGAATATAACCCAGGCCAATCAGAAAATTCAGCAGGGCCTCCACCAGCAGCACCGGAGGGACGCGATAAGGCACTCGGAAAATCCCCAGGCCGAGCATGACGCACGCATAGACCATTAAAACGCCTCCGCAGGCCATGGTGAAGACGTAGGGAGGCCGCTTGAGCTGGTGGAACTGTTGGTCCAGCATCTTGATCCTGTCTGCGTCGGCGCCGGTGAAGGCTTGAGCGCCACCGAAGTGATAGTAGTAGATACCGCCGAGGCTGGCCAGGTCCCGGTAGCCCCCGTTGTTGCTGTGTGGGACCCCAGCACAGATTACGATGAGGAGATTCACAAACAGCTCCAGAAGCTGGCAGAGACCTGAAGGCCACACAAGATAGACCAATGAGAAACTGGTAGAAACTTTGAAACACTGGGTCAAAGAGGAGTTTTCTGAGTTTTAGTCACTTCTCAAATGTTTTCAGAGATTTTTTTGTCTGTGTGCAGAATTTTTTTGGCACAATCGACTTGTTTTTAAATCACATTTTTATTGTACGTATCTATTTTTTTTGTCTGGATAACAAGTGAAAATGTTTCAACCAAAATTTGTGCATCAGTGCAACAGTAAAAAAAAAAAAAACAGCCCACAGCAGCAACCTGCAAACACACAGTGCTCATTTCCACTTGGCTGTTAAAACTGATCACAAGACCTGCAAACAATTACATTTTTATTGCACATAAAGGAAAATAAGTGCACTCGCCTCTACTTGTTAGGATGTATCTGAAGTTGTAAAGCGCTGATTTGGGTTGTTCATAAGACTCTCTTTCAAACTGATACGATGTCGTCTCAGTGGGCCTGTAAGAGACATTTTTTAACAAACAAGCATGTATTTAATTTCTGCAAAATAAATGAGTTGATTCCTTCAAGGATGAACAGACTGGGAAAAAAAACAGACCCAGAATTGGCCCACAGTGCTTGTGGGAAGCACAACAATGAGTGCCATGGCTGTGGAGTTCATTGTGTCTTACAATCTCGAGTGTCCTTCACGGCTGGGGTCCCTGTAAGCAGGTGGCTGCTTGTGAGAGGCAGTTGTCATGTCCCTCTGTCTGTTTTCTTTGGGTCTCCTGTCACCAGCAGAGCCTCTCTCCTCCTCCACACCTCTTGGTCTTTGGCGGCGGCCTTGGCTGTCATACTGAGGGTGGTCTCCGTGGTGGGGACTCCTGCTTTTGTGCTCTGCGTATGCGCCACTCCTCTGGCCATTTCTTCCCCTGTCTGGCATCCTTGTGTGGCTGCATATAAAAAAAAAACATTAAACAGATAATAAGAGTTGACTCCCATCACTCACTCCAATAAACAAAGTGGGTAGTTGGCTGGATTCTCAGTGGAAAGCAAACGGCATAAGAGAGTCGAATGATGTTTAATCAGAATGATTGCTATTTGAAGGAGTTCACCACTTAAGTTTGATCTCACGTAAACTGACTAGAGAGCAACAAAATGGGATTAATCTCCGTTACAAAGAGTCTGGAAAATGACACTTTTCCAGCGTGGGTGTCCATTACTCAAGACGACAATGAAGTTTTCTTTTTGTCGAAAAAACCCCCCAATTTCATCATGGATTTGATTCGCCCGCTGGTCTTTCTTTTAAAGAGGCGATGCAGGTAGTTTATTGTTGGATCATAAAAAAATACACGCGGTTGTTTCTTACCTCTGATTGATGTAGTGCGTGTGTTCTGATTTTTGTTTTGCCCTGCTAAACAACAACCACCTTCCCAAAGCTTCCTGTTTCAGACTTCCTTCCTCGCACACCTGTGCCCTGCCACGCCCACTGCCACCGACATTATACTCTGTAGAGGTGTCTTGGATATGTGCAGTTTTCACACAACAGGATGTCGTGTAATTGTGTTGTATTTTTATACAGTAACTTAAAATGGTAAATGTAAAAGGGCACTGTTAAAAGAGACCACTCAGTAAATCCACTGGTTATTTTTGCCGAAATCACAGGATTCAGGACACGTTTCAAATAAGATTCGGGCAATACTTAAGGAGTAAATGAAAAATGTGTTTTTTCTAGTCTATCAAACTTTCCGATTAAAAAAAATGCGACTCATGCCTCAACCCGGTAGAAATCGAGCACAGCACACGCGGTCATGCTCCGCTCGCAAAAAACTCCACGCTTTTACTTTCACCATTTCCGCCAAATTCTGGGGACATTTCAAAATAAATGTCCCAAGAGGGCGACTGTTAAATCAAGGCTTCCATGCCCTGTTCATGGCAAGGTCCTTCCTTCGTGCATCCTCTCTCCTCTCAAATGTCATGTGTTTTTTTTTCACTTATTCACTTCTAATGTTTTAACATCAAAGGGTCGTAGGGGGGCAGACGAGCTATCCCTGAAACTTGAGTGGACATTCCTCGAGGCCACTCCAAGCAGTGGTCAGAGGCCACCTCAAGATTAACAGTCCGTGAAAAGAGACTGATAACCTATCGTTTACAGCAACCACCTGACCTGGTGTGTTTGTTTATTGATTAAAGGGGGGAACCCAGAGTAGCAGGAGGGAATCCATACACAAACAACAACATGGCACCTCTTCGGGGAGAAGCTCCACCTGGATGGGAAACATAAACGGTCATATTTTAAACGAGTTTGGTTGGCTTCGTTTTAACTGATGATATGGCAACACCTCAACAGTTGTTTATTTTTCGTTTGAATCCTCTTATTTTGAAATCTTAGTACCAGCCACCATCGGAAGTATTTGCTGTTGCTCTTCAAGCTCACGCTCTACCACTACTACCGTCCGCGCGCTGGATTGTGGCTATCCTAGCCAGCGAAGAAGATGCTCGACGGAAATGGCGGTGACGGCGAGGCGAGCAGCATGAAGTGCTGATGCATTACTCGGATCAAAACTTCCCGCTGCCAGGACACCGTTCGGCAAACGACAATGGCGTCGAAGTAGAACACCATTTGTAGCTGCCGTTACAAACCGACATCCCCTCCCCGGGAGAGTTTTCATCTTGTCAGCGGAGGAGAGAAAATCTCACCGGGAGCATGGCTTCGTACAGCAACCAGGTAGCTAAGCTAACGTTAGCCTGCAAAACAACTCCTGCTGCTGCTCTCTTAACTCTTATTGAGACACTTCACCACAACCCTGCGTCTGAGTAACAACTTTCTTAAATTCCAGGCTCCACTGTGGTTAATTTTTGTTGTGTAAAGTCTTGTTATTCAAGACATTTTGGCAGTCGTGTCATTGAAAATTTAAGTAGAGAAAAGTGCTTGCTAATGCCCCTCTAAGCCTCATTGAAACACCACCAGCATGGTAACGGTAGCTAACAGGCCCCAGGTCCCTCCATTCAAATGAACCAGCCATACTCCTCGCTGCACCTCCCCGGCATCTGACAGGCGTTTTGAAGTAAATTTTGTTTAAGTGCACCCAATCTAATGTCAGTAACCCTTTGGTGTGACATACCACAAGTGTCATAAGTTATTTCTCAGAGTAAAGTGACGAAAGACTGCTGCGCGTGTGCATGGCCCACCTGCTCAGTGCTGCGACAGGCCTTCAACTGTAACTGTTAATAACACCAGATTAGTCTCACTTTGAACTGTTACTGAGTGTTATTACCGCTTTGTGAGGCGTTTGCATGCGATTCGGGCTTTTGCAGCAGTGTCCATGGTTGTACCGCGTTGCTTTAGCAGGCTAACAGCTTTGCACAGGTGGTGTGCCGATACTTTGCAGCCACTCCGCTAGCTGGTCAGCTAAAATACAAATGCGACAGTATGGGCCTTCGTGGACAGCGATAATTCATTTGATACGGGAGCGATCTCAACCGCGATTGAGCTTGTGCGCTATTTTATTTGATCGTCGCAACGCAAGCCCGCCTGTGTGTGAATTTCCCGAGATTGTCGGTCACTCAGCAAGTTTGCTGTTATTTATGCGAAAGCTAGCTGTCATGTGGGAAGGCCCAATTTGGTCTAGCTGTGCATGCAGACACACGCTAGGTCTAAAGTTTATAGAGTCGGATTGAATGAAAATTTAACTTGAGTCAATTATCAACTCGTCAAATTAATTCTCTGTTTTACGATCTAACTTGAAGTTGACGGTTGTGTAACATGGGGTACAGCTGAGAGGTCTAAGAAGGGAATTCTTGCTGAATACTTGGATCTGCATGCTTTCACTCTCCTTCCTGGCTGTAAATTTGAGTGTTTCTATTGGTTCCCCGATCTGCAAAGTGAAAGATTACACTGATTCAAATGATGCCTGCTCATTCCGACGACTAATCAGAGAGCAATCGATGTGAATCATGAATCCCAACTTGATTAGATCCGATTGACTATGAATGACTGGCCAGAGGGATGAGTTTAATATGGAATAAAAAGTCAGGAGTCTGAATTGAGTAGTGACAGACATGGCTCCACACTCGCTGTTGCCTGGTGTATTTGGACCATTGTCAACTATTTTGTTTGGTCTTGTTTCTCCTGCTGGCAACGACTTTCTCTGTGTGATAAAACAAAGCACTGGCTCTGTAATTCATTGCAAATGTGAACTATGTTGTTAGTTGCCTCAAGAAATGTGTATTTTTTGATTAAAATAAGAAGGAAAAGTTGATCAACCGTTGGCATAGCTACATAATCAGAGGCAAAACTCGACATACCAGCAGGAGCAGGAACATCACTCCTCTCTGAAAACTCAGCAAACAGGTCGATCTGGTAAGCGCTTATCAATACTGCACTGAATGTGCACCTGAAGGTAGAGAGCGCCGTTTAGCTTATTGCTTCACAGCAGAAGGGAGGCAAGTATAATTAATTTTTAATATATTTGCTTATTTCATGCAGCTCATAAATTTGCGTTACTTTATAGGGTCTCATTGGGATCTGTGTCATGAATTTGATCTTGTTTGTTTGGCTTTAAGGAAGTGTTTTAATATGTGGGAGGAGATTTTTCTGTTATGAAGGCATTGAGTATTAAATGTAGACCCAAACTAGATTATTGTTTTTATTGACTGTATTCAATTTTTCTTTTGCAATGAAGAGAAAACAATTATTAGAGAAAAACAACAATAATTTCAATAACTGAATTATCAATAACAGGTGTACTTATTTTAAAACTCTTTTTAGGAGAGCAGTGAACATTGAGCTGCTTCTCAGTGCTTTCACATTGATATCAACTCTCCCTCGATTACAAATGCCATTGTGGAGAAGTTTGAAAATGCACCACATTTCCCTGTTCATTGTAGTAGGAACAAGTTGCTTAGATTCGACTTGTGTAACCACAAATTGTTATTGCAACACCCCTATTTCTGAAACGTTTCTTTGGAGTCCCGTGAAATCCTATAAGTGGTCAAGTAAGCATCATAAACTGTCTTGGGAAAATGTCAAAAACCCTTTCAACAAACAAGTCATTGGATTGTCGAAGTCGCACAAACTTTCCAGTTGTGGTTATAGCGAATGGTTACATTTATAGCAGACATTCACAAAAGTCCCAATGTGAATTCTTTCAGTTTTTTTAAACTTGTTTCTAGTTGATTCAAACATATTCAAGTTTTTCCCCAAAGGGCTATCAGTAAAGCTTACCAACAATTTCTCTGGTAGCCTGGTCAGTGTTTTCAAATGAACATGTTATCTTCAGCATGACAAACAAGTGTGCACAACATGACATTATCTTAGCAACGGTGGACCCTTATAGTAGTAGTTGGAGGTTTTTGCCTATACAATGGAACTGTTGAGAATCAAAAGATAACATGATATTCATTGATTATTGTTTGACAAAACTGAAGCTCTAGTAACATTTTGTGAAACTTTACTTACCAGTTAACAAATATATAAATGCAAAGGAGGTTCTTTCAAACAGTAGTTTGACTCCTTGAAGGACTTTTTGGCAATTCACTGTAATAATGCAAATTTTTCTGAAATTGACAACACATTTGAGGGGGAAAAGGGGGGAGTAGCACACAAACACATATCCTTTGTTCTTCTATTTATATCATATGTAGAATGTTCAAATCACAAATTTCAACAATTATAAATTAGCAGTGTTCTAAGGCTTGCTTCCATATTGAAATATGAAAATATCACTACCTTGTTGAATTGTTAAGTAGATGCTTTTGTTTGACAGCACCTGTCAGAATGCAGCATGAAAAGAAATGATTCAGTGTCACCCTCCTGATTATTTTCATTGTTGGTAATCGTTGTGTATCCCCATTACAACATCACACTGGCATTTAGGCCAAGGCCTGCTCTTTGCCTTTTTTGTAATGGTATTAAAGCATTTTTCATGCTTAGTCAGCTTGTCCATTAATGACTGCATGCCTAATAAAGGGTAATGACGCAATCATGCTGTCTGTGCTAATGATAAAAGAAAACAGTTGTTTGCAGCAGCAGTTTTTTGGGGGCTGTTTATGAGGAAAAGTGGGATGTGACGCCAATTCAGAGTTGACATTACACGACACTTGCAAACTTGTGATGGTTAATCAGTAAAAAAACGACTGGGTTCATTTTTTTCTTATTTGGGTTGTGGACTTTTTCTTTTGAGAACATTTGATAACGAAGTCATATTGTTTTACTTGTAACACGAGAAATGTATTCAGAACAGCTTCATCAATAGTTTGGAAACAGAAGTACGAGTTGCAGTAGTTGTGGTATTGTTAATCGCAACATATGTATGACTCTTTTCAAGGCCCTGCTGAATGCTCATCGGTGTGAGTATATGCACACGTGTGCGCAGCTGGTGTCGTCATTAAACTGTGCTGAAATCATAAAGATGGCCAATTTATTGTAATCCACAGTCCAAACGAACAGCAAGGGAAGCTTAGTGTGGTACGCATGGCACGCCTGCAGAAAGCAGCAAAGGGACATTCTTTCTGTTGTGAGTGTATTAGCCATCCTGAGGCCGTTGGATTATGGTTTGCTGTTTGTCGCTTGTAGTGCCATTTCAGCAATGTGGGCCCTCGCGTGGGGCCTCGTTTGCAAAGAGTTCCATATGCTTCAGCTGCACTTTCTTTTCTCTGGGACTACCCTTTCACGTTCCACTGTTTATTGCACTGAGAGGATTAACGGCATGGCTAGTGAGTTCATGTCACTTTCCCTCGATTGCTTTTTGCTTTCCACACATGGACACTTATGTGGCACAATGTGATGATTCCTATGAAACTCTTGAGAATTTGTTGTCCGAAGTGTAGTGCAACCACTGTTAAAGTGGGAAAAAAATCCAAACCTTTGATTTCGCTTTTGTTATTAAGAGTGTGCAGCTAGAACATTGCTCATAATCATACAGGTTGCTTGTACCCATTAGAAAATAAAGTAACATTCAATCAAAACTGAAGTGTGCATGTGGGGAAAGTTAGAAGCAGTGCCAATTTAGTGTCAGTTTTCAAAGCTGTAGTTTCATGAGAAAAATTCATAATACAGTCTTTAGGATTTGAAGTGCAAAATGTGCAAGTCGCTCATGTTGACTAATTGAGTCACCATAGTCTAGCTGACTTCAAGGTGATACAAAGAAAACAAGATAGCAGAGAATTGTCTGGGTTCTGGTGTTTTTTTAATTTCGTGTCATGTACACTTTATTCTGCTATGTTACGACAAGGCATCCTCATTTTTTTGCTTTTTTTTTTTGAGCATCACAGTTTTTTGTTAACCCCAAAAAACCCTACTTGCCCTAAAGCAATCATGCCTTGAATCAGGTGTGTTTGTGTGGTGCGTGCGTCTTTCATAGTTTATGTGTAACGCTGCATGACTCATCATTTCACGTTGTGCTTTACCTTTGCTCAAGCGAGTATTGCAGAACTGATAACTCTCGTTTGAGACTTCGTTCTGGCCACAAAACCTACATTTTGAATCTGTTGTCACTATCAAAAGGCAATTTATGTCCTTCACTGTTGGCAATATTTCTTGTGTAATTTAACATCACTTTCAATTTCACTGTTGCTGTTGTTTCCTGTTTCTTTTTTGTGGATCTTTTGGGGTTGTTGTGTGTGGTTTTTTTTGGAAGGCAGTTTTCAAGTCCATTTTCCCCTTATCAAAGGCGTGACTTGAATCAGAAATACTGGAATAAACAGTGCTGTAACGTAATGGTTTTGTTCATTTATTTCCACAGTACTTCTTTGGGGAATTCAGCCCTGATGAGATCAATCAATTTTTTGTGACTCCACGATGTTACGTTGAGGTAAGAAACCAAGTCATGAAGTTTTGGTTGTAGAGTTGTTGTTGTTGTTGGTTTTTTTTTTTTGTTTTTTTAAACAATCCTAAAGCTTCATGGTTTGTGTGGCATATAGTTCAAAAATCTTCAAGCTTTAGTCTTGATGCACCACTTACGACCAGAGAAACTTCAGTTTGGCCACAATATCATCATAAAGCCAGTGTCACAAAAAGAAAACAACCGTAGGATTTTCTTCTTTATATTGTTTAACAGTTTATTGCCTTTTAATTTAGTGATTTTGTCCTTTTTTTCTCTTTCCTGAAATGTGTCAAACCTGTGGAAAACTTATTTTTGGGCAAACTGTTCAATTAATGGTTGGATTTTTCCGTGCAGCTTCCTCCGTTCAACGACAAAGTCCCGTGCGTCAATCAGTCTTCTGGTGAGTTTTCTTTATCACAACCAGTTGGCAAAGTTTCTGTTCCTCTTCAAAGAAAAGTGTGTAACTGTATAGATATCCAGCGTTTTTGTTGGAGCTGATCTTTCTTCAAGCTACCTCCGTAGATTTTAAAGCAGGTCTTTACCTGACCTTCGCCTGGTCGCAGATGTTCTCCTTGAGACCATTTTCTACATGTAATTGTGCTTTCACTGTTTGGAGTGGAAAAGAAACTTCAATATATTTCGACAAATCGTTTTGAAAACACCAATTTTTTTCTTTGATTCTTAATGAAAAATCTGGGCCAACCAGTAATAAATGTTGCAACATGGTGTCCTGTGGTATCACTTGCACATGACATTTGCCTTACCTTGATTTGTATTGATTATTTAGGAAGTTACTGCACTCCTGCTGTACCTTTTAATATGGAGTCTGTGGGACTGCAGGTTTGCGGTGAGTTGAGGAGTCCGACACCTTGTGGCTTGACTAGCTGTTGTATGTTTGCTGTAATACTTAAAATCCAGGTTTCAAAAACTGGTGGCTTCTCTAAACTTTTGCGCTGTATTCTCTCTCTTGCCTGTTGGTACAATCTGTAGAGCTTTGCATGCTCAAGATACTGTGAAGTATCTTATCTTCTCTTGTGTTCAATGCATTTCACAACTACAGGAATCCAAGATGAGATGATTGATTTTTCTTTTTGTATGATTTAACCATCAAAACTTTTATTACAAAGGGCATAGTGACGGTTTTCTGTGGTCGCTAACATTTGTGTACATACTTGTTCTTTCTTTGTTAGTTGACTGCAGTTTACAGTGATGTTTTCAGAATTACTAACAGAGTATTGGTCTAATATTCTTAAAGGGAATAACTACTCCTTAAGTGTTCTCTTAACTCTTACATAAAATCAGGGTTTAAGGTTGAGGTGATGGTTCAGTTGTGTCCTGATGAAAGTCACTTGTTTGAATTTTCTGATTTGCACCGACTAACGTTTTCTGTTTTTTCACCTTTGCACTCTGTGCCTCTCACTGCATAATGATTTACAATTCAAGCTGCTATACACAACACATTTTAACTAAACCTTCAAAGTACTTTTGTTTTCTAACACTGACTTACTGTATCTTGTTCTACAATGTTGTTTGACATTGCAAATGCACTGAATATAGCATTCAAAGACTGTTGTTGAAAGTTTAAACATAATCAAATTTAAATACCTAATTTGCAGTGTAATCTGTTGTGGAAAGGACTATACTATGCTGTTTTTGCCCTTTTTGGCCTCCCTTTTTTTCAATGATATATAGTTTTGGGGGATTATTAGTAAACTTAAGTTGTATTAAGTGTAGAAATGTGGCGCTGAACCCAATGAACTCTTGATGGTTCTCCTTCAGTTTTGTATATATCAGACCAAGTTAGTTAAAACAGTTTGCGTGACATTTAGGTTATCAACGATAAAGTGAAGAAATCAGAAGAAATCAGGTGTTGACTTTTCAACAAGTTTGACACATACAATGGGAAGTGTTTTGAAACAAAACGACACCTTTTTGCAATATTCACTTTTCAGATTCTCACAATTCAGAACCTAAAACGCTTATTTCCATTTCTTTTAAAAATCTTGCCGCTACATTAATTTTCCAGTTGCTTGGTAAAAAGTGAAACATAATGTTGTGTTGAACTTTCACTCCCCCAGAAATGTCCTTCTCGGGTGTAATTGTAAATGTTTAACTAGTCACCTCCAGGGGTCAAATGGAAAGGGATTTAGTTTTTGGGACATACGCTGTGGTACAAACCAAATATAGGTCATGTGCCATTAAACAAGTCCTACGTTGGCTTTCTCTAAATGTTTTGTGGTTTAAGATTGTAAAAAAAAAGTCGGGTGTTCATTAGAGTGATAAGCAGACATTAAAATGAATTTAACTGTCTTTGTATTTCTAATTTATTTTGATGTTATCTGCAGCAGAAGACTATCAGCGCATCGAGTTTGGCGTTGACGAGGTGATGGACTCCAAGCCTGTAGGGGTGAACGATCCTTTATACAAGGTGTCGAGCACCCTCAACCCACAGGCTCCAGAATTCATCCTGGGCTGCCAAACAGCTCAGAAGGCTCAACAAGCATCTCCTCCAGTAGCTGACATCCCTGATGGAACGCATTTTAACTCGCTGGATGGACCAGACTGTGAGGCCTCAGCCTTGGACAATCACCAGGCCTGCCCGGACATGGATGGTCTTCCGGGCAGTCTGGGACAGCGAGAGAGAAAGAAAAAGAAAAAGCGGCCACCGGGGTATTACAACTACCTGGACCCCTCAACTGGCAACAGCACCGGTGTGGTCGACGGACCGCCTGTCACAGCACTGGTGAACGGACATGCACTCGGCGGCTCTCACCATAGTCCTGAGGATGTGGACAGTAAGGCGTTGTCAGGGGCTGAACTCTCCACCCCTGTACCTGTCGCCACAGCAACAGCTGCTGTGGCAGCAGCCAAGTTTGCCCCCACATCCACTGCCAATCAGAGGACTTGTGATAGCCCTGATGACTCTTCTTTGGACTTAACAAGTGGAGCTGCCTCTTTATCAGATGGCAACAATGCAACTTCCTCCTCTTCATCCTCCTCTCAAAGCAGAGGGATGACAGAGGGACCGAGGACTGCAGATCAGCAGCCAGATCATTTGGCTCCGCAGAGCCCTGAACTTTCAGATAGTCCACACAGCCCTCGCTCCAAATCACCTCTTCCACCTCCTTCTGCTAACGCTGTGGCCACCCCCTCCGTCATCACTTCCATTACGACTACTGAACTAGAGGGTGGGGAAGTAGCAGACAGTGGGGTGGCTAACGGCATAGCAGAGCCTGAAACTCCCATCATCACAGACGGACACAAAGAAGACTGTGAAAGCCAGGAGCAGGCTCAGCAGGTTAACACAGACTCTGCTGTCCAGCCAGTAGTGACAGAGCAGGCGAATTCGCCTGCAGCTTCAGCTGCACCTACTGCCAATCTTCCCAAATCCTGGGCTAGCCTCTTTCACAACTCTAAGCCTCTGCCCGGAGGCCCTCAGGCCTTTGTAGAGGTAAAGAATGTTGTGGAAGATGTGTCTCCATCTCCCACTATGCCAGAGCAGCCTGAGAAAGTTGGGGGGGTAAAAGAAGGCCCTGTCCACGTGTCAGAGGATCCTATGGCCCCTAAACTTGCAGGTATTTTTTAAATAAAAATGTTCCTGGCAGATGTTTTGAGGGAAAACAAACCCTTCACACTTGTTGAATGTTTTGTGCATATTTACTGCAGCTGAATTTACTCAACTCCTCTTGATGGCAGTGTTGAGAGCATCTGTTTTGCAGTTATGAGTCATCAAATGCATTTGATCGTGTTTTGTCTGAGTGGATTTGCAGTGTCAAGTGAAGTACAAGTGTTATCCACAGATATGTGTTAAATTCTTCAGGCCTGAAATTGACATTTTTTGCAAATCATATTAAGAATGAACACAATGCCATAAGTAGGAATGGTCATGGCTTCTCCCATTCAGGTATAAAAATGAACACTAGATGGAGGTACAACGCTCTGAACAACTGTTTTAATGTGAAGCCATTGGCCCCAATTGTGTGACCTGCTTCATCTTGTTACTTAACAAGTAGAACAGGAACAGTGAATAATGCTTGACGAGCCGAGCAGAATTCTTGCATAGCTTCTGGTGTAATCTTATGTTGCAGACATAGATCTGGGACTTCAATGTGCTCTATGCACATATGTACTTGAAGTTGTGGTGGTGTGGCTGTAGGTGGTTTTTCGATATTTTTAGCTTGTTTTTCAGGGTGTGGTTTTTGCATCCTGAAAACAATTGTCCCATTTCAAAAATTTGTCATCAGAGCTCTGATTTAGAGAATAATTAAAAGCTATTTACACGATAACCACAAATTTAAATCATGGAGAGTAAGAAATGGAAATATTTCAAGATTTAGATCAAAAAAATTCTTCAAGATGTAGTCATAATTTCTCCAAGCTACATCAGCAAATATTCATCACATTCACATTTTAACCTACGGTGTTTTTCCCTGTCAAGATGGACTAATTTTGTGCATGACTAAAACTGAAATTCTAACAGTCTGCCTTGCGAATAACCATATTCAAATCACCAAACAACTACTTGGTAATGTTGACTTTCCCCAATGTAGCTGCTTTACAATTCTATTTAAAAAAACTTCGCTAGATTTTAAAGTCCCATTAGAGATGCTGTCACAGATGGCAGCTGGAAATCTTCTCCATGCTGAGTCGTTCAGTAACCATGCAGTTTTATTGTGATATTTATCTGGTGACTGTTTAGTCTGTTCCGAGTTCAAATGCAAAAAACGGACACCAATGTGGAGCCACACACACTCGCTGTTTGTTTAGGCTACAGAAACGATTCATCAAGATCAATCAGAGAAGTCTACAAAACACTTCAACACTGGTGTCCATGACATAGAACATTTAGCCGTTTCCTGTGGTGGTGGTGGTAGTGATGATGACGATGATCATGATGATGATGAAAATAATGATGATAATACAATTGTATTTTTT
>JASSRZ010000001.1:13852174-13862783 GCA_032164315.1 Malacoctenus gilli
CATTCGTTCCTAAAATTGTCTCTCTTTTTTCTGTCACAGTCCTTAGGAACGTAGATGCACACACACACACACACACAGCCCAGTCTGTTTGTTTTCATCAAGGTACACAAGTGAGTCAATGTATTTAATCAATTTTTTTCTCCATGTTGAAAAAGGTACAGAACGATAACTGCGACGTGTGCAGTTTACTTCTCAATGCTAATTTTTTAAGGGAAGGCCCTCATGGCTTCAGTCCATCAAGACATACACAAAGTGACATTTTTTTAAGAAAACGTATTTAAGATTCGAATGATTCCAACAGGTGGTTGTTGTGTTTTTTTTTTTTTTTTATTAAAGCATGATCTCAAGGTGCACAACATTGACTTTCCTTGAGGGGTTTCATGGTTTCAAACCCTTCCAAGGTGAACCAAAGTTCAACATTATGAAGGCTTCTTGCCTTTCTTTCATTTCATACATCAACATAATTTGCTCCTCTTTTTTTTTTTTCTTCTTCTTTTTGGGACGTTGCTGCCATGTCTCATCCTCTTCCCCACACAGGACACCGGCATGCCGCGAAGCCGCTGCCCTTCACCACATTAACCGGAGCTCGGTTGTGCTGCGGGCTTTGTAGTCATTCCTGCACAAATTGTCACGTTGATATTTTTTTTTTTTTTTTTGCAATTTTTTCCCCCCCTCCTCCTTTTTGAAGAATGTTTTGGAAGTTGGGACTTTGAAACAAACAGACACCTTAAGCTTTCTGTTGTACAGTTTAATCGCAGTCTCCGATGGCTGGTCCGGAAATGTTGCTGGTGAAATGCTTCGATAATGTCTTTCTTTTCAGTCTGTGCTCCTAACACTATTGTCTGCTGGGAATTGTTGGGATATTGACCTACAAGCAAAATCTATACTGTCGTTTTAATTTTCAGCCTCCAGCATTCTATTTTTGTTTATTGTTCAAATAAAGGATTGTGCAAAAAGCCGTTTGCTAATCAAGTTTAGTCCAAAGACTGCTTGGGTTTCTTATATATTCCGGTGAGAAGCTGTGCAGCGTCGACACCGTTGGACTGGCCTACACAACAATGTGCACAATAAACCAAATCAACAACCTGATGAGCTACCGAGTCTTGGTCTCCCACCACGTGTTGTAATTGGTCCTTTGTTTCCATGTGCAGCATGTGCACACGGTTAGACGCCCACACCTCGCGCGGGCTCGCTGGCAGCCCCGAGTGCCCGCAGTGCTCTGGAGGGCCACGCCTGAGCTCGCCTCAGTTCGGTTTAATGGGAAGCAGACCCATCGTTGAAGAATTCGCCGTGTCAGGCTTTTTTCTTGAGCCTTTCGCATTTCTTGCTATGTATTCCCTCCCTCCTATAGCTCCACTGTCCACCAAAGTGTGGCTTTGCTGTAAAACTTTATTCTTAGTTGTCAGAAGGCAGTTACGAAATACTCCTTTTTTAACAGGTCTGAAGCCAGGGGGAGAAAATTGCATGTTGGGACACCTACTGATGGACCACCTGTACTCACTTGTGTCTGTCCCAAACATGCTTCAGGGATGATGGTGTTTGTATATGCGTCCGCCTCCTCTGAGCCTTTTCACAGCGCTTTGATGAAGCGAAGCAAAAACTGTTTGCCCCAAACACAAAGCAGAGGATTTTACGACCACAGCGTTGCGCCATCGACTGCGACTGCATCCAACGAGACAAACCGCCTACGAAATGTGTTTGGTATTACACGATTATTTTCCTGCAACACGAGAATGTTTTCAAGCCATTTGGGTAATTAAAACATCCCAAATTATTCATTGTGGACGAGAAACTCAATGCAGAGTGTTCTGGAGCGACAAAGTCGGAGCAGATGAAATCATAAATCTTCAACATCTTTTTTTCTGTTTCGAAAAGCAACTCCGAACTCTGGTGATGGATGTGATTTTACAGAAAGTTTGTACCTAAAGGGAGCTTTCAGTTGAGTTGCGTTTTCATATTCAGAGCATAATGTATCCCATCAACAGTGACAAACACGTTTTTAACGTTTTACTCGGCCAATTCTTTTTTTTTTTTTAACCTGCAACTGTTCTTTCGCCCTCGTCCTTTTACTCCCAATTATTTTTTAGCCAGAGTTACAAATAAATCATTTAAAATTCCTTAAATTTTTTTTATCTTATCTTTATCTTATCTTTCGTCAGCAGTAACTTACTCATGTCTCCAGGCTCTGAGTTGCATCCAGGCAAGACTGTAAACCAAATAAAGGCATACCCAGACTCTGCGAAAAGACGATTTTACTGACGCAGGTTTTTTTTTTTTTGCCAAACCGTCACATTTACGAAACACAGTCGGTCGTGACTCAGTTTTGACTGGTAGTGATGTAAATCAAAAGAAAACCTTCCTGCAGGCTGTAGGACAGTAAACAAAGCCATGGTCCTGTTTCTCAGTGTTCTTTTCAACAGATGGACTTGTAATGACACAGAGTATTCCTGCACCGGCCGTTTGTTGTCTCAGGCTTGATCCTCATCTGGCCTTCAATCGGCTTAATTGGCCTGTTATTTGTTTTCTTTTTGTTTCAAATTGATTCAGTTTGGAAGTTTGGCCGAGAAGATTTGGGAACATTTTGCAGGAGTGCATCGCGCATACTCATCTCTGGTGCACATCCCCCAAATGCATGTTCCTTTACCACTTCACCATTCAAAGGGGAAACAAACCGACTTCCGTCTGCATAAAAGCCATTGCCAAGAACCATTTGTACAATGAAGAAATAAATTGCCAAATACAAGTTTCCTTTTTGTGCGATGTTTACGAAGCGTTTTTGGCTCGAGTTCTCACGTTAACTAATTTGGCCTTCCGCACTTGTGAAGCGATCTTCTGCATGTATCCTGTTCCATTACCTTCCTCCTGCTGGTTTGTTTTTCCAATCAACCGCATAGACCATATGGTCTTTTCATTTAAACTCCCTCTGCTTTTAGCCCCCTTTTTTCTCTCTCGCTGCATCACAACTTGTGTGTTTACAGGTTCATGAGCACTCCGTTTCTAAGGGAAGTAAACATCCTGGCAACCTCCGTTTCAACTGCCTCCACGAGTCCACGTCTGATTAAAATCCACGGTCCTGCTGTAGGCATGTTACCAAGTTGACCCCAAAATTTGATTTTTACCAAAACAAAAACTTCTGTCCCACCTGATGATTGTATGATTTTAAAAAATAAAGTAAACAAGGGAAAGATTTCTGAGTTGTGTAGTCCTGTTGTTGTTTAGAGCTGAGACTGACTCAGACTTTCGAGTTTCCCGTTTCCATTTGGCCGGCGATGAAATCTACATGACAGTTGATGCAGCGAGTCGTGAGCAACACTTCTCAGAAGAAAACTTGTCCGTCTCGCATCTTTGCGGAGTCATCAAGGGTGACAAACGGCCATGGCTCTGAAGGGAGCAGCTCATCACCAAGCGCAGATCAAGGTTGTCTTTCGGGAACAACTCTGAGACAATCCAGAAAACTTTCCTGTGTACTCCATGAACAAGGAACTAGTAACATCACATATTCAGTCATTTCTTTTCGAAAGTATATGTGATGTGAGTCTCAAGAAAACTCACACCCTTGTCAAATGAGCTGATCATCAATCTTGTGATGTACAAAATTCAAAGCATCAGGTCATGCTCACTGTTCACCACGCATCTTAACAACAGCACCGGTGTTCCCACTGACCTCAGGTCAGAGGGACCGTCAGTCTGCACTCGGTTCAGTTATTCTCTCCGGAGCAGGGAGACTCGGTCAGTACAGTCATGTGCGATCATGACTGCACTGCCGAAGCGAGACGAGCCTGAGATCAGGACCTATTCGAACCAAGTCTGTTTTTTATCACTTCTTCGGGACGTGATAACGACCAGAGTTATAGCCAGGATCCTTACCTTCTGTGAGGAGTAAAATCGTGTGTAATGTGGTGTAATGTTGGATTACGTGGATTAGTTTATGACCTGATCATCACTCATGACAGCAGCAGCCAGCACTAAAACATCAGGATTTATTGGAATATGTTTTTTGTGACTTAAAATGATTCACAATGAAGTCACGGGGAAGAATATCTATCAGATGCAATAACTGTTAAGAGATATGCAATAAATCTGGGTAAACTTTCATATTCCTGCTTGATTTTCTCACTTTACATCTCTGGATTGGATCACAGCAGCGTGAATAAAAAAACGAAGGAACTGGATGTGGTTTATCCAACCTCGAGAGCGGCCTAAAGGAAGCTGAAGTGTTTTAGACTTAGTGGGATTGAAGACATTTCAGATTCAGTCAGTTTGGTTCAGTTTTTGTTCTAAAAACTGCGTGCATGAGGTCATCGAGTATCTTTCCTTCTCTCGAAAGAGCAGAGTCATCCCTGCGAGCATCGCCGCAGGATATCGAAGAAAGAAAGATGATCCGCGATGAGCCAGACTTCCTGTTAAATGCGCCACCTCACTGAGCCCAGAGCCTGAGCCGGCAGAGAGATGCTGGGAAGGAAATATATCGGAGGGCTCGTTGGCCCGAGGTGCTGTAATAAATGTTTCAGAGAGATATCAAGCCCGAGATCGTGATGGACGGACGCGGGTCGTTTCTGGGTCGCGGGGTTGTGGTCTGCAGCATGGTGGTGGGGGTCAGTGTTGAAGTCTTTACCTTTTCCTACCAGCGAAACATTTTGTTGCAGTCGCCTCCAGTAAGTTACCCAAGAGAGAGCCTGTGGACCTTCCCTTCAATGTTTGAGTACAGGGAAGCCAAACATGGCCAGAAAACACACACTCTCAGCATCATACAGAAAGAGGAGCCTTCAAACTAAGAGCAAAGGACAGTTTAGATTTTCATCGGAGCTTTCCTTTCAGAAGTGCCTGTCTCCCACCAATAATACAAAGATGTACTACATTTCCCCAAGGGGTTTAAGTGTGGGACATACAATGTGTTGCTTCTCCAATAAAGAGGAGTTTAGTGAAATAGTATTCATCAAGCTCCTACTTCCTTTTTCACGTGTGCCACTCAAGTTAGGCTGTGACACAAGCAAGTAAACGTCAAAACAGATTATTCACTAAATGCAACTTTTTACGTGGTCAACTTTGAAGGAACAACCCGAAAGTAATTGTTGTTTTTTTCCCCCCACATCTTAATTAATCTGTAGTTATCAATATTTATATTGCCGATTGATGAATGATCAAATAACACCGCCTCTTCCTGATCCTTTGTGCTTCACCAGTCCTGGGTGGGGATGTGGCTGGCACGGCTGAGAGGCTGAGAGTCTGAGCGGCAGAGGTGGTGGGACGCAGATACTGCGTGTGGTCCGCTGTGGGGAACATAATCTGATTTCCCCCCGGTTTATTTCTCCCCGCTGAGGGTCTCCGGGTCCACTGTTTGGTTTGACGCGCGGCTCCGAGGACACATATCTGGGTAATAACTGTCACCCAGACGTGATTCAGAGAAGGAGATCTGACTGCCTGCCGCTGGCTCGGTTGACAGCGCGCAGATTTACAGTATTTGTAGTTTCCCCTCCTGACATTAGTCTGCGCACACAGCCGCCCTGCGTGCGCCAAGAACATAGCCTACTTCAGGGAGGCTGGCGAGTTTAGGGGGGGGGGGGTGTAGGAAGGGAGGGTGGGGGTGGGGGGTGGTAGTTGGGAGGAGAGACCGTAATTTTTTCCTCAGGTCCTTAGGGGTCTCCTTCTCTATATAAGGCTCTCAGGGCTCCTCAGTCTCTATGTGCTTCAGGAACGCAGCCAACGAGCAGCAGCAGCAACAGCAGCGTCCTCTCATACGGGAATAACTGCAGTGGAGGTTGCGCACAAACACCACGCCGACCGGATATCAAGTGAGGTGAATACAGGTGAGCGAAAATGGGACAATAAAACTTTTTATTTGCAACTTTACCCCCCCTTTTTTTCTTTTTTTTTCTTTCTTTCTTTCTTTTTTGCATTGTAGTGTTTCTGACTGCATTGTGTTTACTTCTAATTTAGACCTATAGATATAAAAACAAAAAGCTAAACTGAGACCATAAACAAGACACCTGATCATGTTTGCAGACGATGCCGGTCTATTTATTGAATCAGCATGACAGTGTGAATGAATGATGGTTATAACTTGTAACTGTGAGCTGCTGAACGTGCTGGTAAAGATCTTGTTGAACACTGTTGTGGAGTCTGTAGGTTCATTTTGAAGACAAGGAGCAGCATTATAATAACTGGAGAGACTCCAATAGCTGTCACCAAGTTAAAAATGTTAAACATTTATGCCTTCTTGTTATTCCTGCTTAAAAAAGTCCCTTTAGGTGCAGATGTAAACTATTCCAGGGAGCCACTGAGTTTGAAAAAAGGAAGAAAATGTATGTAAATAAAATAATTTACATTGTGGCATGGGCTGTTGTTTACATTTGTCCTCGTGGTGAGGTGGGATAGAGGTCAGCGTCTCTCCACATCACATGGATCCCAGCAATGTCAGGTGGGGGGGGGGGTATGGGGTGGGTTGGGGAGGACCAAAGTTCCCATAGGCGAGCCGTGGATGTGTTCGTGTGCCCGGGCCCTCTGAGCCGTCTGTCACTCTGGTATAAAATTCATGAGAGCTGTGAGAAGGGCGCAGACAGAGAAGCTGCTGGAACCTCAGTGTGAAGACAGGGCACAGAGAAAAGGAGAAGGGTGTGGTGCACTGACTGGGCTGCCCGCTGGTTCACAGTGCCCAGAGCTGGCAGAGCGTGTTTACACAGTGCCGGGGGCCAGACCTCAAGATGCCTCCTCAGCCAAAGGGAACGAGGTGAAGGGATTCAAGGAAGGGAGCAAGCAGTGCAACGCTCCGAGTGGTTTATTTTTTTCCCGCTCCTCGCTCATCGCTCACAAACTGCGCCTCTCTCTTTGTGACGTTCGTGATATTTGGTTTAGCTCTACTCTTGGACGCCGAGCCTGCTGCTTGTTGGCTTTCGGAGGGAGGCCTGATAACGACTCGGTTCCGCAGTGTTGCTCCTGGATGTGTCAGGAATGCAGTGTTTTTGCCTGAAGACAGCTCAGCTGGGTGGAAGCTTGTCAACCTGAACTCAGGTCTTTTTTTTTTCTCCTCAGTTTGTTTAGAAAATGATCAGAGACAGCAGAGAGAAGAGGAGGAAGTCGTTGGCACCGTTTCTCCGTAGATTGTGTGCAACGGTGCATCAAGTCTTAATGAGAGTCAAGCTTTCATTTACAAGACAAACAGACTTTTTACATTAAAGCTATAATGTGACTGGAGATAATGGTTCTCATCCTATTGAGGAATAAGTGATATATATCTGACCTATAAATCTTCAGGGTGAAGAAGTTATCAGATAACTGCGACATCGTTTGTTCTCTAATTGTGTTTCCTGGCAGCCAAAGCTGTTGAATTGAACTACGCACTGAGGAAGTCAGAAGGTTCCTTACAGAAGGATGTAGCTGTGTAATGTCCAAATGCGTTGCACAAATTTCATCACCTTTGTGATGTACCCAAATGTCACAAAGAAACATCTTTAAATCTCAGTTTTCTCAGAAATATATGTATTTCTGGGTAGGTGAACTAAGTTTTTATACATTTTTATACAACAAAGGTTTGTATAATTTCTGTAAATCAAAGAATCCCGGGTGTGGTCTGGTCGGGTAGTCATGTACATAAAAGGAGTTTCAACTCTACCTAATGATACAACATCCTGAGCCCATTTCAGAATGACGTGCTCCACTTCAGCTTCATTTCCTCAGTTTTCAAAAAGCTCATTTGAATCAAATGTCACGTTAAAAACCAAAAAAACATCCAAAGCTTTGCAAAGGAAGAAGCTATTGCCTCATTTTCTGTCTGTTCTACTGATATATGGTCCTAAACTGGCAACCCAACGGCTGGGACAGCTGAGTCCGCGGTTGGGAAACTTTGCTTGAGTCAACGATGCCTCAGAGTGACAAAAAGAGTCGGTGTCAGTTCTGTCTAAAACAAAATATGTCAGGATGAAAGATGGGGACTTATATAAGTCCACGAGAGTGTTTTAGTGCTGCGGAACAAGACAAACAACCGAAGGGACGAGAGTTGACACATTCTTAGAAATGTTTGCTTAGAAACTGTCTCTATGTGTATTTAGTGGACATTTATTAGAGGAAGTGTTGATTGCATTAATGTAGTAATCTTTATGCCAATATTTTGCAATAGGTGCATCACATAGTGACGAAAGACTCACTAACTTAGCGTCTTTCATATGTATTTCCTCTCCACAGGTTGTGTTCTGGAGTCTGTGGAGCGACAGTCGACCGTGCTGTGAAAGTGAAACCCAGACAGCTCAAGTGTCGGGCCGACCTGCGCCGCCATGACCTGGCTCCCACTCCTCTCCCTCGTGCTGCTGTGTGTCAGAGACTCGGCCTCGCTCTTCCTGCCCGACTCCAAGGAGCTCAGGCAGCTGCTGAGCCGCTTCGAGGAGGAAACGGAGCGAGGCGGACACAGCAACGCCGCTGGGAACAGGACCCGGCGAGCCATCCTCTGGTCGGACCGCGAGGAGATCCTCCAGCTGCACAACAAGCTGCGGGGCGGCGTCTACCCCACCGCCTCCAACATGGAGCACATGGTGAGACAGCAGCCTCGACCACTTGTCTCCAGGCATCGCAAATAAACCAATTTGTCAACATTAGTTTTCGGGTTCTCTTCATAGGTCGGAACATTTTTTTTTCCCGCGTCTCAGCAACAATACGGATTTGCAACGAGTTTGTAATGAGGCCTTCGGGCGCTTTTCTGCCTAGAAAGGAGGTGCTGCTGCAATAAAAAACAATCTTTTCTCTGTGCTGGAAACATACAGTCATGCTGTGAGCTCCTGCCAGCCCGCTGTGCCACTCTTTTACAGGAGGAATAATAATGCTGACTCTGTCCTACCTGCACGCAGCCCAGCCCTGGAGAGAGACAGAGGGCTGGGTCGAAGCAGGGCGGAGAGAATGAGGCGAGACGGGGATAATTGTTCGACTTTATTGCGCCCAAATCCGTAAAACAGGGGATGAATTATTGATGGCATTTATGTACAGTTGGCTATTAAAAGAAAACACTTGTCCCTAATGGTTTAAAAGGGTCAGTGGGGGTCTGTGAGTCTCGGGAGCGCGGAGGAAAGTTGTGTGTGGATTTACCCCGTGCTCTGAAATTCCAGCGAACAGGCAGTGCGTGTGTGCTCGTGTTGGTGCATGGGTGTTTGGGGTTACAGTGGTGTCTGTGTATGCATGTTTAAGCGACCACCAAAAGGCTGGAAATTTACTGAGGGGATGTACTTTGAGGGACCACGCTGTATGCCGGCCTCGCTCCCCTCACAGCACTCCCTCCCCCACCCCCTTTCCCCCCTACAGTTGGAGTCAGGTGTCCTCTCCGCTTTCCACCCTCCTCTGCACCGCAGTAAAGGATCCCGCTCAGGAAATGTGGATAATTCAGCTGTGATTGCTGAAGATTTGTAGTGGACAAGGGCCAGGCGCCAGCCGCCCCGCTCAAATGTCACCATCGACGGTTAATGTTGTACTTGTACGCGGCTCAGTTTCAGCTCACGGGGAAGGAAGTGCAGGAGCAGAAGCCACGAGCAGGTTGCGGTTTGTAACTCACTGAGTCAGAGCATGATGTGGATTCTGCTGGATACAGCAGGTGACTGTTGTGAAACCCTCCCGCTGCTCCGAGTGGTTTCAATGAGAAACTTGTCTGACTCTCTGCAGGTTTGGGACGAGGACTTGGAGCGCTCCGCCACTCACTGGGCAGAGCAGTGCCAATGGGACCACGGCCCCCAGGACCTGCTGATGTCCATTGGACAGAATCTGGCTGTTCACTGGGGCAGGTGAGACACAACGACCCACATACAACGGAAGACCTGAAAATCATCTGTTTTTTAAAAAATTTGATTGAATCTAACTGATGATGAACATTCATCTTATGAGTGGCCAAACTGGACGGAGCAAAGAGAGATCATGAGTATCAGGATCAAACTTGTGTCTGAGTGTATTCATGTGTACCAGAATTGATATGTCAGATTTCTGAAATGCATTTTTGATAAAACCAATTCGTAATATATTCTTGTTGCTTTGATTTTTAAATGTGTTTTAAGAAAATTTTGCCTTCCAGACTCTAAACCCGAACTGACCCTAATTGTGTGCGTGCACCTCGCATGGCTGCTGCACCTATCTATGCAATATTGTTTTAGCCAATTGGTGACGATAACAGTACCTGGAAAACCTTTCAGGAAAATGATGCAACTTTCTATGTCCGACTTCATCAGAGCTAAGTCTGATGAAGTACAAGCTATGGCTCGTGACACAAAAGTAATCCATTTGTGGCTCATTTCATGTGCTGCAGCAATCAGCAGAGACACTCCGACAAGAGCAGCACACACAGCAGAGGGGAGACTTCCTGTCACACATTTAACAAGTCTTCTTAACTCTGTCTTCACTTCAAATTGGGAGTGTTTCAAGTTCTGTGCTCGCAGGTTCAGAGTACTGTTGCGGATGAAAGATGCAGCAGTTCTTCCTTCAAACTTGAACTTTAAAGGTTCTGCCGCTTGGATCGTACTCGTGAGGATTGTTCGTTGATGCCAGCTCACAAAGGTTGATCTCCGTATGAATGAGTGTGTGTGTGTGTGTGTGTGTGTGTGTGTGTGTGTGTGTGTGTGTGTGTGTGTGTGTGTGTGTGTGTGTG
>JASSRZ010000001.1:13872892-13889911 GCA_032164315.1 Malacoctenus gilli
TCCCACCATTCAACATATTTGAACGGCAGCATTTCCCAACCTTCTGTGTGACATAAACTGAGTGTAGAGTTCAGACTGAGGCCACCCAGGCTTCAACGTTACATTTGGACGAATAAGCTGGCGCCGCCTCTTGCGGGCACACGCGCGTTGAACCAAGTGGAACAACAAATAGTAGCAATCACCTCTCAAGGACTCCATACATCGTCTGCCAATAGGTTTTTCAGCTTATGGAGGATGGAACACGGACAGAAGTCTGTGGTCCTGGCTGCGTTTCGCACTCCAGGATGAAGTGCCGCCACGCCGTATTAGCCCCAGTGAGATGATGAGGTTACTGTACTTGCTTCGGCTCTGTGAAAGGAGCTGTGGTGGGAGCGGGTGGACGGAGGACGGAGGCGATCCCCCGACTTGCACTGGAGTAACTCCACCGTACCTCCAGGGCTTTCATCAGAGGCAGATGTTGAGTTTCAGCTAAGCCCCGGTTGGCTCCGACCATGTCACTGATAAACAGCTGCAACTGGCTTGGGCGATGACTGTTTTACTCCCATTGTCAGTGGCGATAAAGATTTGTACTCACCCTGTAAATCCCAGGGGTGCTTCGAGAGAGAGTGCAGGGGCCCCGTCCAACTTCAGATTTCCTTGTCCTTGAATGTGCCCCACAGAATCCGTTTGATTCACTCACGATTCGCTGCTCATACGAAAATCTTTTAGTGGCAAAGTGAATTTTGCTTGTTCGAGTTGTTTTGGCTTTTGAAGTCTGAAAACAAAATGATTTTTGTCAGATGTTCAGGCTCTTTCTCGTTTGAACCTTCCTCCAACATTTTGTCAACAAGTCATTATAACGATTTAGATAAACACTCAAGCGAACTGAGGAACTTCAGCCACAGTTTTCCTCGTGTGACCTGAAGTTCATAACCAATGCAGGTCCTTCACAAAGAAACATCTCGAGCTGAAACATCAAGACCCAAATTGTTGGGATGCAGTTTGTCAGCAAAATAAAGGCGCCTGCTGGGATCTCGCTCGAGTTTCGATCCAAAGTTTGATTTTTCGGTGTCGATTTTCACACAACGAATGAAATTACAACATACATTTGTTTGAGTTTGAACTGCGAAGATGCCAACACTGTGGCTTTGCGTTTGCTTCACATGGTTTTAGTCGTACAGCCGTGCGTGTGGCCGAATCCATTATCAGACAGAGTAGGAGTTTTATTATTGAGGGTTTGGATGACGGGATAAGACCTCGCTTGCAGTGCAGTTTATATACACCAGACAGTATCTTGATTACCGGGGGAAAAGTCCGCTGCGGAGCCCAAATTATATGATTGCGATGATGTTTTTCTGGTTAGCGAGGTCCTATGGTATACGTCTGCACGTGTTCCCAACACAGCCAGCTGGGACGGCTGGCCTCGGTGGAGGAATTTTAGATTTAGAGAGACGGGAATTAGAAAGCGCCACGCTCCAACAGACATGAAGCAGAGGCGAGGTTGATGTTATGACAGGGTTTTGTCTGGCCTGCTCGTGCATCGCAAGAATGCTGTAAGATTTGTAGAGACAAAGGGAGGACGGAGGCTCCGCCGAAGTCATCGATCTGAGGGGAACATTCGGAAAGAATTTGGCACGGACAAATCGAAACGTCTTTACGTAATTCATTCAGTGTTTATTGTGATCCGAAGCCTGGTATTTTCTGCGATTTCCTAGATGTAGATCTGCGAGCCTTGCTGATACTGTATCTTGCGAGACGACATCCTTTGGTCGAGTTTTGATTTAACGGCACTATTTTCAGCTTCCATGCGACATTTCGAGTCTTGCTCCTGTTGGCAGGTCACCAGTTGAGGCTGGAGGAGGTTTGAGCTGCTTTCTCTTCCAGTTTTGGAGCTGCTCTTTTCACTTCCCCGATAGGCTTCAGTCCTTGTTTGTCTCCCGCATCTACTGTATTGGCGATGCTCTGCAGCCAGCGTTAGGGGCGACAGATTTCCCCGGGAAGCCTTTGTTCCCCCGCTCTTGGAGCAGCTCCTGGATCTCGGTGCCTTTCCTCTGAAGGGCTCCTTCACACTCTTCCCTTTCCCCCCCTGCGGCACTTCATCAAGCCAGGGGTGTCACGCCAGATCATCGCGTCCAGGCTGGGGGAATGTTTTGATGAGGACCGAAGACCTTTTAGCTTCCTTTCCTGGTTCCCTTCACCTGCCAAACTGTCACCTTCAGGGAGACGTTGTCATTTGTTTGTTTGAATAGATGGCGCAGGTGTGCCAAAGGTTTACCACTCTTTTTTTTTTTTTCCTCTTGCTTGAGGAGATTGGTCTAAAGACTGGAGCGCTTTTGGAGCACCAGTTTTTCATGTGAATGTCCTCCATTCTGCACAACACAACAAAAAGCAACTGGTCTAAAAACCCTTCTCTACAAACAAACTTTAAAGGAGCCGTAAAACAAATATTTTTACGCGACAACATCCCGCAGTGATGCGACCAAACCACTCAGGGAGTTTCGTGCGATGACGCTCGTCCACGTAACAAATCCTCATATGTGTTTTATTTGGCTGGATCCCGTTTGTTTCTTCTCAGAGCCACCGCAGTGAATCCCTGGCTGGCTTCTCCAGGGAACGGGTCTGAATCTTGGCCCGGATGGAGGCAACCCCGAGTCGGAGAACAAAGGCTGTTTGTCAGAGAGACGATGAGGAATCTGCGATGATAGTCGACTGATGAGTTGAACGGAGCGGTCAGAGCCCCGCTGCCCAGCAAGTCTGGAGTCTCCCTGCGACGCTCAGAAATGATACGGCTGCAATGATCTATGGGACGGCATTCGCAAAGAGTGTTTTTCTTTCTCCCTGGTGACGCAGTTTCATTCTGGGAAGAGCTTGTCCTTTGATTCGAAATTGCATTCATTGAACCGAGCCGGGTGCACTTACGGTACGCTTCACTCACGAAATCAGAGCTTTGAGGTTAAATCATTATCACAACTGCTCTGAAAACACACTTTGGCCCGAGAATTGGTACGTCAACGTGTGTGGTCATGAATTGCAAAAATTAAGGAGATGTTTGAGTGAGTGACTTTTATAACAGGTACACACAAACACAAATTGCTGGATGAAAATGGTAGTAATTACAGCAATCTGTGTGATTCTCTGCAGCAATGGTGTTAATAAGCCAATGTTTAAGAAACACAAAGTATGTGTGTGGCCTCAAGAAACTGCTCAGTATTTCCAAAGACAATCATGATGGGATCAGGAGTTGTTAGCAAACTATTATGTAAACCAGCTGACAGCGAAGCCGCCTAAAGATAGAAAAATGTTGCTGTGGATGCTTCAACAAAGGACTCACTCAACGCCCCACTTTTGTTGACTGACATCACACGGTGGAGCCGAATGCATAATCACGCGCTTGCGATGGATGGCTGCTTCCTTTGTAAGTCATCTGCTGGTCGGTGAGCACAAGAGTTCAAAGGGTGGTCGGCGCTCTGTTCTCGGTGGTCAAGCGGGGAGTTAAAACGGCGTAAACGAGGGGAGTTGATGGGCAGCGTTATTGTCTGTTTAACTTGCGCTGTCCTCTAAGTGTTTGTGTGAGGTCACAACCAGTAAACCACATGGAGGGAGGGGTGGAGGGGTGGTGGTGGTGGTGGTGGTGGTGGTGGTGGAGGGACGGGTGCCTCTGCAAGTCTCTGGCGTTGTCGAGGGTGCTTTTTTTTTTTTTTCTGTGAAAAGCTCCGAGAGTTTGGATGAAGCTGGCCTCAGCTCTCGGAGGGCTCTCAGCCCGTCCAATCAATCTACCGTCCCCGACAGCAATGATCAAAAGAACGAGCAAACATTTACCCTGCCATAAATAGAGGATCGAGTGAAGGAGCAACAGCCGCCATGCACAGTTTAAATCCGACCTGAACGTGATGATTCCTCGTGTGAGAAGAGATCTAGTAACTGTTGATATCCTGGATAGGGTTTTTGGACAGCGGGTGAGGTATTTGTGTCAGACAGACAGCAGCGTTGGCCCTTCTCCACATTTAAAATTTTCTCTCCAGGTGTTCTTTCATAGTTTTGACAGTGAGTATGCTTTGTTTTCCTTCGTATTATCCACCTGCACCGCTTTCCCCCTTCCTCTGTGAGCTTCATACTACAGTGTTTATATATGTGGGTCCTCTGGAAGAAAGTGATGAATTTCCCCTGAAGCAACCCTCACGTCAGACATTATTTTCAAGAATAAAAGCCCGAAACTGTTGGTGTCTCCACCAGGTTTGGAAAACTCCCCTCAGAGCCATTTGACGTTCTCCAGTTCCAGGAAAAATGATCTCTCTACCTGTAAATACAAACCTCAACTTAATGCGGCGGCTATTAATTATGTCGGTCGACCACACGGTGCAGATGTGATGCATCCATCACGCGTGGAGAAGCTGGAGTCCAAGCGACGAGATGAAGTCTGGGCCGATTACGTAACGAGCGAAACGGGGATGAGCTGTGTGCACAGTACATTGATCTCCTCTGTCTCTGTGGGCACAGGGAGTTCCAATCTGCTCATAGATTGAGGTTTCATGTTTCCACTCCAAATACGGCTCTCGCTTGGCCGGGGCGCCCAAAACCGTGCAGACCTCCACCACTCCGCCATCATTTTCCTGTTTAGTACTCTATTTATCAGTGAGCCTGGGCTCTGTGGACGTGTCTGTTGAGCTCTGAGAGAATCACAACACTGGATCCCCAACAGCAACTTCATCTTAACCTGATAATCTGTAATGCAATTATGATCTCCACGTCAATATTTGTAACAGCCCGGAGGGTTGGAGGGTGTAAAGAGAGATCTCGGCAGGTCTGCCACAATCCAAACAACTCCTGGATGCTCGCACGTCGTAACCAAACGGGCGACACACGATACGCGTGTTTACACACTTCCAAGTTTTATTTTGCATCATTCTCGACATCCTAATGGAATTAGTCGATTAAAAACAATCTGGGAGAATTTCGTTTCACACAAATCCTCCACAGCTGCCACACTGTAATCAAGGCTCATTGCCAGTCGAGGGGCCGTTAATACGAGCCCTCGTCGAGCCAAAGTAAACCAGCATCTCCACGAGCGGCCCCGGGGCCGCGTTTCCCATGTTACTGATGTCAGCGGGCAGTCTGCACCAGCGTTGGCACTGGGCTGCTTGTGCCAAGACAAATGTCATCCTGGGCCTCTCCACTCTGGCCCCCCCCCCGCCAGCCTGTGGCAGTGGGTTTGTTGTATGAGACCCTGGAAATCTCTTGGTCGCTGCCGTTTGAACAGCGGTCCTGCAGGGGCTCTGGGAACAGTTTGGTTCCCAGGCAGAAAATGACATCGTCCTACGTCTGTGGCCTTTTCCCCCTTTGAGTCTAAACAGCTAAATGGTGAGTCCTGGAAGGTAAACAAACACAGATATTGGTCATAACGATGTGTTCAAGTTCCACTGCATCACTTAACTGGACTACAAAGACTGTTTTTCTACTTAACGAGTCACTGTGGAGTCCTTCATTGTTCCGACCCTATTCTTGATTTATATTAATATTTGCTTCATGTTCGTGACACATGAGTCTCAGACAAGCTGATGAATACTTGCTGGGTTTTCTGTTGTCAATATAATTGCGCAACTTCTTGTGTGTGATGTTTTCACTCAGCATTTCTGCATGTCCGTCTGGACTTCATTTAACACAGCTCGTTTCTAGTTTCTAATCTGTTATCATGGCATAAAACACAAACCAAAAATGTTTCTTTTTTCAGTTCTGTGATGTATAGCCACCAATTATGACAGTGGGTGGATGGCTGTCTTTGCTGGTGGAGCTATTTTTGATATCAGGGTCAGACACCCCAGTCAGAGGGGGGGGGCGAACAAAAAAAAAAAAAAGAAAAAAATTCTGTCGCCCTCCGAACCATAAACCATATTTTGGGAGTCGTGGTTGGACTTTGACGTCTGAGCTAACCAGCTTACTCACTCTCTGTGGCGGCGGCTCCTTCTGAAGGGAGTGGCGAGAGCGAACAGGAGATAAAAACCGCCGGCAAGAGCATGAATCCATCACGACAGTCCCGCTGACGCACGTCAGAATCCAGCGGACTTGCTGGATGCCCGTTCAGCCAAAATGTGTTCCTGGAACTCCCGAGTCTGACTGACGAACAGCTCAGTCACTGTGGGAAGAGATCCATCCACCCTGTTTGTTAAGAGACGCAACCAAGACGAATATCCTAGGATTAGGTGCAGCCGCAGTCGGTTTCTCTCTGACAAGAATATTTTGCATGAATTAACTCATTAGACTGTTGTTTCTATGGACACAGCGTCCTTCACTCCTTTCTAGAGTCACATCGTACCTTTACCCGAAAATATAAAGACATTGAAGTATGTTGAAGAAATACATCCTGAGGAACTTGATTTGTTTTTTAAAGCGCCCCTTTGGAGGGCCGGTTCATCACGGTGAGGTTCACGGGTCACCAGGGGAAGTAGAAGCGTCCCTGGAGAAGCTCAAGCGCTCACAACTCTTTCCTGAGTATGCCGTGGGTTTTTCTGCAGACTGACCGGTGATTTCTCAGATTCACCGGTAGTCTGAATTCATTTTTGGATGACAGGATAATGCTGAATGTTTCGCCGGCATGTTTGCTGTCTGTGCAATATCTAAAAAGGGAAAGTCAAAGACTAAAAGTGTGAATTCTAAATTGAGGGCGAGACGAGATGTCCATGGTGTCCTTTTGGGAGCATCAGGCTTTTTGTGACGTGAGACGAGGAGCTGAGAGAACGTGTCAAGTACCAGTTAACATAAACTTCAGGGTACGTGAGGCAGCCGTGGGTGTGAAGGAGGAAACCCGAGACGAGGGGTCCCGAGGAGCAGAAATAGCACAAGAATTTCAGACGGATATGAGCGGACCCCTAAAAAAAAACCTGATCCCCATCTGTAAGGCAGCTTGACATGTATTTACCACACTAAGACATGTTGCTTATAAGGCCTGCTTGGTAAACCCTGTCTGTTACACTAGTAGCTGGGATGACCAAACCTAAACTTGGTGAATGTTTTCCTCCAGTTTTAAAATGACAAGGGACAATATGAGCTCCGTGTATTTATTTGCGATCAAGTTTGACAAAAACAGAGCTTGAGACGCTGATTGTTGGATGAGAAGGTGAAAAAGAGAAAGCCTCAGAGGCGATAAAAATAAAACCCGAAAAACCCTTTGAGAGGCTTAAAACCGAATTGTCGCCATCAAAGACAAGAGAAGCTCTTCTCTACGGCAGAGTAACGTGAATCTGCTCGACTACAGTTCAAACTACGATCCCGTAGAAACAAACTGAGTAAAGTAAACTGAGGACAAACATAGAGGGAGACATAAAACTATTACGGCCGCATTAAACAGCCCAAAAAATTGCATTAATCTACGAAAAAAAAAAACTCGGGCAGCTTTTTAATTGAATATTTTTTGACAACCAAAAACAAAATCGTTATTTCAGCTGAGCTATTTTCCCCAAGTCCTCTATGATCTCACTTTGCTGAAGTAATGAGAGCGGTGCTGGAACTCCACTGCACTTTAATGAACCTGATGAAACACGCGTCCATTTCTGCTGACAGGTGATAAAATGTTGGCTATTTGAAAAAAGAACCTTTTAGATTTTCCTCAAAACTGACACCCCGATGAACTTGTATTTCTGCGTGTGCTGTCTGAGTAAGTGTCTGCTTCTCTCGTGTCTGTCATCGTCCTCCCGCATTTGTCTCTCCATTTTTCCACAGCCGCTCAACCCTCCCAGGATGGAAAACACGACTCGCATCTGCAGCGCTTTAGTGGATTCTGCCATCTTGGACATGCTTTATCGCGGGGCAATCTATCATTTCTCCTCACTCCCACTCGCTAAAGTAATTATACAACACAACACTGAAGGCAGGAGAAAAAACACGAGTGTGACTTTGAGCCAAACAACATGTTTTTTTTTCCCCTTTCCTGGAGATAAATTGGCCAAACCAGACTGCAAACCGTTTGACTCGAAATGTACATAAATATCACTTCCTTGTTTTCGTTTTCAATTACAGCTGCAAAGAGTAAATAGTTTAGGTACCAAAACTCCGGCTACATTCGTGAGGACATTCATGATAAAACCACCAATAAAAGAAAGGGGGGGGAAAAAAGAGTTCAAGCGTGGTCAGACACTATATAAACACTGACATGAACGCAAAATAAAATGAAATCGGAGCATTGTGTCCAACTTAAACACAGGAGTCGTTGGACAGAAACAGTTTCACCACATTAAACTGTGATTATAAATTCTGTTTGAAGATGAGACGTGGAAGATGACTCACCCTGACAGCTTAAGCTTCTGGATAGTCCCGCGCCTCCAGGCCCACATGGAAAAACATCTGATTGACAAAGAATCAGTTTTGTGGAAAATTTTGTTCCATACCGAAAGTCGAACTGTCAGGTTCTATAGGAGACGCTCGCAGGGAGCATTTTTCCTCGTCTATGAGCCCGTCTTTAGCGTCCCAGCCTCGCCACGTAGTTCGCGCCGACAAACTCGGGTCATTTGGTCTGATTGTCACGTTGAGCGTGAACACACAAACAGCGGGTGCTGTCAGGGACGGTGTGAGTGGTCGTGGTGGGGGGGGGAGGCCCAAAAGCAGAAGGATGGATGAGGAAATATACGTGACTTTGATTCCCATGTCGTCAAAGTTCAAATGCTCGGACACGTGTCTGCAAATTTGGGCCAAGGGTTTCGTCCAGATGTTGGTCCAACTTCAAAAGACTGTCAGAGCGGATCACAGTGAAGTGTGCTGCAGTCCCTCAAATCTTTTCTTTTTTTTCACTGTCTTATTTGTCTGGTTTTTACTTGTTATGAGTTCATGAATTCTTGATAACTATCTGAGGTCAGCATCAGCGAGTGCTGAAAGGAGGCGGGACTAAAGAAGCCACAGCTTTGAGTTCACATCAGTGACTCCGATCTGAAGGTACTTTACATAGTTTGCTGATGCAGGGGAACGTTTCGACAAAAACAGAGTTTTTGTTTTCTGGCAAACTCAGAATGGTTCAGATGAGGATCACTAAAAACAGTTGTTTTGTAAAAAAAGAAGCATTCAAGTTCAGTTGTCACCGTCGCCAGTCGAAAAAAAGCCTGTTCAGGAAGGTTAAAGGAGGTGATAACTCTTCTGCCGCTGCAGCAGAACAGCATCTCAACACAAAAATGGGAAATTTCTTCGGGAATCTGCGTGTTGCGAGGCGACTGTGCAAACAAAACGGTACCATGCTCTCACAGGACTTGTCGGAAACCAGTTGTTTTTCTCTCCCACACTCGCTTGATCTTCACGTCGGGTGAGTGTGATGAAAAGACAAGACAACCGCACTGCTTGTTTCACTCCATGTTTGCTCTCCATCTGTTGCAGGCCGCTACAGCTCAGTCTTCGCTCTGTTGAATTTGACATTCAAGGAATCGCCTGCGAGACCTGACTGGCCTCACCTTAACCAAGATCTGAATTTAACGGGATGCATCGATCCAGAGGAAAGTAATGATGCAACTGCAATACAATAGACATCAGCCAGAAGGTCGATGTTTTGGTTGTTTTTATGGGTTCTCACTGCAGTGTGAAACACTCACAGTGGGATTGGTTGTGCCGCGATCGGTACCTGCCAGGGTTTCTTCACACCACATTAAAGCAGGTGCTTCTCTGTGGTGGCCAGCAGCCTTTAAGGACTGCTGCCTCTCACCCAAATTCCACTTGTTTAAAAAAAAAAATCGTGTGTGTGTGTGTGTGTGTGCGTGTGCATGTGCATGTGTGTCCTACTTTGGCGATGCAACTCTTTCAATGGAGTCCGACCCAAAGTCAGCATTGTGGAGCTCTTGGAAGCGGCCCAGAGATGAAACTCAGCACACATCCCCGCCTCGCCTTGTCTTCGCAAACACAGCTGTTCCAGCGTCCCAGCGTCACCCCTGCCCGGCTGAACTCCTCTGCCCAGAATTCCTCGGGCCACACAAACTTCGGAGATCAACGCCGCAGCGGTGGGTGCTTCATGCTGAATGCTTAATAGCGAGAGCAGTGACGGCGCCAGTTGGTGTTGCTTTTTGCAAGCTTCTTTGTGTTGGAGTCTCAGGGTAATGAAATTCACAGGTTGGAAAAACAAGAGTTTTGAACCTTTATCTATGAAATTGTCAAAGATAAATAACATGAGAAGGTCATCAATCTCTCATTAAAAAAGTAGCAACTCTGTGATAAAACTTAGCAATTTCTAAGGCCTAAAAGATTCATTCAATTTGACAGATCTTGTCATATTTGAATGTGTTGAAATTTAGTAGAACAAAGAAGTGTAAAAGGCTGCGCAATGGGTACGCAAGCATTTCATGCTGTGATGTGAGACTCGGGCGCTGAACATATCACATGTTGAGGCTTCCTTCGAAGGGAAAAGCAGAGATCAATAAATGCCACGTGTTTCCTCTCAGATCTGTTATGAATAAGAACTTTTGATGTGAAACACATCGAAAAGCTCGCCGTTTGACCCAGAATCACTACCTGGTGTGAGACGAAGCACGTGCAGCGTGAAAGTTCAGCCGGTTGCGTGAGAGTTGGCTGTCCTACTTTGGCGAGGTTTGTCATACATGTGTTTTGTTCGGGCCTGCTGGTGAAATCACATGAATCACAATGAAAAGCAGCAATTTTGTTTACTCACGGTTCAGCCATGAAACAAAGTACTTTTCACTTTATATCTATCCGACCAGTTACAACGGATGTGTGCGTGTTGCTAAGGCAGTGGGGCTGTCGTGGTGAACTGCCTTCAAAAATCCTCATGGAAGATTTTCAGTTCTCGATATGAACGCTTGTTGAGGGTCAGACTCCGGTTGGGAGGAGCCAAACCGCAGCTGCATGAAGTCACCGTCCGATGCAAGTGGAAACTTCGGTCGCGATCACATTGTCATCGTCTTCCTTCGCTGCTCAGATGGTCCCAGTTATGAAACTGACCTGATATATGAAACTTTTAAACAGTAGGGACGATTTATTTCTCATTCAGGAGCCCACGGCGAGCTTTTAATCAGGATTAGTTTGCAGAGTTCATCTTCTGGGGGCGGAGGTGGAGACGGTTCGGGGTCCGACACTTTGAGGCAGGGGCAGGACCCTCTCTGTGGTTGTTTTTCCAATGGCCTGCTGGGCTTCAGGCTATCACAGCAACACATCATCAGAGCTTCCATGAAAACACACTGTGACATGCACACCACTGCTTACTGTTACAGCACTGAATTGTTACTTCATCTCTTTTTAAACCAGGCGTACGGACGTGTCACGCGAACGAGCAAGTCATCTCCTTTCAGCTTTTTTTTTTTTTTTTTAGACTTTGGACATGTCGGGAGAAGTTCCTTTGTTTGGATCCTGTGGTCATGATAATGGTGCACCGATGTCTTTTAATAGAGTGGACCTGAAAGCTTGTGTAACTTTAGGAAGAAACACTTTATAGCTGCACTTGAAGGGTTCACCTCTCTGGAAGTGTGTTCAAGTCTGTCTCCATCAGCTAAGTGGTCTGGCGTTTATTGCTCAGTACACTTAAAGTATTAGGCGTACTTAAAGCGCACATTCCTTCTGAATCTTGTCCTGGTTAAGTTTATGTGGCGACGGACAATAAGGCCTGACTTTGAGGCTGAATGCCCATTGCTTTCTGTGGGGATGTAGCTTCGGGAGAGATGAGACGAAATGAGGTTTGGAAGAAGGAGGATGATTTGTCAGGTGCAGAACGCCTCTTTTCTCCCTTTTTTGGACAGTGGTGTGATTTCTCTTCCTTTGATATGCGACTATTCTTCTGGAGAAATCAAGTGTTTTGCTCTCAGTCAAGCTGGAACCCACAGTGTGACCTCCACAATAACACTTGAGGCCTTTTCTACGTGACGCTATATTTAGTTCCCTTTCTTGTTAAAAAATGTCCACCACACAATGAGGACTCCTGTCTTGTCTCCACGACCTGAGAGGGCAGTGAAAAACATCTGGTTGATGTTCCTCGCGGAGCCAACTGGAGAGACAGAAACACGCGCCGTCTTCCTCGCAAACACGAGTGTTTATTATTGAATCAATGTCATTTATGACTTCCTCGGCAACGCCGTAAAAGTTAGATTCAAACAGTCGACCGAGTCAAACAATATATTTGCCTTTTTAGAAAGTGGCAGCCGAGAAAGACGGTGAGCTGGAATTAAAAACAGCAGGCTGTAAAGATGTTGTGAGTGTGAATATTTCGGCAGAGATGATTTTTCTTGGTGTCAGGCTTTGAGTTATACGGTCGGACGGAGGAAGGGAGTGTGTGGGTGAATGTGGAAAATTCCCTTAAATCATAAAAGTGATGATTGTGTTAGTGTTTCAAAATGCTCGGGGGCTAATCCTCCTGACTGGACTCTCACCACATTTCCTGCCTCTGTGGGTGCGAGACGAGATACAAACGCAACCAGATTAACTGAACAGTAACTTGTTTTTCATTTGAACTTGATGGTTTTCTTTTTTTAAATTTATACTTTGTTTTGTTTGTACTTTATAGAAATTCTAAAGATTTCAGCAAGCAAATGGTGAGAAATAAGGTGATATTGTTTGGAAATGGGGAAAACGAGATGGAAAGTCTGTTGTAAGTACTCACTGCTTAGACTTCTATATCCTGAGGTTAAACTTTGAGACCACTAAGTGTTTTTCAGGGTGAGTGTATGGGTGTGACCGACAGGACATGTGACCAAACATCATTAGTAGCTAATGTTGGTTCGGTTCATAACAAGTCTTTAAAACGTGGGTGAATCCAAATTTGATTCTAACGACTTATGATTTGATGATGTCAGTGTTGCCTCACTCTTCCTCTCAATGCCAGTGCAGCATAATCGTATAACACTGCGGTGGAGCTCGAGCCCTCTTCCTCCTCCTCAGACAGGAGTGGCATTTGGACAATATTTATGCTTCAGCAGAGATCCAAGACGCTGCAGGATATCGGACTGTCTCCCGGTCAACCCGCAGCAGACAGCTGGCGCATGACGCCGAGAGAGGAACGGATGTAGAGCGTTTCTGTGCAGACGAAGGCCACTGCTGGGACCCTTTTACGTCCTGGACCTGGAAGAAAATGCTGAGAGCTAAAAGTCTACATCAAGCGTCACATTCTAGTAGGATTAGTGTTAAACCATTTATCTGCAACAAACCGTGAAGGCTGGTATGACAGGATCCCCAAATTATACTTTTGTGACATGAAATCGTTCAGTGAGCTGATAAACGAGGACAAAGCTGATAGGAAACATGGTTTCTATCACCATGTATTGAAAAACCTGCTTCGATTACTTGTGATTTTTTGAGTGTTCGAACAAATACACGAATGCTGTTCCTCTCTGAAGAAGTGTGACCATTGATGAAATTTAAATTTAATTTCAACTTAAATTTGTTGTAAGAATGAATGATAAACACGTGTGTGAAGGTAATTGGCTGTTTTGTGTTCACGTGTAATACAGTGATCATCTAAATATGGTTGTGAAGTTTCTTTGAGTTTCTAGTCAACGCGTCAGTCAAATCACTAACCAAAGAGTTCAGGGACACACGTCCTTCCTGTGGTCTCACTCCAGATCTTCTGGCTTCCTCTCACAATGTAAAGACTCTGGTACCATTATTTTACAGTATTTGGTGACTTTGATGCCTTCCTTGAAGATTTGATTGTTTCTTCTTGTTCTGTGATGGACAGGCAGGTTACCCTGCTTTGCCCTTCCACTTGCTTCACGTCAGCTGGGGTCTTCCAGACCACCTGATCCCTTCGCTGGGCTCAGAGTGGTGGATGCAGGATCAGTTGGGAGATATTTGACTCGAAAAATCACGACTACGAACTCGACGGGCGTACGTTTTTTTTCCACGCCGAGCGTACGATGTTTTTTTTTGCTTCGTGAGACCTTTGGCTGGTGCATGTGAGCTAATGTATGGCATGTGGTGAACAAGAGTGCAAGCCAAGCACAGAGTGTATATGCTGTCAGAAAAATGTAAACTTTCCAAGGACGCTCAACGTGGAGGAGAGGCATTTCTTCTTCTCTCGTTACGCCGAACCACATGGCTTCATGGGATTATATAATGCTGTATATGACTTCTTTCAGCATCAGTAATTCTTCCACGGCTTCGGCGAGGGGGCTTAATGTCACAGGCCCGATACCGTCTCAAGTGGAAAGAGAACACGTCACTATTTCGCTAAAGTGATTTCTGCAGTAATTTCGAAAAAGGCCTGAAGTCTTTGTCCTCAGAGCAGAGGAATTTACTACAATATTTTGTTTTAGCCCCTATGCACTGTTGTGAACGTGGTTGCTATGGGGAGAATAAAAGGTGGGTTTTGTTCCACATCTTTTGAAGGGATCCCGTAATTAAGACACAAAAACAAACGGTAGAACTATAGAGAGAGGGGGTGAGGGAGGTTGGTGGTGGTGGGGGGGGGTTAAATTCACACAAACATACTTTCACTTTCAAATTATAGTGAGTCATTGCAGCGCCTCTCAGCTTTTGGGCAATTGCGCCCCTCATCCCTCTTTCTTATTAGACCATCACAATAATAACCATAGCTGGTCATTGAGGTGTATAAGTCTTCCCGCAGCAAGTGCTCCTATTGGAAACGCATCCACTATCTGGCAGATTACACTGAAAATATACGTTTAAAGAGATAATACGTCTCCATTATGCATCCCTCTGTTTTTTCTCTACCACTCTGTCCAACTTGGGCTCACAGTGGGGGGCTGGAGCCAAAGTCAGTCCATCACTGAGACGCAGACAACCACGTACACTCACACAATTCCAGCTGCAGTTAAAAGAAAGCCATCAACTGACCTAATTCGTACATCCCACGACTGTGGAAAGTAGCCTGGTTGCTTTAAAGCCGCGCACACAGAGGGAGACTATGGAAACTCCACATGGAAAGGCTTCCAACAGGCCTCGACTTAAACTGTGACTATTCCCTCTATCAAAGGGAGTGCTAACCATCATGTGACCCCAGTCTTAAGTCTATAAATATACAAACATCTGTTTTGCCTACGTGCACCTGAATATGATCCTCGGGGTTTTCTTTTGTCCCAGTTGTTGATTCTTAAATTTAAAATGAAGAATTTCTTCCTTCATAGTCACATATCAGACCTTTGTCATCATGACCGTATGTGCAGGATTTTTCTCATTTTAAAGAGAAGCTTCCCTGGCAGAACACTGCTTGAAAACAGGCTTTTTGCGCCGGCTGCTGGCAAAATGTATGTATTACGCTTAAGCGTTAACTGACGTGAGTACCAGAAAGAAGTGGGAATAAAGGGGGTAGACGAATCTACCCCCCAGTTTTGGCTGAAACTGATATGTTCAAAAACTATAACAATCTGCAGCATGAGTTATGACACTGAGAGGAGTCAGTTTGTCTCAGTCTTTCCATCCACTTTATTATGATCAACGTTGTTATTCCAACGTTGTGTTTATGTGTATATGTGTGGCGTGTGCTTGTGCGTGCATGCTTGTGCGCGCGTGTGTATGTGTGTGCGTGTGTGTGTACACTCCTCAAATTGGTTGTTGCTTCTCTGGATGTTTTTGGTGAGAGCAGGCGACTCTGGTATGCTTTTGGCACACCGGGGGCTTTTTCGTGTCTGTACACCTCAGTGCCAGTCTGTGGGGGCTGCAGGGAGACCACTTGCACAAGCTGTGTGAGACAGACAGACATCAGTGTCGGCATTTAGCACATGCAGGTTCTGTCACTCGGTGAGAAACCAAAATATTCTATAAACCAGCACAAGTCAAGTGTTTGTATGAGTTATCGGTGCAAACACATATTTGAGGTAATTCTCTTGACCTTCAGTCAGACCTTTGCCTGGCTGAGGGGAGCAAATCCAGCGCACGCTGAGATGTTGGACAATGCTGGTTTGTAACATAAAACCGGTCTTGTTTTTTCTGATTCAGTAAGCAGAGAAAGCAACATAAGCTTTCACAATGTCCCTCAAGTTGTATCCTCTCTCCAAAGATTGCTGGAAACATTGTTGTTGAGCCAATGACTTTCTACTCCGTGCAATAATTTGGACAATTAACTGGACAGTGCAAGACACCAGGAAGAGAGAGCACATCTCCCCCATCCTGGCCTCTCTTCACTGGTTGCCTGTTAACTTTTAGGGTTCAATTTAAGATTCTTTTATATGTTTTTAAATCTTTAAATGCCCTGACTCCTTCCTATCTCTCAGAGCTTCTCCATCCACATGCTCCCACTCGCACTCTTCGGTCAGCTGAGTTGCTGCTGTTGGATGTATCGAGGTCTCGACGGAAGATGTGGGGTGGACAGAGCATTTTCTGTGGCAGGCCCTAAGTTGTGGAACTTGCTGCCATTGTACATCAGGCAGGCCTCATCTCTGGCAGTTTTTTTTAAGTCCCTTCTTAAAACTCACCTGTTTGCCCTGGCGTTCCACCCTTCATGAGCCATTTTCTTCTGGTTTTGTCTGTTGTTTTAAGTCTTACTGTTTCTGATATTTATACTGTTTGTATTGGTCATTGTGTTGTTTGTTCTTATGTCTGATATCTGTTTTATTGTTCTCACTGGGTGATTTAATTTCTGTTTTTACCTCTGTTCAGCGCTTCGTTATCAGTAGCTGCTGTGTTTAAAGCGCTATACAAATAAAGCTGACTTGACAAGTGACTGAACTGATGATCAAAGGACAGGAATGCCTTGATCTGGAGCAACGTAGTCAACATGGTGGTGTCCAGCTGTCCCAGGAGCTCGAGCAGGTCCTGTTGGAGTCTGAAGGTCACTCAGTTGGAGAGTTGCCGACGAAGAGTTGTGTCAAAACATTTTCTGTGTGTGAAGAAACTTCTCCATTTGTAGGCGAGAGGCTTCACCATAAAGTTTGAATGATTTCCTTTTACGCATCGATGGAAATTAAGAACAAAATGCAAACAAACTCACGTGTGTCTGTTTCCCCTGAAAAAAACTCGAGTGTCATTGGGTTTTTGGACTTACGTATTACGTATTACGTACCTCGAACTGCCTCCTATCGGGGGTGTGTATGGGCCACACCACCAGCAGGAGGAGTTGCTGCTACACGGACCGGCGCGCGTTCTCCCACGCAGGCTGTCTCCGCGGTGTCGGTGCCG
>JASSRZ010000001.1:13905939-13924234 GCA_032164315.1 Malacoctenus gilli
ATTTGCATGAAAAAGATCAATAAGTGTTTGTTACAAACCAACAATTTTCGGGCGTAGGGGCAGAGGCTTATGTGTTTAAGGTTTATTTTATCAAACATTGTTCATTCTTTAAGCTTTGGTCATTGGCATACATGTTAATTGTTATTAAATTTGTGTTTTCTCTTTTGAATCAAAGGGACCAATGAGGGAAACTGATCGACAGTCACATTGAGATCAGTGCATATTTATTTATTTTTAAGTTATTGTGAAGTTGCTCTGGCCTGCCAAGAAAGACGGGCGGATTCACAATTTTACCGGTCACTTTGCTTTGTGTAAGCCTCAATGTGCAACCACCTCGATTGGCCTTCGTTGGGTTGACACTTTCAGATATAATTTCCAAGCATGCCACTAACCTCACCACGTCGTTATTAATCGCTGCAATACACGAAACAGAACACAACAGACTGCACGTTGAAAATCATACGGCGGTGAGGAAAGTCATAGAACAGTCATGAAGTAACTTAGTCAATACTACAGTCCAAGTGCCAGCATACAGTAAAAGCAATGAGAAGTCAACTGAACCTCATTGTGAATGCGAGCGAGTGACATCTCGTCAGTTTATTCTGTAGAAAAAACAAAAATCTATATTCAACAAATTGATCGTCTACCCGACTGAAAACAGCAGTTGTTTACCAGTTTCCCCCCCCCCCCTTTTTAAAAGTACATTTTCAAGTCAGTATGGCTCTAAGATTGTTTATTTCTTGTCTCGTGGACTCGAATTTGCACTTTATGTAAATGACTGTGAACCTCTCAGAGAACATAACTGTCTTCGGTTCCCTTTTGGCTCCCAAACAAGCTGCTGACATGGGAGCCTGGTGTTTTGGTCGACTGCCTCTTAAAGTCAGAGCTGTCATGGTGATTATGCCCTTACATGATCTTCCCCAAAGGTCACGGTGTCGCCATGACCTTGGGATTTTTGAATGTCTTGAAGTGCTGTTGATTAAGTAAGCTAAGATGTGGGCTGCACAGACTACTGAATCTGAAGAGCGGCTTAAGTGGAGGACCCCCGTCCGCCTCTTTTCTTGTCAGATTTAATAAAGCAAGTTTTGGTGTGGCCTTTTAAAGACGGTCTCATGTGCCACCCATCTGTTTAGTCAAAAGGAAACCCAACATCCCGGGGAAAAAAAGAGAAATGTGTGAGGGCTTCGAGTGTCAAGGTTAGGAAATGTTTGAAGTTGTTTCTTGGTGGGTTTACGGTTTCTCGAATTGTCACAAGAGTGAAAGTACGTCGCGGGGTGAATTCTCGTGCCTGTTTTGTTCTCAGACTGTTTCCACAGCTTCAAATAAAATAAAAACTTCGAGGTTACAGTGAACTGTGATTAAAAACTCCCCTTTTTCCAGGGTCCTCTGTGAACCAGCATTTTAATTAAAACCACTTGTCCCCCCCCCACCCCCTTCCCCAAACCTGAACTTAATGTTTCCCATTAGTCACATTTGAGGGATTACAGACGGCACCAATGAAAGTCAAAGATTAAATGGAAAATGCAGATGTGTGAACAGTGTGGCTTGTTTTATAGCCATCACAGTTTTTTAGTAATTTTGAAAAATTAACTGGCATTGACAAGGTTCACCGAGTCCACTCACAAATAAACCTGACGGCGTTCCGGGGAAGAGAAATAAAAATCTGGAAGAGGTTTCTCGGTCGGTCAGCGGGGGGGGGACGGGACTCTTGGAAAAGTCCTTCAGAGAACATCGGATCTTTTTCAATCGCATTATCAGCGCTACTCCGCCAGAGCCCCCGAACATCTGCCCGAGAACAGATCCGTCTCATACACGATTTTACATTAGCAGCGTTTTAATGGGAGATGGCACGCTCCTCTTTCGCGATCGTTAGGTCCAAACAAAACGTACACTAAATGACACTCCGTATAAGGAGCCATTATGATCATGCAGCCGGCTGAGCAGCGCTTTGATTCTGCTCATCTGGCTGGTTAATAACTTTCATATGGCGCACAAACGGCAGTAATAACGGACCCGCTATCGGGTTTAATATTCTTTGACTTGTCTTCATGCTTTGTGAGTATCGTGACCCTTGGTACAAATTTTGTACCCCTGTCATTCAAACCGAGCGGAGCTGCTTTCTCAGACGTTTCAAGATCTCCTGAGAAAACCAACAACAAAGGATGGAGGAAAAAAAGACAGCAAATACATGATAGCCTTTATTTTTCAAACCATTTTTGATACTTGAACCCTTTTAAACCCTGCTTTTCTATTCGTTGGGGCTAACTATGGTTAACAGTGAGTTTCTCCAAATGCTATGGAGCCCAACTCAGTTTGAACCATTCTTACGTTCATTTTTTTGTCTTTAACAACAAAGTTTACCTCCTCAAAACCCTCCAAAACTGGGTAGGTGTGTATTCTATATCTGCACAAACCAAGTCATCATCGAAATTGCTGTGGCGTTGGGAGAAAGAGGATCACAAGTATTTTTGTGTTGATGTTTGTTTCATAAAAATCTATAGTTTTCATATAAGGAATGAGACAAATAAAGGTGGTTTAATGAGGCTTAGTGAAGTTTACTTCACCAAACAAATGAGCAGGATGTTGAAGGGTGACTGTTCATCCAGCAATGATGAACTGGTGGGATGCGTTCATGCTGTTGGACGAAAAAATGCTTTGGTTGAGGCTGAAGTCTGAAGGGTTTCTCTGTATTCAAATGAGCATGATTCATTTTGTGTTTCACAACTGTGACCCAGCCTTTAAAATGCACCAAAAAGTTTTACTGGTGATGGAACCCATTTGTTTTTGCCTGTCGATGAGCGACTGCACAAGAAGTGAAGGATGGAGGAGCAGTTCATTTTTATGCCACATCGAGACCTGCAGGAAGGGAACGCAATGATCAGTAATGAGTTTGGCCGGTGGCCCGCTATGATTATTAATAATTGTTACCGATAACAACACAGACACGCACGCATACACACACACACACACACACACACACATGCACACACAGACAGCCTATGAGTTATATCACAACACTGGCATTTGCAATCACATCTCTGCTTTCCCCCTCTTCCTCTCTGTTTGTGAATTAGCACTCTGTCAGCTCTCCAGTCGACTTCCAGAGGAGGAAGGGGAAGAAAAAAGGAAGAGGAATGACTGTGCATGTGGTTCCGAAACAGGTATGAAAGTGATTTTTTTTTTTTTTTTTTTGCTTTTCAGGATTTTGGCATATTTATGGGGTATTACTGTAGGAGCGGGCTATTTAATGTTATTTGCAGAAAGCACACATTGTTCGCATCAAGCGTACAAAAGCTGAAGGCGCAGTCATGTGATCGTGACCTCGCAGCTGAGGGGCCAAGCTGCACGAGGCAAATGGGATTCAGCGTTTGTGAGAGCTCCACGCAATTAATAAAAGAACCGGGTTATGAAAGTAAGAAGGAAATAAAAAGAAAGAGAGAGGAAAAAAAAAGTGATGCAGGGACATTAGTTGTCCTGAAGCTTTGTGTTAAGTGAGCCCGAGGCTTGCACACAGCGCTGAACTGGGGAGACATGTCGGCGCGCCACTGCTTAGTCTATCAGAACACTCAGCTCTGTTCGAGCAGGGAGAAAATAGACCTCAGTAACTTGTGATGGGAAAGAGAAGGGGAAAAAAGAGTGACTCCATTCCCTGCTGGGATCTCTAAACATATTTTTATGGCTGATTGTGAGTGTGGAATACTGCCTGCATCATCACATTATCTTGAATCACATTACCTTCAGCACGCTGTAGTCAATAGTGCTGCACTTTTTCTTCCTGACGGATGAAACGCCACCATCTCAAGCGAAGTAAAGCTGCAAATTGTGTATCAGATGTGTGATGTACCTACTTGGGCAGACGCACAAAGTAAAAACAAAAGCAGCCCCCTGCACAAAGGAAGCTCCGGTTCTAAGGATAAGGGACGACCACGGATCGTCGTGTAATGTCCAATTTTGTCTCATCCCAGTCGGTTCCAATGATATCATGCTATATAATATCTGTGTGAATGTTGCGGGGGGAAAAGCGAGAGGCCTCCATTGTCCCCGACTGCAGCAATGTGACCACTGACTCTTGGGGCTGAGTCAGATGAAAATGTGGTGTGCTTTTACCCTGCTCAGCCAAATGTGAAATAAATAAAAAGAAAGGAAAATGGCTGCTCTCTTGGCTGTACCCTTGGTCCCTTGCTCTTTGTTAAAACCATATCTCTGCTGCTCCATTGCCCCCAGCTACATTAAATCCCATTAAATTCACCTTCATTAAAGCAGTCCTCTCTACTCCTTGCAGCAGCCCTGGTGCGGGCCTCTCAAGGACAGAGCAGTAATGAGGGTGGACTGGATTTAACCTTGAAGAGTACAGGTTTTCATTTCCAAATCAATAACTTATGGTTCAAAACTGCCACTAGATTCAGGCTATAATTTTCGAGCATTAATTGCGCGGATTATGTTTCTCCAGCAGCGAGAAGGTCTTTAGCTTTAAGCTGCGGTGTAGATATTGCATTTATCAGTGTTTTATTTTTTCCCCCCTTTTTCTTTTTCTTTTTTTTTGGCTACAATAGGAATTGACAGCTTGCACATTTTCTGTATCAGCGGGCGTGTGTGCGTGCATGTTTGCTCCACAGATGGGACGACTTAAGGAGATTGTATTTCAAAGAGTCCATGTGAGTATAAGTAATTAGGCTGTTGGTGCAATTTTCCACAGTGAAACCAAGCAGAGGGCAGCGGGCTGAAATTCCTCCTCAATCCGCCGTTGCAGCGCAGTGTCATCATTCACTCTAAAGAGGTAGCAATATAAGAAATCTCCCGTACAGCTGTGAAAGACAAGTTTTGGCAGTCACCTGCTGTCAGAAGACACATGAAATATAAATTCTGAGTAAAAAAAAAAAAAAAAAAAATTAACACTTAGATGATGGACAGGCAGCCGGCACAAGGAGACTGAGAAAGAAACGCCTGACCTACGGTAAAAAGAGTGAAATTGTTTCAACTCCCTGTCGTTTTTTTCCCCCTACATTTCAGTGGGACGTTTCTCGGTAGTGGGGGCTCGCTGTCATTGTCACATGATTGCATGGAAAGCATTAACTTGTCCTGCGGTGATAATTTCTGCCCGACATGTTCATAATATGAAATATCGGATCTTTTCATAAAACGGGGAGGGCTGAGGCTGTGGTGATCACTGGAGCTTAATTTTTTAATCAACTTCTCTTTTAAATGAAGCTTTATTAAATTACAAACTCACACAGTGGGAGTAGGACACAGGCAGAAATGGACCAGTATTAAAAAAAAAAGAGCTTTGTGGGATAATTAAATAAAATTAATGTAAAAAAGAAAAAAAAAAAAAGCCTTTTGCTCGTGCAGGCTGGGACGGAGGCAAAACCCAGTGGCCATTTCATGCTTCGCTTTTCTTTTATTCTTTCTCATTAAGGTCTCAGGAAATTTACCATGTACAATTATGAGAAGAAGAAAGGGATACAACGGCCGCGAGATATTGATGGATGTTCAAATGGGGACGCTAATACTTTCATTTTTTTTGTGTCACATTTGGCTTCATTCACGGCGTACACAGAAGTGAAAAGTAGCGGTTATTGCCGCTCAGTCAGAGAAAAAAAAGGTTTGATTGCACTTGGTTAAACTTTGGCAGCGCCCCCCCCCCCAAAAAAAACCCCGCACACATCCATCCCAGCTGATGGAGTCACTGCAGAGCAGGCACGGGGTACTTTTTCAACTAGATGTTTTGGAGAACTAGTTTCCCGCTTTGTGTAGGAATGTTTGAGTATCACGCATTCTCTCTTCTCTCTAACAAAGTTCGCTGTCTCGTGTTAAAACCAGCGATGTCAGAATCGTGTTTTCCTGACATTTCTCTCTTATCTCTATAAACACTGGATTCCCAGTGAAAGAAAAAGCAGTTTTGCACGACACTACATTATGATATGGTTCAAGTCTTACACGCAAGCATAAATAAGTAAAATAAACATTAAAAATAAAGTAACACAAGTCAGTCGCGACACGGTCATAAAACAGATTCAGTGGGCAGCAACAAAAGGTACAACATAAGTACACAACACAGCTTGAGATGTCCGATCATGCATTTGTAGGGCAGTTGAGGCTCATATAAGGTTCAATAGTTGACACTAGCTTTCTGTTTAAAATGCTTCACCCCCCTCCCAAACAAAAAAAAAATCCCTGTTAATTTCGAGCATGAAATATGACCCTTTGCAATTTTTCACTTTTAATACTTTCTACTTTGGAGCGCTTCTTTTTGTCCATGCTTCACACATCAGTAATGCGCTGGAACCTTTCCGGTTTCCGACCACCGCAGGTTCGAGGAAATGGCGTGCAGATCGCTCTTTACAGCCGCGATGCGCGGCCGTCATGTGGACAGTTGCAGGGGCCACATTTGTCTCCTGCGTCAAAATACGAGATGGTTATTTTGTCTTTGCTCTGACAGCGTTTGTCTCATGCTTCCTGATAAGTAGGATTTACTGTATCCTGCTCTGTGAAGTTGTGTGTTTTATTCACTGCAGAAAATGTCTTTGGCCTACTTGCCTTGTCTCGCTGCTGCCTTTAACATTTCACACAGCTGTCCTTGACATTTTGGAGAACCTTATGATTATTTATAGTTTCTTAAGAGGTTCCACATTGTGCTGTGGGCTATCGCTGTAATATATTGTCTTACTTACAGGTCTGTGTTTTTACTCTACCTGGTTTGAATTCTCGGGTATTCATCTCGTGAGGAGTTTGAAGGGAAAAAGGTGGCCTCTCGACATGCTCGCGTCGTCCCCGGCAACGCGAGTTTCTTCCCCCGACTTGCTGCTTTTTAGTTTGGTGCAGTTTTGAGTGAAGCTGGTGCTGTCACAGGGCATTGTGGAGCATCAACATCAAGAAGCGAACATCCAGCTTAACTTGCTTAGAAGATGTTGTTACTTTGACTGATGGTGGAGTAAAATAAAGTCTTGTGTTACATGTAAGTGCTTTTAGCTTTCATTTTCATCACAGTGAGTGTTTAGGTGTTCCCAGCAGTTTTGCTGATACCACGAGCAGTAATGATTGAGTTACCACAGTTTTTGCAGTGTCTTGACTCAGTAATGAGAGCAGGCTCGTATGTCACTGCAAATGTTGACAATAAAAGCTGCAAGAGCACAAGGCACAAACAAAATCTCCAATGATCTGAGCGAGAAAGGGGGAGAAAGTTAGCCGAGCAGCTTAAATCATCTTTGAACCAGAGAGACTAATAAAAGTGAATCTCCTTCATGTGTTTGTAACAGTGCACACTGGTGAGGCGTGCCGATCCAAACGAGGCTCGCCGACTTTTAAATGCTTTGGTTTGATTGGTTTCGGTGATTGTTTTGCAGACGGATTACTGGAAGCATTAAGCAGTTTTAACAACCGTGCTTCAGATGAAGTCGCCTCAACTCTGGAAATCGTTCGCTCTGTGTGCGACCAGGATCATCATTCGGGTGGTTAAAGGAGTATTTATTAAGGGTGTTAACCCATTTTGAAAGGCTTCACACAATGGGAGCCAAACTGAGGCTTTCTGAGCCAGAAGGTCCCGCGGAGTCGTTGGACTGATTCGACTTACAGATGTTTGCAATGTGAGCTTTCTGTGTTTGTGGATCTGACGACCGTTCCTGCCAAAACATAAATCTGTCGCATGTTTTTCCTTTTGCACATTCAACTCAATGTTATGACAACTGATACATTTGATTTTTTCCCTCTTGTTTTGGATGACGGTTTGTTTGGCTGTGTTGTTTTATCACTCAGCGGTGAGGTCTTATTGGGATAACGCTGACTTCTGTCAGGTTAAACATAAAGTTCAAGATGGTGTATATTAACGCTTGCTGTTTGGATCAAGTCATGCTTTCAAGCGGCAGATCTAATGACAAACAACATCTGGCTGTATTTAATATAATTATCTCAGTCTTTTAATTTGAAAAGAAGGCTTTTATTTCCGGACAAAAACATGAACTACAGCGCGTGCTTTGCTCACTCCGCATGAAGCGCTCGAATTATCGGCAGCTCTCTCTGAATTCAATCTCCAAGGCTGATCCGAGATGCTTTCACAGATGTTTTGCTTTGACGCTAAATTGTCATGTCGCGATGTCCGTTTCAAAAGCCGCAACGTGACCGAGAAACCTCGTAGTCAGATGTGCTTTTAAAGAATGTGAAAACACGTTTGGTGGCTCCTCCGCTGGCTGCATGGCGTTTTTTTTAATGTCAGTCTCTGAATCTTTGGATGGACTTCAAAGCCGAAAATATGCTAAATCTTATTTCAACACCTGATATTGTGCTTATAGTTGCCACAGAGCGTGTAGTTGGACTAATTCAGTTAGCCCAAACCTCTTCCAGCCAAGGCTCTGAAGTTCAACGTTTGTAGCCAGTATGTTGTGAAATTGCAAACACTTTTATGTCGGGCTGTCTATCAAACTTTATAATGCTCTGATTTCTAACCCACTGGCAGTGTCTTTTAATTAGATTATAGTGAAGGAATAACCAGAGTTCAGAATGTCAATTTGTGTCCCAGACGGTGTAAAATTTGTTGTTACACCGCCGCCAAACAGAGCAGGTGAGAGCAGACGAGGTCCTCAGGCAAGACTGACTGCTCCCCAAGAGATTCTGACTCGCTCCCCCCCTTCCTCCCTCCCTCCTTCCTTTTCTCACCCCTCTCTCCTGTTCTCTCTCTTTCCCTTTACCTATCTTTTACCTCTCTCCTCTGTTTGCACTCAGACATTAGAGGAGCGAGCGGATTAGTAAACTCGGAGAGCTTGACAATCCCAGTGAAATACAGACACTTGTATGTAGATTTTGTTTGTCAGGTTGCGATTTCTTTACGGTGATGCTGCTCAGCAATAAATTCAGGTATAATTTATGTGCCAAAAACAGAAAGTGATCGCATGATCCTATCGATCTACCTATTCGTGGCACTGACATTTCCTTCGCTCGAGTCAACTGTCTATCTAAAGTTCGGTGCCAAAACAATTGACAGAGCAGTTTATTTGACATAATTATGATCTATTTGTTTCCAAACTCGGAAATGCTGCGATTAGAACTATGTTCCATCTTGAGATGGTCTGCTGTAACTCTCTCTCATTTGGGAACCTGCAATTCATGACAAAAAAAAAAATGCTCACCGTGTGTTCAAAAGAATACGGCCAACGCAGAAAGCAGGCGAGTGAACAGCTGCAGGTAATTAGAGCTGGCCCAGAACTGGCCGGGGATTCAAAGTAAACATGGACGCTTTCCACAATCAACAACATTTACAAATGCAGACGAAGGAAGCTACTGAATTTGTGAAGAATGTGCAGTGGGAATGGAAAGCATGGAAGCATGAAGGCAGCAGATGTTGAAAATTAAATACATACGGCATGTGGCTAACAGGACTGTGGGCTTATTCTACTGATGGCGGAGCCTTGAGGTCTCCAGGGCTAAAGGACAGCTGTTCCGGGTTAATACTTACAGGTTTGCATCCAGCCAAGCATTGCTAAGATTTTTTTTTCTTCTTTTTTTTCAAACTTAAAATGGATTTCCTTCAGGGGGAAACTGACTTTAGTCTTGGTGCATGCATATATGCCCGGCTACTGTTGTTTGCAGTGGTGCACATATCAAGTCTCGTCAGGAGTTTGCAACAATTGGCTGTTGAATTGATTGACTTTAAATGGTTGGGTGAAACCAAACTCTTCAAGTCTCGTGGCCCCAGAGAGCTCAAATTCGCCCAAGCATAGCCCTGAAATACTTTGCTCGGTGAGTGCCAACTGGTTCTGCTTCAAATTGCAGAAAAGACCTGAATTATAGATGATTGGCAGAAAGAACTTGATGCTCACTTGTGGCTTTGTGTGTGTGCCCTCAGCTAGCGCTGGCAGGGTTGTCAGGTATGCATAATGGCAGCAGTGGGAGGGTTTCTCTCCGTCCTGTGCGGTAAACACTCAGGAACAACAGCAGCCAAAACAACCTTTGTAAGAATCCTTAAAGGGGACAATATAGAAGGAACCCAGGAGGCAGATGCATAGTTTGAGACGGTTCAAATTCATATGATTGGTTGCAGGTTTATTCCCAACATACTGAAGGGGAATATTTATTTAAATGATAGATCAACTCAATATATGGAAGATTTGTCATTGGCAGCTGTACATTTTTTAGGAGAAATACAAAAATAAACCAAAAACTTCAGCTTTCAGACTCCTAAAATGAGACGTTCCCATGTATTTATACTTGGGGCTTTAAAAAGACAAACTGGCTGCGACTCGCCATGTGGAATGCATTGTGTTGAGTCTGTCTCCGTGTGGCATCCCCCAAACTAAATATTAGCACACTGGCTGGTCAGCGCCAGTGTGGTTCTTCCTTCACCAGCTCTCAATGAAACAACTGTACTCTGTTTGTTCAAAATGGCTGCCCCCCCCGAACGTTACTGTCAGACGCCGGGAGTCCTCTGGTACTTTCGCTCTCGCAGTAGAAACATGTCAGTTGTGTTTAAAATAGTCGTGTCGTAAATAATTTGCACCACTCTGTGCAGGTATTGGTTATGACTCATGAAGCAGTGGGTGATTCTCGGCAGCAGACGAAAGGTTTTGTGTCTCGGAGCCAAGCGCCGTTTAGCTGATATTAGGCGGAACATTTGCTTTTTGTTTGGCCCCACAGTCTGTCGGAAGAAAATGTGGGCTTTCGCTGGGAAAGAAGCCCTCAGCTTAGGAAACAGAACCCGATCACTTCACAAATATTTCAAAGTCACATTAATGAGCAGCAGTGATTCTTCAGAGCAGTGCTTCAGCTTTTCTCCACCGTGGAACGTTCTGGCTGTGCATCAAAAAAAGAAAAACCTTTCTTATTGAGGTTGAAAATGAACCTTTTGATATGTTTTTGTATTCAATTTCAATGCATAGCAATTGTTTCTCAAGTGACGTGATGGGCGTCTGAATAGTTACAAACTCATTTTTGATGATTTGATTTTTACAATCGATTTTAGTCATTCCATTATTTCAGTGAACTGATCACATTCAATCGTTCTTTTTTGTACATTTTTCACACTGAAGATACCAATCGTTTCCCAGCACTTCTGTGAAAGTACTTTCAGTTCTGACTGATGCTCCAGGACCTGTCTAGGCTGAGTGATGGCGGACGATAAAGACAGAAAGTGGTTTTAGCCTTGCAGCACGCTGACAAACATGAGCACGAATGGAATGAGACCACATTGCTGTGCCAGTTGGACGCGAAGTTTCAGCTGAGAGAACTGTCTGGTGGAAATGTGGAGGAGGGCCTGTTTGCGTTCAGAATATGGTGGATTCTGCTCACCGCCAAAGCAAACTCAAGCTTTCATCATCGCCTCAATGCTAAACATTGATCAGTTAAACAAGGAAATTGTATTTGCCATTTCACAGCTCGCATTGAGTGTCTTTGAAAATGTTGTTTCATTTGGAAAAAAAACCTCCACAAATGTTTTCTAGACTGTAAGTTGACACAAAATCAAAATCACAAACTCAATTTTGTAGTTAGTTCAAACACTTCTCTGTCGATTCTTATCTGAATAAAATGAGAAATGCTACTATTTAATTAAGAAAAAACTAATGTATGATTAAAACGTTAATGACAATTTAAAAAAAAACTTAATTGCAAAGCACCTGACTAATAAGATTTACTCATTGAGTCCAATCATTACTGTGTATTTGAAAACACTGGACACACAGGAGACTTTACAGATTAGGTTTACAGTGGGAACAGTATGATGCCTGATTTGCAGGAGTCAAAGTGATTAAGTCCTCCAGTTACTCCTCAGACTTCTGTGGCTCACTCCCTTCAGGCTGAATCAACACTGGTGCATGTTGTACTCATGGCAGCGTGTCAACCCCTCTTTTCACCCGTTTGACTCCTTTCACCCCCTGATACCTCCGCCCTGCCCGGCCAGGTGTGTCTGCTCTGTCGGCCCACTGGCGGCCGCAGATTGGGCCGTTTATTATTAGTTAATCGCTGCCGTCGGCTCCCATTAGGGGTTTGGGATGAGTGTTGCCAGCTGTTTTCCCTGCTGTCATTGTTTCCCTGATTCCTAACCGCGTCCTCTTCTCTCCACAGTGGCCTCGTGGTGGTGGTGGTGAAGCACTTCCCTGTGGTGAGTACTCCTCTGTCGTTCGGACCTCAATGTTGAACGCGGCACTGAAATTTGAGAGAGAGAGAGAGAAAAAAAAGAGAGCTGTCGATGTCATCAAAAAGCTCCAGCACACAACAGCACCGATAAAAGTGCGAAAATGCTGCTGTGTCTCATTTTTCAGGCCTGTACAGTCGATTTTATTTGCAAAGACGAACGAGATGTGTCAGATAAGATGGAGCACACTCACTTCCAGTTCTTTCCTGCGGATTTTCGCGATAAGCAGGTATACATTATGTATTCCCTGTTAAATCACTTCTAAATGCAGCAGTCGTGAGGTTAGACGAACGGTCAAATCTCCATTTAAAGGAGTGATGCTTTTCGGGGGCCAGGGGGATGTTGGACAAAGTTGAAGCCCTCCTTCTCCCCGGAGGTGGGCCAGGATCATTAGTTTTAGTTTTTGAAGTGTTTGGCCTTTTGATGTTCCTATGTTCTCTTTAGGCACCCTGGCCTGAAGGATATTTAATATCACTCCTACAAATTTCCAGTTAGGAATAATTTGAACTGAGCATCTGTCAAAGAAACAGCCATTTAAATACATTGGTCATGGTTAAAGAGGCATAAAATGAAGCCAGATTAGACAGAGCACCTTTCTCTGAAGGCTGGGCTCCGGTTGAGTGTGGGCCAACCTGGGGCACAGGGACCCTGCAAAACTACTCATGCTTCCATTTCATTAAATACAACTATCAAACACCGCTGGGACTTCAACCCTCCCATGGCTGCCCGCCTCATGATCAGCCATGCCTGCTTCTGCCGCCGCCGTGGCATGGTGGGGATTGTCTTAGGGTCTCACTTACTCGATATTTTATTTATGAAGTTCGGGGGAGTTGGGACTAGATTATATTTCTTCCCGTCTCCGACGCTCCCAGTAACTGGGGACTGGAGTACATCTTCACTTCAAACATTGCCCCCGTGTTTCCACTAGGGTGTGCAGGAGGACCTTTATCAGCGTGAGGAATCCGAGATGATGTTTTGTCACCCAGAGAATAGGTACACAGCGTGCATCACGTCCTTCAGAAAGAGCCTGTTCGTACTTGCAAAGTACTGACTGAGCTTCCTCTGAGTTTTTTTTTTTTCCACCATAACTAGGATCAACTAAATGATTAGCTAGTACTGTGTTGGTGTTTTCCTTGCATGAAAACATTTTTCACAGTGGAAAATGTAACATTACAATTAAATTCAAATTATTCAACAATTCTTTATTTTTTTAACATATAAGTTCGTCTTGTACATATGTTTTTACGATCGCAAGCAACTTTTGAAAGAAAAAAACTACTTGAGGAAATGTGGTTTCACGGGCCTCGTCTCACGTGTTCATTTCTCATATCACTCTCGGGTCCAGGTGTCTCCAAATAAAGACCGGTTGCGTGAGCAGAACACCTATCTTTAGGGGGAAATAAACAACATATTAGTTCCACATTGACTTGGAGCAGAAACAGAAGAGGAGAGGTTAGAGGAAGTCCACTGCAGGAGGGAGGCTGGGGCGTATTAGTGGGCAGTGACATTTCAGGGAGTCGGCTCGAGCACCCCTCTCTCCTCTCTCTCTCTCTCCCCCTCTCTCTCTTGCTTTTTTGCACTCTTTTGCCATATGAAGTTGATTACCTGCACCTCATCTATCCCTCTCTGCTTTCTTGAGCTTACCATTTCATATTCCTGCGAGCTCTGCGGCCACTTTTACAAACTACAAAGTCTGACAAATATTTTCATATGTGGTACAAGCATATTTATGAAACAACCTGCGGGCTTTTCTCCTCGACGTGCCCCCGAGTTAACATAAAATTGGACATGCTGCAGTATAGTATTGTGTCGTCGTCGTGATACAGCTGCGCTTGGACCTAAATTTCATTTTGTGTCTAATTCACCACCTTTAAATGGTGCTTCTGGTGCAGACATTAAATCATAAACCCACACGGACCTCTCAAGGATGTTGTTCCACTATGGAGGACTTCTGAAAGAATCCGTGATAGTGTTCAGCGACTGTGGCTCCGTAAAGTAACTCTCCTTCACTCCAGGACTTTTTCCTCCTCCTCGACATGGGTGCCCTTATTCTATCACACAACAGCACCAACGCAATTAACCCTACGAATGTTCATTAAAAAAATTAGGTAAGCCCGAAGTGTTAATTGTCTAAAAATAGTTTTTCTCCGTGGTAAATCGATCACCTAAGGTCTGAACTCGTCGCTAATGAACAGTGTGAGGAAATTCTCATCTCTGAAATGTCAGTCTGTGACAGTGATCCTTTGTATTTTCTGTTGGACACGCCACTTTGTTTTTTAGCTCATCTAGGTTGATGGCCTTGAAGTATAAAAGGTGCGGTTGTAGCAGCTAGAATGTGGAGCGTGTTTTGCTTTCTATTTGTGGGAGCGATTTTGGTGGAGCGGACCACCGACAGTGCTTGGAGTCACACAATTCGGACCATTTCTTATGGTTTATCATAGGAGACTTTCTATTCACTGAATCAGAACAATGCTCTTTGTATTGTAACAGCCCCCAAATGAATGTTCACTTTCTCCTGCCAAAGGAAAAATCTAGAGGAAAGTAACATCGACTGACTTTTTTTTTTTTGATGCATCGAAGGTGACCTGCTATGTCCCGCTGTATTTAAGCTTAAGTAAATGCGGTTATTCGGGTTGAGCAAAACTCACCTAATTGCCGGGAATGAAGCAGTTCTCAGAGTATTTGATGCCAAAGGGACCATTCCGCCGCCGCACACCTCCTGGTTTGATTGGGTGTTAAATAACTAGATAACAGGGAGTTGTTAATCGGAGTGAAGTTGTAACTTTATCCTCGCTACCTTGCTTTGTCCTGGTGGTGGGAGGAGACGGTGTTGGAGGTGAATGTGCTGTAAGTGAGGAACTGCAGTGGAATAGGCTGTCAGGGTTCATTAGCCCAAGCCATCTCTATCTCAGGAGGAATGTGGCCAGTGGTTTAAAACCAATTTCCATTACCTGCCTTCATTTTATTAACTTCCGTACCATTACCACAGAGCTTCCCTTTGACAGTTGTTCCTCCTCACTGTCTTGTACTTCTAAGAGATCCCTGCGGGATCAAGGTTGTGAAACCTCACTTATCCCGTACTCTATGTTCCCTTTAATCGCCAAGCACTCTGCCTCAACCCTCTCCAGCCTCATGCCAAAAAAAGTGTGCGCGGCGTATTGCAGATGTGAGGGCTCTTACGGGAACCTTGGTGACATTAACATTGCGGCAAGTGGCCCGGCCAGAAAATAGCTTCTCCCCCTGTGGACGTTTGATCACCTGCTCTGAGAAATACTGCAGTAACATGAGAAATTTCTCTCAAAAAGTTCAAAAAGGGGTCTCAACACAGTTTGAATTGTCACCGGCTGCTGACGTCGCACTCAGACGTATGGCACTGGGATGATCCGGAGGAGGGGGGGGGCGGGGGGTTGCGGGGACGTATGGTAAACAGTCGCTGCGATGCCTTAGCGACTCGGTGACCTCGGTCCAACACCACTGATTAGTTCTGTTGGGAGCGTTTGCACATGAATAAGGTGGGCATTTCTCACAGCCTAAGTGAGGAAGAGGAGCATGGAGCTCGTGAGACGTCCCCCTCCACGACGGCCACTTGGGAGCATGGGGAAATGAAGGAGGGGTGAAAGGCCAGGTATCTGCCACAGGATTTAATTAGAAAGACTGGATGCTTTGTCCTCTGCTAAGTTGCTCCAGGCATTCTTTAATTGCCCCACTCCCAATTTCTTCCAGCACTCCTTTCCTCCTAAGTTCATTGGTATTCATCTTGCACGAGCATTTGAATGTTCACTTCGAGGATGTTTCATTTTATTTACCTTAAATTTCCTTTGTACGCTGTGCGTCGTGATACACACAATTGCGACAAGCACATTAGAAAAAAGGTTTATGAGACGCCTGAAAACATGTTTCGGCCAGTATGTAGATTATGTTGCCAAAAAGTTTGAAGCTGCAAATTCAGAGCGTACCAAGTGACTTTGAGCGACTATTGAATGTGAGGAGACAACTCGACCCATCAAAACATGTTGGCAGGATCGAGCAGTGAGCATGATGAGAAGACTCGCGTAGAATTTCTCTCTCTGATACAGAATCAGCCACAGCTTGCAGAATTTGTTGCGTTTTTTTGCCGATTGATAAGAGTTTGCAAGCACTCAGTGTCCTTCATTTCCCACTGTTACTTTTTAAGGCAGAAAAGCCATTCAAAGTTGCTATGAGGTGACTTGACCTTCACCATTTTACCATTGTGGAAAAGGCAAATACCAGGAAAAACTCAACATAAATACTTTTGATTACATTTGTCCTTAATTTTCCCTCAATGTCTCAACTAACATTTGCGTTGCTTGAACGGTTGGCGAGTACAAACCTTCTGGATGCAATCATTTTTCATCCTTCTCAAATCTTGGTTACTCATGTCCTGAGAAATTGTGCAGTATAAAGCAAAACCTACTTTCTTCTCGGTGAAATCAGAGAAGAGTTCTCGCTGCCGGAACATACAGGCTCTGTCTCAATTCAGGGGCTGCAGCCATAAGTTGCATTTGAAGGCCGGTTTCGTCACTCTTGGTGCAACAAGGCTGTTTGCAATTCAATGGCTCCTTTAAATGCTGCCCACAAACGTGTCCTCCAATGTCGTGGAAATGGAGGACACAATAGGTTCCTCTTTTACAGCTGGACCTTCAACAAAAATCACAACACGAACCGATATAACAATGTATATAGGCCCCAGCTTTCTTTTTTTATAGGCAAATGATTGCCTGATTTAGCATTCGGTTATGGCTGAAGGACTGAACACAACAAATGTATGTTGCGTCACTGGTGATCCAGGATCCTAAACTTGCTGTGCGAAAGTGGCATCACCAATAAAAAGCTCAACAATTTCCTGAAAATTGGTTTAATATCTTCCTGTATTTTGTAAGGACCAGTCCAGGCACTTTGTGACCAGTCGGCCACTTTGAGAACAACCCACTCTGTCAGAGGAGTTGTTTTCCCAGGACAGAATAGGCCACGCCCTTCTCGGGATGCGACGCCTTGGATTCGAACACGCCCGATGATTCAGTTTGTAATGACAGGCTTCATACATCCAGGCAGCAAGCTGAGATTTGACATCTTTAGTGGCTGTGTAGAACTGCTAGAAAAAGGGTTTCATATAAAAGCCTTAAAAGTATTTAGTGGTCAATCATGAATTGATATAGTGTTGAATGAAATCCCCGTGGAGGATTTAATCTGTGCTTTTGATGAATCTGAGTATTTAAAAGGCAATTAATCGCACATTTTCTCGATATATTAGTAAATGTGTTAATAATGTAAAAGAAACCAAATGACTTTTTTTGAGGTCTCTGCGCAGTCAGCAGCCTTGAGCTTTGTCGGCTGCATTTAACCCAGTTAACCAGCATTTAAGAAGAGAAAGCTGAGATTAACCCCTGCAGTAACACTGACCATCACTCATTAAAGCCGTAATCATCCGTAAAATGAGATTGATAGAAGTTTTCTTCTTCAAAGCCTGAGAAAGGGAAGCGGAAAGGGAATTACGTGTCCTGAAACGGGATTTAATGAACAGACAGTTAATTCAGCTGCTTTCAAAATATGGAAAGGCGCAAAATCCTCCCCGGCGAATTACAGGCCTCCTCACGTTCATCACGGCATTTCCGAGTTATGCCCCCTCCAGCACACACTCCGTTCACATCCTACCTGTGCTCAAAACTGCATACACGCATACCCCAACACAAATTCCACTCTGCAGTATAATGTCTGGTTTATCGAGTTGCTGGGAATAGTTAAATCCTTCACGAGGGAGCACTCTGTTGGTAGGATTACGGCGATATTCACCCACCTTCTTTTTTTTCCCCCTCTCCTTATTATCACTTTTTTTTTTTCTCAACAGGCAACTTTAAGGCCAGTGTTTTAATGTTCAGCCCTGGTCGATCCTCCGCTTTTACACGGGATATAATATTTATTTTGGTTAATCGCTGAAGCATTGTGCTGAGTTTGCTGTCCTCAGCCATTGCTAACACAGGATTTTGAGCTCGATGGGTCAAAGGCAGGGTGCAAAACATACACTGTGTGTGTGTGTGTGTGTGTGTGTGTGTGTGTGTGTGTGTGTGTGTGTGTGTGTGTTTGTGTGTGTGCGTGTGTTTGTGTGTATATACACATATATACATATATGTATATATATATATATATATATGTGTGTGT
>JASSRZ010000001.1:13924334-13937391 GCA_032164315.1 Malacoctenus gilli
ATATATATATATATATATATATATATCATGAGGAAAAGTTTTCTGAGGTACATTATGACTTTTAAACATCCCATTGATTGTAGCCTGTCATTTTTTACCAGCTCTGTCTGGCATAAACTAAATACGTCTTTCATGCTTGGGTCCTGAAAATGATGCGCATTTTTTTCTTTCTTCTATAAAGCACGATGACCTTCTCACTGAATATGGAGGCAGTGTCACAGAAAGAGTCACAGAAATAACATCAGTGTAATATGGCGTCATCTTTGCTGCACCTGTTATTCTGTGCTTGGATTTTTTTTTTCTTTTTTTTTTTCTCTCTTTTTTTTTTTAACTCGCCCCTTCTGCAGCTCGGGTCCCCCCTGCATGGTTCACTTAAGAGTGGATTCTGCGCCTGCTGTTTTAAAGGTTCATTTTGAACTTACAACCAAGGCTGACACCTGAGGAGCCCTGCCTTTGATTGATTGTTGGGACCATTGATCTAATTTTGAAGCCTTTGAATTTCTCCTCCGCATCCCTCCGTTTTTTTTTTTTTTCTGTAAGGAGTGGAATAAAACTAATTTCCCCGCACCTCATGCGGGGCTTCCCTCTCCAAGGTGGGAAAACAGAGTGAATAGATAAATAAATAAACCCATGAAACAGGTCCTTCACAGTGGCACTGAGATTTTTATAGACTGGATCAATTAAATTTGTCTTATTTGGAACGATGGGACTCCGTAACTCAATAAGAGGTAATGTGGTTGAAAATGCCTCTCGCTGCGTGGCCATTAGGTGAGAGAATGTTACCATGGGAGTTTTAACATGCAGGGATTACAACGGCATAAGACTCGTCCGAGCCAATTAGAATCAAGAGCAGCCCAGAGAGCGGGGATGTGGGTGGGCGTCCTGGACGGCCGGGTCCTGCTGCGACGGTGGGAAGGACAGCGAGCGTGGGTTTCACGGCCAGGGCTCGCTGGGAACAGTGGTGCTTCAAAATGCAGAGGAAAGACTCAGGCTCTTACCGGCAGCTCAGCTGAACAAGCCACGGAAACCTGAGTCAAATCATTCACTATCATCTCAGGCCCTTGCGATCAGATTTTCTTTTTTATAATAGCATTTGTCAACAATATTTATACCTTTTTGTAGGAACTGAAATCCATTAGACTGATGTCAGAGAGCATACACTGATGAACATACTGCTTAGTTGAGAATGAAACATGCATTCAGTGCTTAAACGGTTATGATGCTGAATGAATCCCTAAAATGTGCCTTTTGTGTGAGACTTTTTAAAGTCTGTCTGTATCTCAACTCCAAAAAGCTTCGCTCCCAACACTTAGTGTAATATTGTACCCTTCATTGATTTTCCTTGGTCCATATGAGCGCCGTCAAATATTGCTGGGTTTGAGGGTTTCAGTGGAAATGTTGATTGTGATCAGCATGTCTTCACAGCAGTAACAATGGACTCTAGTATTTATAACTTTTCAGCAAAGTGGGGGGGAAAAAAAGGGCTGAAAATCACAGCTGCACCACAATCATCAGGCACTGATTTTCTCTCACTTTATTGCTGAAAACGCGAGTATTTGTAAAATGAATTTCAGCACTAATGACAATCAAGTGGTATTTGTGATTTGGAGTGCCTCGTAGAAACACATTTTACTTCAAGACTTTTGCCTATGTGGAGAGAAAATGCAGGGAGTTGCACAACCAACTACCCGAGTCATGTCGATTTAGATTCTTTGGACTTATGCTCGGGATGCTTTGCTTTCATTTCTACAGGAGCACATGTGTTTGCATGTGTGTTTGTTTTCCTCACTTCATTTGACAGGTCACGCGATGGCTTAAATTGGGCTTGACTGAATCTCAGCGAGATGACTGATTCAGTCACTCCATCATGGACCGAAACCACATCGCACAGGATCCAGTGCAGGCAGTGAGTAGCAACAGTGTTCGGAAACCATCACAGATGTTGTGCGTTAGGGCAAATTTTGAGAAAAAAAAAAAAAGTTAGTGTGGTTTGAGAGTCACATGCGGATTAAAAAGGAGAAAGTTTCTCAGCCTGCAGGAAGATTGTGAGACGTTTCTACTGTTACCACTGGGAGACATTTGTCATCCTATCAGGTCAATGTGACCACAGCTGCTGTGCTGAGAGGACACCCACACCTTTGAAATCACCTTTTTGGCCCGTTGGAGGCAGTGGAGAGGAGGAGGAGTTATACTTTCAATAAAACATTTTGTCTAGTCACATACTATTAAATAAACTCAATGCAAAGTAGAATTTTATTTACTATGCGAGGTGGCGTCTCCCAAGTGTCTTAATTACCTAAACAGCCACCGGTTTATTTTCCAAAAAATACTTAAACATGTTGCTGCACAAGTTCCTCCTTTTAGATTTTGTCCTTTTCCAGCAGCCAGTCATTTTTTTGAGTGACGTGTGCCTGTGTGCGTGTGTATGTGCGCGTGTCTTCAGGAGGAGCACTTCCCTATCAGTGAGCTCAGATGTGTCACTTTCTATGTCGGGTAAGGATGGAAACACAGAGAGCCTCAGGACATTGTAACAAACTCCCTTGTGCCACCAGCCCCCCCGACACAATTACCCACTCATGTCTAATTGGCATTTGAGGCTTCTCTGCTTGATCGACCATGGCCACATCAGCATGAAGTGGCAGGGCAGCGCTTGCCAAACTGTGACTTAACTGGTATCACGCTTTGTTACTCTCGTAGCTACTTACATAATTTGTTGATGTAAATTTACTCTGCCTAATTAACATCGTGAGCCTCTCATTTAATGTGAACAGACGTGGGATGCACTCGGTCCCCGGCGCTACTGTCCGTTTAGCTGATTTGCGAGCAGCAGTGCATGGGCCTGTCTGTGGCTCTGTGCTGCTGGGATCGACGCGACACGAGCGAGTAAAGTCCATTACGCAGTTCATACACAACTCCGTCTTGGCATGTGGGCTTCAGAAACTTAACTTTCCAGCAGTGTGCTGAATTAAAAAATTAAGTTCATCTCCTTTGCCGGGCAATTGAAACCGAGCACTCAACTCGGAACAGTTCCGACGATGCCGCGCGGACACAAATCCGACTGACAGGCCTTTGCGATGGAGAGGAGCTTCGTGATATTTGAGGTGACTGCGCCACCGACAAATAATTAGAGGCCCCGTCTCTGCTTTATGGTCTCTACGATACTTAATGGCCTGTACCCACAGAACTGCCCGTGGTTGCATGCACGCAGATCATTATCCAACCAGATCTCGCGTGCTAATAAATGACAAGTGTCTGGAATATTGATTTGTTAACCTTCACCGTGGCGTCTTCCTGTGCAGGCTGCACAACTGAGTGAATTCACGAAGTGGAGGGGGGGGGGGGGGATTAGCTGGAGAATGGACAAAGTTGGCAGCTGCCACACCGAACTGCTTTTATTGTGATCTCCGGCGTTGTCGGGGCACGGATGTCAACTTCTACAGCCCCTGCAGTGGTCATTGCGATTTCGTGTTGGGACGGTCAGTGATTGGGTTTTATAGAGTGGCTGATGCTAAACAAGAGCTGCAGCTGGGCAGCACTGGCCTGATATGTACAAAGCAAACCCCCCCACCCCCACCCCCGGCCACCCGCCACCCTCACTCCACCCCACCTCCTTCTCCCATTCATTCAGCCAGTCAGGATATTAGATCAGACTGGTGGTTTGTGATGGTGGCAGGGTCAGTGAGCATCTCATTCGCATACCTCCCGCCATGCTGCCTCCCCTCGCTGTTCACCCATTTGCTTCTCTGCGGCACTGCGGGGTAATCAGGACAGCAACACTTTATGAGATATGGGAACGACAACAGCCTACACACACACACACGCACACGCACACACACACAGAGCCTGACAGCAACTCATTTGCATCCAGAGTTTGCGACCGACTGGAAAAAACTTCCCAGACATTTAAGTTCAACATTCTTTAATGGAGCCTAATTGCTCACTTTTTTTTATCTTATCAACCAAGTTTCTTTTATGCAGTTTCTTTCAAAATTATGATTTGTGTGGAAACACGAGGAGAGTCGACTGTTTTAAATTTGAGCCTTTTTTCTTTCTTTTTTTTTTACAGTTTCAAGTTATTTTATAGTTGAAGGTTCCCTTCCCTGATTGCCTCATTGTAATTCATTGCACTGACTCACCTCAAAATACCTCTACTGTATTTCTTCATCCAACCTCCAAGACAGGAAAATTCCGTTTCCTCTAAATATGGCAATTGTAATTTTGCGCGTGTGCAAGCAGCTTATTGCTAAGTAAAGGTTAAGAATATGAGTCGGGCCATTGGTGGCAATCTGGAAGTGCAGGTCTGAAATTAGAGGTGAAAGTATTAAAATATTGATAGCACCTCTCTGTGTCCATTGCTCGCCCATTTATTATTCATTCTACATTGAAGGTAGCATGCAAGACGACCCATTTTCATTCAGGTCTCTGCCTGCTAACTCCTGTTCTCATAAGTTGTGATTCAGTGTGGCTCCGCTGACATTTTGCTCCGGTTCAGCTGCTGAGCGAGCATACGTTGGATGTGTTTACGTCTGCTTTTGATTTAGGACTTTTATATGCGCTGGTTCTGTGTCCGTGTCGCTCTGCTCTATTTAAATATATGTAGATCAAGATCTTTTATGTGTCCGTGCGACACCTGTCAGTTGAGCGCCAGAGGGCTCAATAAAATGTTTTTATTTATGTGTCAATACGTGTAAAAGAACAAACGACAAGAATAAATACATTTCTTCACCTTATTAAAGCATTTTATCATTTTTTTCCAAAGATTCTTCTTTTTTTGTTTCGTTTCGCAAATATATTACTGATATACATTCAAAGGCTGCGGGTCAATAAAGATCACTCTTAGTGCATCAGCACACTTTTAGGTGTCTTGCCTCCTGTCGTTTGACTTTAAATCATCAATGCCGAGGCTGGATCCTTGTTAAGTTACAATGAAGTTTGAGGATGCATGTTGACTTATCCGTAATAGCAGAGTTTTTCTCAGATTTCCAGCAACTCTCCCAAATGATTCATATTTCATAGGGAGGGTATTTGCCAGTGCTTTTTTGAAGATCTCTACAGGGCTTGAGCGCAGACTTTGGTCAGTAATAAATACTAATTCCCCCGAGGGGGAAGGCTCATAGGTGCTGTTTATGTTGACCAATGGAGCTACAGCCTGGAAACCAGAGGAGTAGCGCTGTTGGGATTGAAGCAGGTGGGTTCTGGGCTTCAAAGACCAAAAGATAATCTTGCGAAAAAAGACCTAAAGCCCGGCTCTGAAATGTGCTGAACATCTCCGAGCTTCTGCTCACAAAGGCAGCAGGCTCATCATGTGGTTTGAGCCAACCCAGGAATGCTTTGATGCTGCTGATCTCCCAACTTTTGTTAGTTTATTTGACTGAGTTTTTATGTATAATATGTATTCCAAATGCCGACTCCTCTTTTGAGAACTTAGAGGAAATCCTGGAGAAATAACCTCGGAGTTGAAGGCTTGTGCTAAAGCATCAGTTGATTCAAAGGCTCAGCCGCAAAGTCGTCCATAACGCAGAGGGCGAAGTGCCAGGTCAATCGCTGGATAAGCTGCAGCAAAAATGGTGCTGCATAAGCACAGGAGCGTTTTTTTTTTGGGTTTTTTTTAACTCTTATCAGACTTAATTATTTTTTAATTTTCTGAGCTGAATGATAATGTAAAAAGTTGTGATGAGCTTTGGTGTTTTTAAAGCGAAGGTATAGGCGCATGAGTTTTCACAGACTCGCGTTTGAACAAATTTAATGGAAAAACAAGAAGTCCGTTTATAAAAAAACAGTGCGACTAATGCACTTTAGTTAATTAAGCCTGGCTGCCTGTTCAAACGCAAGTAATAGAATTTTTATTCGATGTTTACCATCATTTTCACCTGCATATGTAAAGGAAACTGTGTTGAGTTCATTGTTGCGTTTTCTCTTCCACGTTTCACGCCGGAAAATTGAATTCAACCCAAACAATCTGACGGGATTCTTTGAGAGTGACATCATAGAGGAGTCAGGCAGCGTCGGTTCTCTCAAGACAGACGTCTGCCTGCCGTCCCTCCAGCCAAGGCTCGTGTCGGTCTCGGTCCGGTCGTCCTGACATCCAGACCCACTCACCGTTCGCAACCTTCCCGCCTTTTGCAGCTCCAAGACGAACTCGCCACATTTTGTCGAGCGTGTTCCAACTGAAGCTGCAGACATTCAACTTTTATCGCCTGCAAAGTGAATCGGTGCGAGCGGACCCGGGGAAACTCAGGAGTGTGTTTTTGCTCGGGTTCCGTCGATGTAAAGTTCGCTAGTTTCACAAGTGTAGCCATTTCGGCTCTCTCATTCCTGAAGGTATTATACCTCTGATGATTCCAGAGAAATGAAAGATGGAGCTGCATATAAAACTACCTGGTGCATTACAAGGAGGACGGAATTAGATATAGCTGGCAATATCCGGCTGGTTTCATCTGGAAATGGCTCTGTTTACATGATTGTGTGGGCAGAATGGGTCAGCTGACCCCGAGAACGGAGGAAATAAGTTAATTTTCTTTTCCCTCTGATGCTCACCAACAATTTTAATTTGGTCTCCCTCCGACGTAACCCGTGTGGACCGAGGCTCGCTGCATGTGTGCACTCCCTGTGATGTGCAGCCATCTATACCACTTCACAGTATGAATAATCGTCTCTCTTTAGCGTGTCCAAGCAACGTCTTTCTTTGTTTTAGAGTGGACTCTCGAAAGTGGTCTTTAAATGGGGAGTGGAATAACATGGAATAAATGTAAAGTAATAAAGGAAATGGCCTCCAAGGTTCCATCTTAGTTCATAAAACAGATTTCTGGAGAGAGTGATTGTGTTCCTTTAGCCTGCAGAGGGGGATGTTGTCCTGGACATGAGCTGCGTTGGCGGCAGCGCCACATTTACTACCTGCACTGCTGCTCCTCGCAGATCTTGGCTTTGCGTGCAAGTATAAAGCGATTCAGCACAACCTGCATATTTACTCCGTTTTTGTGGCTGTTTTATTTCAAACTGCTCCCTCTCTCTCGCTCTCTCTCTTTCTCAGCGCACGTATCCGGCAGCACGCCGACATGTCGTGTGCGTCCTCGTTCTGTTTATGTTCACTTTACTGTATCGCTCCGACTACAGTATCGTGCAGCCTCTACGCGGGGGAAAATTTTGCTCTGCAGCACCACACACAAATTACCATCTAAAACTGAATGTAATTTTGTAATTTACCAGACCATTAAACGGGGGCTTTAATAAAAAAAAAAAAAGGAGGTGGGGGGGGGGATTTTACAGATTCCATTTAGTTTTAAAATTGTGCAGGTAAGAAGCCACTCAGCAGAGTGTTGTATGAAAACAGTCCATAAATATGAGAAATAGTTGAGGTTGAAGAATAGGCTACGGAGGTGGGAGATGAGATAGCGGTGGTTCAGATGGCCCCCCTCCTGGTGCCGGCCGTCAGAAGGAACAAAGTAGCCATTTTGTGGCGAGTGCGGTGGTGCGGTAGAGATGAGATGGTTAACACCCTTCTGCAGTGGAGCCACCCGCCTTTCTCTCCTTCTAATTTTCTCCCTCTCCCTCTTTCTCTTTCTTGCTCTTCGCTCAGTCGACTATGAAGACACTTCATCTTCCCTGACAGTATGACCACTGCTGCATGTTCTGATGCGTTCAGCATACCTTCATTGCATCATAAATAAATCAGAGAAATGACTTTTTCTTTCTCTTTCTCTCACTTGTACCTTTATCTCTCTCTCAACAACGCCTGTTATCTCGAGGAGTTGCTGGAAAACGGGAAATGGTGTGCTGGTGGATTTCCTGTGTGCCCCCCCCCCCCTCACTGCTCTTACCACGTGTGCAGGATCATCACCCTCCAATCCCCCTTTTACATTATCTCGAGGGAAAGAAATTATTTTTGCTCCATAATGATATTCAGCTCTTGTTATGACATTATCTGCTTTAATTTTAATTTAAATGTCATGCATGTGAGGGGTTTTCTTAATTAAGGTGTGCACAGAAGATGCAAAATACAAACTCGTATAATGGAGGCAAAGTAGCATCATTTTTCTTTTTCTTTTTTTGAAAGGGGGGGATTGGGGATCGCGCTGACACATGGGGGGGGGGGCTTCACAAATAAACTTGACGTGCTCTGTTGTTTGTCGCAAAACCCCCCAAAACACACACCGACCGAAAAGCACGTGTGCACGTTTGCGGGTCTGCAGATTACATGAGCAGGCTGCGTAGGGATGGGTGGATGGAGGAGAAGGGGGATGAGGAGAAAGATTGTCAAGAACCAGCCCCCCCCCACCCCCACTGACTCCCAGTTACCCACTCCCTCCACCCCTTCCTGTAATCTCCACTCCTCCACGGGTAGTCTCAAACCTTGTGTTCGTCCACCACCAACCAATTACCTGGCAACCCTGCCCTTATCCCCAGCACAGGCGTGATGCTGCTGCATGATGGGGTTTTTGTATATTGAATTCCATCTCCTGGTGAGATAAAGGGTGTAGGAACAGGGCTCTGCCGCTGTGCTAGATAAGTGTTTCTCACAAACCGTTCCTCACTGCTTCTTCTGACACTGATTGTGGAGAAAAGAGACATTGGGGATGGCAGGGGGGAAAGGCGTGGGGGTGGAGGGTTGTTGCAGTGAGATGGGACCCAATTTCAGTATGATTTTCCTCTTGTTTTTAATTTGTTACAAAGCAGCTCGCGGAGCGGAGCCGGCTCCAGCTCCTAAGCCCTCACCTGTTTCATCCCGTTAAAGTCTATGTGTCACTGTCGAGATCGATATTCAAATGGCGAGAGAATATTTTCACTGGCAACTCTTGTTCTCATTGTAGACTTACCAAACAGCAGATATTACTCTGTGGATCGATAGTTTGTCTTCATTTAGGATGGCTGCTCCATCTGCAGAGGTGACAGTTATGGGTTGAGCAGCTCTGTGGAGTATCAGCTTTTATTCAGCTTCATCCCTTCCCTCTCAGTCCTATTTGTAAGCTGTCCTGAGAAGTGTCCCTTGGTACCTATGGCCTAAGCCAGGCCCATCTATCTGTCTCTGTCTGGCCCACTGCAGGGAACCACACACTCATTGGTTGTCCGGGGGAACAATGTAAGTGATGGACCACCGTTCATACATCAAACCTGCAAGGCGTTTGACAGTGCAGGACAGAAACATTGAAAATAATGACCAGAGCAATATGTATCAGAGGTTAAAAATAGAGCACCGCCGAGCAGTTCTGGCAAAGTTAAAGCTGAGAGCTCTTCAGCGCGACCCACCCAACCAACCCAGGCCCTCCCACTGTTTTAGAGGTTAATGGAAGCTGCCTTGAGTGCAGAAGAAAAGATGTTTCCAGTTAGCTGGAATGAGTGATATTCAACTACTCGGACACTAATATGCTTCAATTGAATTTCTCCCTTTGTCAGAGGGGAGCCTGTCCTGCCGCGGACCCTCCCTCACAGCTGTGCCCTTGCTACTCTCCGCTCAACCAGCGCTGAGCCAAGCCCCAAAGGTCAAGTGTGAGGGGTCAAGTTTAACCTGAAACCAGACAGAGTGAGGAGGAGGGGGGGGCACAGCATGGCTGGGGTCATCACTGTTGCACCATATTGCTCACCACCAAACTGCTGGTTCGTCTTCATCCAAGTACCAGGAAGTCTGCAAACCAATGTGTGGTAGTGTAAATACAATACTGTTGTTCCGTTGAATCGTTCATTCCTGCCTTTAGAGGACACAACATTGCATCCAGTATCTTCAGATAAGCTTCGAGTGGTAAATAGCTGAACTTTTTAGAAACACATCGAACACAGATTCTTTTTTTTTTATCTACAATTACTGCGTTTTACCTCAACTCTGTCTCAACTAAGTCTCTGTGGTGGTAGTGCGAGGCTGCTCTATTGTTTTCGCATGTGAGGAGAAGCTAATGGAGAGTTTGTATTGCTCTCCTGCTTTGGTTTTGTAAATTGCTTGTGGATCTCGAAATCTGTTCATGTACATAAACATCTGTGCCTCCTTCACTTTCTCCCGGGCGCACACACTCGCAGCGTGAGTCAGCCAACACCTGGAACAGATAAAGGGCCTTTCATGTTTGCAGGGCTATCCTGAGGTCAGTGAGTGCTGGTGTTGAGAGCTAGTTTTACTAGGAGTGAGTGGAGCTGGAGACGAAATGAAAAGAAACAATATATACCCAAGTGTTGCAGAGTTAAGAAACTTTTATTAGCTGCAATTCTTTCCTTGATTCCTACCCCGGCCACTATAGAGATAGCCCCTTGGCATCCTGCTTTTCCAGGCTGTTGCGTAGTTGTCTTCTAAGCATAAAGGTAGATGGTAATGTGCATGGTGCTTTTTTGAATTATCAACAGGACGGTGCATAGACAAAAACTGTGTTTTCGTCGAGCTACTGTTTCAATCTCGGAGCGGGCATTTATTGGAGAATGTGCGTGTTTTGTTGAAGCCTCCTCCGTGTACTTCCATCCTCTGTATTAACCTCTTTCCTCTAGGCTTTTGCCTGCCAGTAACATTGATGTAATACAGATAATCACATGTGATTTTTGTTGGCTGCATTGTATGTAAAAAAAAAGAAGAAGAAGAAAACGATATACACAAGTAATCACTTAAAAAAACAGTGCACATCATCCTGGGCCCATTTATGAAGAATGCATCTCATTTTTAAAAAAGAATTTTTTTTACATGCGATCTTCCTGTCTGGCTGAGGTTTATCAGAAACATGTTGAGAAAAAGGTTGAATGCAAGTGCATTTTGGTGAAATTGTGACTGTTTTAAAAAAAACAACTTCCCATCAACAATTAGGGGTTTGGAAAGGGCTTTTTGTCCGCAGCACTGTTGCTGAAATGTATTTGTTTTCCGCTCCGGCCAAAGGGTTATGTCACACGCTACCCCACCCCCATCTTTTCTCTCCTTCTTGTTGTGTTTTTCTGTCAGTCGGCTGCCAGTATTAAAGGCAAAATGCCATTATAAATAGGCTTTGAATGTCACAGCGGTGGGTATATACGTTTCTTTTTGTGCTGGGGGTGAAAAAAAAAAACCCTGCGTTTACTTGTGAGTGCACACTTTAATGTGTGTGATTGAAATGACTGAATAGAGCTCTCCACGTCCAGTTTCCCACAGTGGTCTGCGGAAGAGTGTGAGAGTGGGCCGTGACACCCGTATCCCTGTAAAGTTTCCGGCGCAGGTGTAATTCCCTGTAAAACGCCCTATAATTTACTGCCCTTTGGGAGCACGCTGTCTCAGGGTGTGAAAATCAATAGGATGGTGGAGAGGGATTGGGCACGGTGTCTATAGCCCCGCCACACTATGGCAGCGGTTAGGGTAATTCTGTAATGGCAGGGGATGAGGTTCAACCTATCTAATGCTCTATCTGAAGCAGATAAATGTTTTACAACACCATTGTTTAACCCTTCCCGTCGCTCCACCCTGCCCCCTACTCCTCTGAAGGCTCTACCCAGGGACCGCCCCCTTTGAGCCGCGGCGCAGGCTTGCAATGATGGTGGTAGTATTTTAGCGCTTGGGCTGATGTGTGCGGGCTTCAACCCCCCACCCCCCCCACCCCCCCCGCCTCCCTGGGTGTGCATTCCAACTCTTAATGCTCTATAACCTTGTGAAGATAGCCCGAGGCAGTTTAGCATATAGCCCATCTTCAGAACCCCCCAGTTGTTTCAGAGTGAAGCCATGTGGAAAACATGCATTGAATCTTACAAGATGCCGCATGTATAATGTAGCATAGAGCAGATCGTATAAACCACTGAATAATATAGCCCCAATTCAATGCACCACTTAGCACGCTGAGTGGATAATTTCACTCTAAAGCTATGAGATTGATAACTATGATCACTGAAGTCATTGGCTAACGAGGAAGTCGCTGTTTTCTGATGGTTACCTGGTGGCGGAATCCAGGCATCCATCAAAATATCGCGCTGTTGTTTCCAGTAAAAAAGAATAGTGGAGCCTTTTTATGTGAATGAGAGCTAACGTGCACGTGATAGTGAGGGAATGGCTGAACGGGGAGATCCCTCGCGGACCTCCAGCCCGGCCGGCATGACGCGCCTCGGCTCCAGCGGGGACACGCAATTCATTGTCACAGAAGGGAGCGGAGAGATCTCATTGTGCCTGCCTGGATTGGCACCAACAGCAATCACTTGTTTCTGATTTATGAGATGGCCAAGGAAATTAATTTTGTTCCAAAATGCACGGTCGGAAATTAGATGTTGAAATTGTGTGAAAGAATCAGTGATTGTTTTCCCCCCACTGCTATCCCTCCAGAGGTACTGATAACTGCTGATCTCTGTGACACCATTAATGAAAAACTTATTCAGATTCCAGGGGAAAAAAAAGAGAAAGAAAACCCCCCGTCTTTGGCGACGTTGTAATTAACTCGGCTATCTCCCGAGCCCCTTAACAAGATTTGAACCACCCATTAACATTCCCCCAAAAGATGCCCACTCGCACCGGGGTCATGGCGAGAGACGGAACTGAGGAAGCTCCACTTCCTGTTCATGGCTGGAGATCCGATCATCCACAGACAAAAAAGGTGACGTGCACGGTGGGGTGAGCCCTCGAGTGGCTCCGTATATCAATCATGCAATCCTCTTGCCATCCGATTGTTGCACGATGTGGTTGAGGTTATCATCACACTGCTGTATTATTCAGAAATAACAGATATGTTGTTACTGTAAGTGATACGTGGCTTCAAAAGAAAATCGAGGTTGCGCGTCTGTTGTTCAGATTCCTCGCAGAGTTCAGCTCAAGGGATGTCGGTGTTTCCGTGGTCCACCCCACCCCTCCCTGGCCTGATCAGGGGCTGTCAGAGAAATGAGGCTGGGGTCAAATTACAAGCACGTCTTCTGTTTTCTTTGCAGTGTCAGTCATGTTGAACCTAGTTGAATCTAGTCAATCAGATTGTAGGCAGCTATCGAGCAGAATGATGACTGAAATATGTTCATGGTAACATGGGAATATGTCGAATATGTGCTTCAAACCCTCTCTCTGTCTCTCTCTCTGTCTCTCTCTCTCTGTCTCTCTGTCTCTCTCTGTCTCTCTCTCTCTCTCTCTCTCTGTCTCTCTCTCTGTCTCTCTTTA
>JASSRZ010000001.1:13943691-13953814 GCA_032164315.1 Malacoctenus gilli
ACACACACACACACACACACACACACACACACACACACACACACACACACACACACACACACACACACACAGAGTCGGCAGCGTCGCTGTCTTCACGGGATCGTGGTGGAGACGTGTATCCACATACAAAAGCAACAACAGAAACAGACTTCAGAAATAAAACATGGCAGTAAAACGTCTGAAAGGCCGTGAATTACATGCACATCATCTTGAGGTGAATTGACTCAACAGACAAGAGCCGGAACACTGTGTACACTTGACGAAAACACAACTTTGCATGGACTTTGGTTTTTTCTGGGGGGGTTTTTCGCCGGCAAAATGTTTTTTGTAAGACGCGCGAGGAACTTGGTAGGAGGAAAAGCGTGTTTCCCCGCGAACGCTGGTAAAGCGAGCAGAAAACAAGAGAGCGGCGTGCGTAGTGTAATGTTTCCTCCCCGGTTCGATTCTCAGATGGCAGCAGCCAGTTACCATCAGCGGTTCTCCCTCCCTACATCTGGGCTCTGCCGCTTGTCAGCCCAGCTGTAGTTGTTTTCATATGTGAGGCGTGTTTCTTTTTTTGGTGCAATTTTTTCCGCTTTTGAGATTCTTTGTTCTTTCAACCTGAACTTGACATTGTTTTCCCTGCTTATTTTCAAGGCTGGAGTGATTGGCTGTGACAAAAGGGGCATCCACCTCCATCCTCCAAAAGAGTGATGGCCTCTCAGACAGCTGTCATTTACCATTAGTCATACGCTCCTCTCCACGACTAATTTTATTACTTATTGCTCTCTGCTCTGCCCATGATGCTTTTCTAACCTAATACAAACCACGTTTTTATGTCCTTTCGTCTGAACCCATAAACGTCTTCATAAAGAGGGGTAATAACTTATTCTTCAGGCGTTAATTGTGATTTAATTGGCCTAATTACTTCATTATCTCGTGCATGATTAAGATAATTAGCTAAGCGTTAAACACTGTGACTTTTTCTCTCGAAGACAGGAAGAAATCCCCTTGATTAGTTAATGAGATTAATTACACTCATTGATACACCAGGTATAATTGTGCAAATTCCCACCTGCAATTCTGCTTTTAACACCATTAATGAAAACTCACTGTAAATGAAGACGCACATGTGTTTTTTATCAGGCAATTAATTAAAAGTGACAGCTCACACAGTTTAAATGTGAAAAGTGAATAAAGCAAAAGTGCGCCATGTGTTCTTTAACACTATTTAACTGTAAGAAAAAAAAGGTGCAACTCTGTCAAGGGAGATTTTTCTCTTTTTTTTCCCCTCCTGTGATTCATTCTTTCAGAATGAGGTCAATTAATCATGACATTTCTCTGCCTAAAAATTTCATGCGACAGTTTAAAAAAAATCTTTTTCTTTAAGCAAATCTATTTTGTCTTATGCTTCAGACATTTTTTTTTTGGAGCCGTCTTTGCTCTGATTGGATTTTGCATCTCTCGGATTGCAATCACTCCGGAGCGGGAGTTTGAAAAGTGACCCCGATAACCGTCCCCCTGATGAGTTGGGTGCAGACATTAGGCCCCGTTCGCGGAAAAGCTGTAGTCTGAATAAGGTCAGCATGCGTTGAATGAGGCTGAATCAATCAGCGCGTTTAGCCTTCAGTGGAAGTTTGCGATCGCGAGCAGAACTGTTTTAATATAGGTTGCAGCTGGAAAACGGGAGGGGGAAAAAAATCTGACGGTGCGCCGAAGACGTCTGCCAGCCTCCCCTGTCTGTGCCGGTGTTTTCTGTGTCTTTCCTCTCTCCACCCTTCTGTGTCTTCCTTCTGTGTGTGTGCAGTCAGAGGGTAGAGTCAGTTTTACTGTCACTACCTGTGAAATTGTATTCCACGAAGATGGATGCTTTCTCTTATATTCATGACATCCAGGGAAGCACAGTCACCTCCAAAACTGTTTAATATGGATGCCGCGGAGGCGGACACATAGACACGCATTCACTCGCGCGCGCAAACGCAGCACGCGCGCACGCACGTACGCACAAACACAGGGACATAAATGTACTCCTGCACACATCCACACTTTTTTTTTTGCCCCAAAGACAATGCATGGCTGGTGTTTTGCTCCTGCTGATGATGAAGAGTGGTAGTGACAGTGCTGCTCTCAGTAGGGTTGATGCATTACAACACAGCGCTGCCATGTTGCGTAAATTCTCTGTCTCTCCTCATTGAGAACATGGAGGCTTCTCATCTAGCGTGGTGCACCAGTGCACTTTCGCTTCTCCACTCCTGTATTGTTTCATCTCTGGAGTTTCACGAGGACATTCGCACTGCGTAGGCCAGTCATCCATGTGGACGGCACCGCGGCGGTGTCTTTTATCTCCGCGGCGTTTTGTGTTTTTCCCCCCATCCAGGCTGAGTGGCAGTCCGACGTTGTAGCGAACTCGCGGGCGCCCGCCTTCTCCCACTCTTTGAGGGGGGTAAAAAAAAAAAAAAAGTTGAAGGAATCTGCACTGGGCTGGACGAAAGAAAAAAAGGCCTGCGTTGCTTCTGCGTATCTGCGCGTCTCATTTCTGGATGCACGTGTGGCTGCATCTTTGTGTGTTTATTTGTACTGACAGAGTGGACGGGGGCGGAGCGGTGTGGTCCGCGGGTCAACAGGCCATGGGAGACTCGCAGTTGAGGCTGCAGCCACAGAAACACACCCGATTAATAAAACAACACTGTGCACGGGATCGGACTCCAAGGGTACCAACAGACCCTCTCGCCCCCCTCCCTTCTGGCTTGAACCCTCCCTTTTTACTCTTCCACCGCTACCTTAATATAACCAAGACATGGATCCCCACGAGTGCTTGGGGGTGGGGTGGGGGCATCGTTATATTTCTTTTGGGCTGGCAGCGCCCCCCCCACCCCCCTCCCTTCCTCACACACTACCACTGTACTTAGCCAGCACCCAGTCTGCTCGAGGCCAGCGGGGCCTTCCTTATGTTTCGAGGTTTCCTCCTCACTGTGTTGTTCTGTGCTGTCTGGACCCTCCAGTATTTTCTCCTGACACCCCGATGCAACAGGACAGTCAAGGCGCGGCTCTTTGCATGTTGCAGTGATACAAAAATACACCGCGCATGTGTGCTCTTTTAGGAACATCTCCGCCGAGAGACGCCTTGAACACTTACAACGTCGTTCTCTGTGAGCCTGTTTGGTTGAGCCGCGTTGTAGAACTAAACTTAGGCACCATGCAATAGCTGCAGGTTGTATGGAGTTTCTACACCCCTGTTCTTTGGTGTGGGGGAGGAGAGGAATCACAGAGTCTGTAGAAATGGGGGTTCTGCACAGAGGTTCAGAGGAGAGGTTTTGTGTAATCCTATGCTAAATTCAGCATCAGATCTTTTGGGGAGCTGTGTAAAACCAGTATGTTTTTCTTGTCTTTACTTTTCCTGCACACCTAAAAAATGATGATAGCGCATGGCTTTTTAGCTATCTCACCCTCAAGGCAAAATGTACAAGGCTGCTCGGCGGCGTTACCTCTTCCTCTTCCGAGAGACAGCTAACCCCCTCAAAGGATGCTGATGTCTGGAGAGGGAATGCCTATGAGCAGAAATTGGGAAGAAGGAGGGAGGTTTGGTGTCGGGTGGGGGTAAGATGGGGTTGGGAGGAGGAGGAGGAGGTGGGGGTAGGGTGTGTGTGTGTGTGGGGGGGGGGTGAAATAAAGCGGGGTAGAGAGAGAGAGAGAGAGCGAGCTAGAGGAGGGAGGGAATATGTGTTTGATTCAAAGAAAAAAAAAAGTCAATTCGGTCCCCCTGTTCTTTGTAGAACATTTAGCTTTGACCCTCCCTTGCTTTCTCTACTCCCTCCCACCACCCCCACCACCCCCCCTCCCCAAACTCATACACACACAGACACACAGGGTCCAGCAGATCTGCGGGATATCACACGAGCAAGCCTTTTCTATCTTCTGCACAGAGATGCATGCTTCCTAATATATATCTCTTCACTGTATAGTGTGTGTATATGTCCACACTGTTGCAACAGGCAGACACTGAGGGAGGAGAGAGGGAAATAGGGAGAGAGAGTGACAGGAAGGGAGTGAGGGAGGAAGAGAGGGAGGTAGAGTGAGAATCAGACTGAAATAGGAAAAGGGAGGGGGAGAGCTTTATATGTTGGTTTCATGTTGATGATGCAGTGAAATATATCAATTTAGATTTCCTTTAAATAAGGCTAAAAGATAGCATCAGATTGGTTGTCATATTGCTGGTGAACTAGTCCACATAGCTGCAGCCAAAGCCCTGACCAGACCTCTACTTGTGCTGAGCAGACTGGAGGCGACCCAGGGTAAGTTATGGGCTTTTTTCTTTCTCTCCCTCTCTCCGCCGCTGATTACGATGCTGCTGATTGATTGGTTAGAGGCTGTGGATTATCACGGGCCGCTCGTCACCAGGTACCTGATGATGAGAGGAGAGAGAGACGAGAGGAGAGGAGGAGAAGGGGAGGGAGGGAAGGAAGGAGGGGTGGAAATTAGATGAGCGCGGCCAGTGCTCACATCGCCAGATCTCACTAACTCTCCCTCTGATTTCTGTTTACTCTGCTGTTGCACATTTGTATACAGCATGTGCAAAAATTGATTTTGTGCATTTTGTGTGTGTGTTTGTGCATCATCTTGGTGTGCATGTGTGGTCCCAGTCAGCACACGTTCTACAGCCCGCCTGCCTTTTTTTCCTTAGTCAAACCGGCGTGTGCTGATGAGGCCACGGGGAGGGGTTTGCTGATGAGGGGAAAGCCAGAGGGGCCCTTTTTTTTGTGAATATGCAGATGAGGGGCATGTGTAAATGGGAGGAGGCTCGACGTGAAAGCGTGCCACACGCTTTACTGTTTATATGTTCTCCATAGGGAGCCTGATCCTCAACAGATTGCCTACGTTTGGTGTGATCTTGCCGCTGCTTTGTTTGGGGCATTCACTGACAAAGATATAGGAAGAAAAGACGAGAGCTGTGCAGGAGAGAACCGGAGAGGAGGGGGGGAAAAAATGATAGAAAAATACAGTTAAAGAGAAGAAGGAGCGGGCGGGGGGGGGGGGGGAGAAATGGTAGAGCAGCTTCAGGGCATATTTTCACCCCATTGACAAGACGTGATGATTGCTGTTTTGCCCCCTCCCTCCCTCCTCTTTACCTCCCCAGACGTTTTTCTAATCCATTTGCATGTCAAAGCAGTGGAGGCCACTGTGCAGATTAGTATGAGATGACATAATGATGTAATGAATTAAATGCTCCTGTTTAAGCCCTGCACTTTGCTTCAGTGGGAGGACAGTGGGATATGGCACAAATAAGAGAGGAACAAGTAGGGCTGAGAAACCGGCGAGCCCTCGGCTCCCCTTTTATCACTCCGTTGATTGAAATAACATTTTCTGTCTGATTTGATTACAACTGCTTCTGTGTTTGCAGTGAGCTTAATTATGTTTACACATTTGAGCTGCATGTATAGTTTTGACGCTTGCCATCTCCACCAATGCCTACAGCCACCACCTTTATGACTTCTCCTGTATAAATCCAATATTAACTTTAAACGTGATAAATCAGACCTTTGATTTTAATGGTAAACCAAAAGTATTACTGTTCTAATTGTCATAACCCGGACTTTCTACAACGAGCTGGAATTAGGCATCCTATTGTTTTATGATTTTGATGTCAGAATAAAATAACTTTCCATATTGATGAATGCACTCCCAAGATGTCAGTTTCGTGTATTTGTGTCGGTGGTTTGGACAGTTATGTACATTTTGGCTCGAAATTGGTTTGAGGATGATGCAGGAACGACTGCCTCATTGACTATTTTCATGAGAAAATTGCATTTTTTTTTTTTGTGGGATGGAGTTTTTGAAGAAATATACATGACAAAACTTTTTTTTCTAGTAATCAACTCGCTGTAAATTGTCAACGCTTTCGATACACAAAAGTCACACAAGTGTGGATGGCGGTGAAGTTAAGGAATATAGAGCATATCATTGATTGATGTGCTGGCTGTAGCGATGTTTTTATGAAGCCGAAAAGATCTGAGACACGACACCTGGGTCTCCATGGAGAAACACCTACTGTGTGACAGAAGTTGGAGTGTGTCACTCTTGTCATCTCCCACCACGGCAATGATAGAGACCCCCCCGCCCCCCCCCCTCGACACGCGCAAACATCCGTAGACACTTCAGTCACCTGTAACAATTGGGATAGTTGCCTCATTGAGGGCGAGGGCAGTGACGGGGCTTGTCGAGGAGATGGATCTGTCCCTCATCTCACTATACTTTGTTTTAGCCGCGCCGCCGTGCTGCTCTCCACTCCCATCGATTTGAGACGTGCAACTCAGAATCACTTTTGCTTGGTTGTCCAGTTCCTGATTTAGTCCGTCCCTCAGAGATGGGGCTGACTCAAAAGGGCGCCAGAATCAAAACTCAAATGATGCCTGTGCTAATTAAAGCTCGGACACATTTTCCCACTAAAGTTTCAAGTATTTATTTTAATCGTTTTTACACCTGACACCAATTTCAGCCCCCCCCCCCCAAATTTATTTGACAAGGAAGTGCTGGGAGAATCGCGTTTTCTGACGTTAGAACGGCATAGTATCGCTTACTGGTAAAGCTGGGGGGGGGGGGGGGGGTTAAAAAAAAAAAAAAGGAGAGAAAATTTGTAAATGCATTTTTCTAGTTTACGCTTCCGTGCTGTCCCCAGTGTGGCCCCGGAGCCGTGTCCAGGCGGGTGTGGCTGCGTGGAGTCAGCTGGCTGGTGCAGGGGGTAATGAGTATGCACTGTGACAGCTGGGATAAAGTGTATGGATGTGTTTGGTGGGAGTAATCAGCTGCGGACCACGGGGTGCAAGAGGGTGATGTGAGGCTTTATGACTGCTGAGCTTACTCGCACGCCCGCGCGCGCGCACACACACACACACACACACACACACAAGCCCGCGCGCACGCACGCACACACGCATGCACACACAAGCATACTGAGGTCCTTTGGGACTGTATGCTTCAGCTCACCCTTGTACTGCTCCACATATCCTGGGCTTCACAGCCAGCTTCTCTTTTTTTTTTTTTTTTTTTTGCCTTCAGTAAAAATGTATTTTCAGCATGTGATATCAGTGCCTCACGAAAATGATTTTTTTTTGTTGTTCTAATCACAGGTAATTAGATTATCAGTAGAATTTGAAAAAAAAAAAAAGCAAACCCCCGAAAGATTGGGACATAAATCACGATTTTAATTTGTGTTTTGCTGTGATGCGAATAAAAAAAAGCTGCAGTTTGTGAATGAGGATTGAGTATTCGGTTGTTAAACAGCACACCCAGCAAAATATTGAATATGTGGTATTTTAAACAAATGCTTTTCCAATATTGCAGGGGGAAAATGAATAATGTGGCATCATATATTTCTTGTGGTGGTCCTGTGTAATTGCATTACTGAACAGATTTGCTTTGTTACAGGCCACATCTCAATTGAAGTTTTTGGAGCCTGTGGCTACGGCGCTTTGCAAATAATTGATATAAACTAGGCCCTCCTGGCCAGTGAAATTGAACACACTAATAAATGCATAAAAGGAAAATAAATATTGATCGCGCACTACATGAGAAGAGGATAGCTTTGATTTGATTCTTGCGCATTGTGGGGTGTTTGTTGCATCTGTGGAGAGGTTGTGTGGGCAGTTGGTGTGTATTTGTTTGACCATCCGGGTGTTTGTGTTCACCTGTCTGCAAGTGTGCAACTCTAACTCTCGGCAGGGTTCTCTCTGGTCTTTAAATATTATGTTAGTGCCTGAGAACAGTGATGAAATGCCTTCCTTCGGTCTCCGGTTCAGTGCTTGATAGCACTTGCCTGCTGCGTGTGCGGAAGCGTGTGCGTGCGCAGAGGGAAAGTTGGATTGCACGTGTGAGAGTTGGAGCCCTCGCCTTGAACCCCTGGCCCTGTCACTCCGGGCTGCAGTTTTTTCTCAGCTCTTCCAGGTTCTCTATAGTCAATGAGGAGGATAGGCGGGAAAGAGGATTATTGGTATTGATCTACCCAGGGGGATCATTAGGCATCACTATCAATTCACAGCTCCTAGCACACAGCACCGGCCCGCGCAGACATTGCCAATTTGTCCCTATTAGAGAACCCGGTTTCTGGGTGTCCGCTGTGAGGAGCTGCTCAGGCCGCAGTAGAGAGCAGCCAGCTTGGGCCTAGTTTGGGCCTGACCACAGAAGATGTTATGAGACACTTGTTGGCTGAAATCACCCGTCCAATGTCCCCATGTAAACAGAAATAAATATGCAAAAAAACCCATCCTATTGGGTTATTGTAAACTTGAATTTTTTTTCTTATTCTCTCTCCAAATATTCCTCTTTTTGTCAGTGGTTTCTTCTCCGTCCTCATATTATTTACCAAGGGGTAATTGGCACTGTAATAGAATACTTCAGTGGGGCTTATCCAGCCTGGCCCACTTATCTGTGTAAGCTGGCTGTTCTGGGGTCTAAAGCTGCTAGATCCGTTGTCGCTGACTTTAACGCTCTCTGCTGGAGTCAGGTGTTCGCAGAACTGCACCACTGACTGCCGCTGCATACCAGGATGGGTGCTGGATGTCAGCGTGTGGCTCTCGTTTAGGTTCGCGATCCCCGCGTGTCACTGGTGCAGTCAAAGAAGCAGCTTTTACAAAAAATTCCATGTTCTTGTGCAACGTAATTTTATATATTGACACATTTCTGTTTTCTTTTTGAATTCAATTATATATTTTTATATAATATTTTAATCTAAATACATATGATTTCTGTCAGCCACCTTTTTTATAACAATGTGAAAGGAAAAAAATCATCAGAAAATAGAGTACATGGGTCAAAAATATGTATATATATTGGTTGTATTGTCATTGTATTCTTTGTACTTCACATGTGAAGTTCACTCATGTGTCAGTCTATGAAATGCACGCACGCACGCACGCACGCACGCACGCACGCACGCACGCACGCACGCACGCACGCACGCACGCACGCACGCACGCGCAAAAGGAGTGACACAGACAAACCCTACACTTGACCAAGCGGGTCACTGAACAGCAGGTGATTTTTTTCTCACGCCCTTCAACTCCTTGTCTGGCCTCTGCGGCCACAGCCCAGCCCAAAAAAACCAACCCAGGCTCATGCAGAAAGCAGTCACCCACACACTGATTGCACCCTGGGTATAACCAAATGAACTACGGCCACCGGAGTCAAAACATATTTGGGGATCCTACTCTGTCAGTGTGGAAGACACATCTGTCTGACTTTGTAAACAGAGCCGTGGTTAGTGAAGACAGTGTCATTTCACACCGTGGTCTATTTGAGGCTGAGCTGGGTGTGAAGGACGTCCTACAGATCTTTTAAGTGCTCTAATAAATCATCCTCAGCACATTCAAAATTCATCAGTGCTAGCACTTTGCCCCCTCGCTCCCCCAAACGGTCCAGCGTGGTCAGACAGCCACACCACACGAACACACTGAGTGGAAACCGTGCTCCAGGGGAGCAACACATCAGTCCTCAACCTGAGGTTTTTTTTTTGCATGTGGAAATCAAAGGCGAGCTGGTAATGACTTCAGTGTGGGCAGTGTGTGGGGGTCCCTTTTGAGCTCGCTATTCCCCAGCCGCAGCACCGCTTTCACACATCCTCACTCACAGGCAGTTCATAGGATGCTGTGCAGCACTGCCGTGCCAGGTCAACGACCACACAAATGACATATGGAGCCGGCCCTGTTTTAACCAGGCCGGTTCAGTCAGTCACACTTAATGAAATATAAAAGCAAAGGAAATATTTGTTCGAGTAAATCATCAGGAAGTAGCATGGACCAGTGTGTATAACACAGACTTTTCTAAGTGTTGGATTACATGAAAGGGAGCCGAAAAAGAAAGGGATCGAACTGATGATCTAATTGGTGTTTTGTTGTGTCTCAACGGCATCGTCCCAGAGCCACCAAGAGAGGGCAGTGTGGCCTGCCCGAGAGCACAGCTCGCAGCTTCAATTCATGTTTATAGCACCGTGATCACCTGACACAAGCGCAGACGCACGCACGCACGCACGCACACAGTGATGCGCACTCACACATGTACGCGCAGGTTGTCTTTTTATATATGCATTTACCACACACACACACACACACACACACACACACACACACACACACACACACACCCACACACCCCC
>JASSRZ010000001.1:13990725-14003373 GCA_032164315.1 Malacoctenus gilli
TGTGTGTGTGTGTGTGTGTGTGTGTGTGTGTGTGTGTGTGTGTGTGTGTGTGTGTGTGTGTGTGTGTGTGTGAGGCATTCATGAGATTAGTGTGAACCTTGTCCTCCCTGAAGGTGCAAAGGCCAGGCACACTGCCGCTGCTCATATGCATCTCTTTTATTGTCTATTGTGTGTAATCACAGTCCTCTCGCTTCTCGGTGCCAGACTTTTGACCCCTTTTATTTTTCTGTCCATTTTCAGCTGCTCCACAACATAACAGGCATTAGACTACTGAACAGATGTGCAAGGGGAAAAAAAAAGAGGGGGGGGGTGTAGCCAGTGAATGCTAATGAAGCCTTCTGAAACGCCAAATCCTCGGACAGGGTGTCAGAATAAGAAAAAAAAAGTGTTGGAGGGGATGTTGGGTTCAGTTTTAGTCGAATTAATAGATGCATTAAGGGGGGAAAAAAGCTTTAATTATAGCCAAAAAGCCAAAGTCACTCTGCTTGTGTGCTGCTGTGGCCACATGTGTGTCTCTTTGTATGTTTGTGTCAGCGCGTGTGTGTGTGTCACTGTGCGTCACAAACATGCAAGCGCGTGCATGCTGTCCGCGCGTCTGTGTATGTGTGTCCCCGGGCGAGACAAAGCACGCTACTCCTTGGCAGCCCCCCCCCCTGTCACCGCAGAGGCCTCAGTGTGTGAGTGCGAGTGTGTGATCAATCTCACGTGGACCAGTCATGGTGTCAGGGCAGCAGTGGATCTGACTCCCTCTCTCCCTCTCTCCCACTCTCTCCCTCTCATCCCTCCTCGTCTCCCGCTCCTCTTCCTCTTTCTCTTGATCCCGTCCACCCTCTCCTCTGGCTGCGGGACAGTAGGAATGCCGGGTCAGGAGGGAGCCAATAGAGCGGCCATCTTTCCTTGAGGATAATTAATGCATGCAAAGCTGAAGGGCTGATCCTGCCACCTCGCCGCTCCACACAGGTACCTGCGCCTTCCTTCCTTTTCTGTGGAGCTGCCCAGCTCTGTTTCACTCTGTCAACTGAGCTGTGCTGACTGACTGATTTGCTGACTGGCACTCCCTCAGTTTTTCACACTCTCTCTCTCTCCCTCCCTCACCTCCCCCCTCAGCCCCCCCTCCCCTGTCTCTCTGACACACACACAAACACGCACACACATTCCTGCTCATACTGTACACAAGGCAAAACTCAATGCACGTGTTCCCATTACTGCGAAAACTTTTAATAGTGTTTGCTGGGATGAGAATAGCTCGGTTTCCCTCCACATTGTGTGGGTTTGCAGGTTTACAGGTGTAGAGTTAGAGAGACACATTTTACGCTCTGAGGTGGCAAATGTCATGTTTTTGAAGTTGAAGTGGGTTGTCTTTACTGCTCTGGGCTGTACGAGGTGCTTCTACACCTCTGATCGCCTCTGATCGACTTTCACAAAGGTTACAGCTTCTCTCTTTTCTGTGATTTTTGTGCATTTGATGTGATATTCCTCGCTGAGATAAAGAAAAAGAAAAGCAAACAAAATATGTGGCAAACTGTGATGATGTGGAAGCTGTTGAAAACTGAGTGCTTTGCAGCGTTTTACTTATTCACTCTGATGCAAATATTGTACTGTGGGACACTGTGGGAAATTGTAAACACCAAAACAAGACAGTAATGTCAAAGTGTTGCATCAAACATTTCCCCCCAACTCTGAAACTCATTTCTTACAATTTATTTTCTTAATGGCACCAGAGTAGTGTTTACTGTTATAAATCATATTCTCTATCTTAAACCCGTATTAAATTTCTTTCTTTTTTTGTCTTAATCAAATATTGGAGTAATCTTGCAATATTCTTTTACTGAAGCTGGTGAAATCGATACATGTTATGATGATACTCGGGCCAATTAAACAGATATCAGTTAAATTTACTTATATGAGCGATTGAATGTATCAAGATACACAATAAGATCATATCTGGTTCAGTTCAACAGATTTCTGTTGGATTTCTTTGCTTTAAAGATTCCAACAACAGAATTAGCAGTGAGCTTCAGGTTTTTTTTTTAATCACAAACTTTACCGTAAAGTCACTTTTCCATCAGTTCTTCCCTTGACCCAGTAGTTTGGATTGACAGACTGACCAAACTTTCAGAGACATGTATGTATATAGGCCAAGAAACCACTTTACACTTTTGAGTGCAGATAGAACATTTCCTGTAAATGTCACTTTCACTTTTAGATGAAGAGATATATTTATTTGCAGAGGGTCAGTGCAAAAATAATAAAAATAATGGTAGGTGCTGCTGGGAGCTCTGAGACATGTCATGTGCCTCACGTGACACGTCTTTCAGAAATCCTAACCTTTTTACTGCCGAAAACTGGCATCCTGTATGCTGCTCTGTCATATATCTTAAATACGTTATCATCCCATTTATTAGATGAAGCTAGGTAACCAATTTAGAACTTGTTTTAAACTTAATTTACACGTACATCCAGCGGTCCAAAAGGTTAATGGCTGACAAATTAACCCCTGAAGCATTATCTTACAAATGGCCTGCAGCATATGATAACCTATAATCAATATCGCCAATTACGTGTCAGACAGAGGCTATTGGCCGTGACCTGTCCCTCATGAAGAGACTTTCTGAGGAAACAGGATCTCTTCCACTATGCAGATGCAGGATGTCTCCCCATGATGATGTCATTAGAGACACCTGGGACCACCTATCATCCACCCAATGCATCTATCCATCCCACTCTGTTGCATCATAACCTGCTTCTTCTCCATTTCTTTCCCTTCTTTTTTTTCCCCTTTTGAACTTCTTCACCTTTGTTGTCCCTGCGTCGTCTTCAGTTGCAATTTCCGCTCCTGTTGTGCAGTCAGATCAGTCTGTGCTCGGTTGTTTCTGCTGAAACAAGTGCACAAGTTGAAATCATTGTCCGTCCCATCACTCATATTATATGAAGTTATGATTCCATTTACATCTATCAGTCCAAGTACGGTACAAGGTGAAAACAAATGTCCCTCTTTAGTCCTCAGGAAGCTTTTTCAGTGTTTGTGATCGTTACATTGATTGTATAATACACAATCAATAGCATGGACAGTGGTTTAGTGTGGTACACTTAAAAATAAATTACCCTGATATATAATATGAGAAAAGATGCATGTCTTTGTTAAAATCTTCTTTAGAAATGCCCTTTATCTTAGGATGTATTTGGCCTGTTTGGGTGCAAATTGCTAATTGGCTGCAGCATCTGAAAAAAACAGGTGATTTTCTTCCTTCATGGGGAGGGATGGGGACAGGGACGTGGACAAGGACAGCTCGGGACGTTTTCCGATGACTCTCGCCGTTAACCCTAAAACAGCAAATTTAGACTGACACAATTAATAAAAGGACAATTAGAGCACTGCAACATGTTGGACTGTAACGTGTATCTAATTCTGTTTAGATAATCAATTTTACATTTTTGGAAATTGGGAACTATTTTAGTAATTATTTCAAACATTTCATATAGGAGAAATGACAATTTTAATTGTTTTGAACTAATTATTAACAATAAGTGTGCTTGTGTCCCTGTTTCTGATGGCTTGAAATGAAAGTTAAACTGAAGTCTAATTATTTATTCTCATCAATTAAAGACGACTGAGTTTCTATTTCTGTCGTTGTTTCAAATATTCAAATGTCAACAAATCAAATATGGACAAGGCCACCTTACATCTTTGATGCTTTCATGTTAAAATAACAAGTGTTAATTAAGAGGTATTTACGAAGATTGCTAATTATGAATAATAATAATAATAATAATAATAATAATAATAATAATAATAATAATAATAATAATAATAATGTGTTTTTAAAAAAATAATATTTCTATATTTTGAGCTGAGACATCGGGACATTTGGGACGGACAGAAGGTTACAGACAGCTGCTGCCTGTGTCCTCCCCGCTCTGTTAATGGTCACTGGCTGCAGAGACCTTGAACTTCACCGGAGCCTGCTGGCTGGCTGGGGGGGTTTCTAATGCAGCGGGGGGGGCAGCTGAGAGCCATATGCCTTCCAGTGACTGCTGTAACACCCAGCGCAGGGTGAGTAATGCTCACCGCCTCTCCCAGTGACGACAAATATCCGCCAGTTTTTCTGGCTCCTGGATATTTTCCCCCAAAAGAATTACTTTGGATTTACATTTATTCAATTTTTTGACATAAATCTGTCGCGTTTATAAATTTGCTGGGCTCCCCTGTTTCACACAGTTAGCCTGCTGGCGTGCTTGTCACAAGCTGCGGATTTACGGTGGTGATTTTGATTTTTTCTTCTTCTTTTTGGTTTATTTGTTGGTGTTTTTTTTTTATTTTTATCCAGGAATCAAACCCTTAAATTGATTTTTTTCAAAATATATTTTTTCAGCCTGCGTGTATTTTTTTCCCCCCTTTTTTAAATCTCCTTCTAAAAGGCCTCATATTTAGCAGAGGCAGTCAGCATGCAGATGGTGTCCAGCTGCAGGGGCCTCAGGAATACTCAGCCTCAAACATGGCCAACGTGTGACGGTAAAAAAAAAAAAAGGGAGACTCAGCTCCTGGTGGGTTTTTCCCTTCCTTTTTCTTCGCTCACACTGGGGCCAGACCTGCTCCACATTTAGGCCCACCTTTGCCCCTCATGGACTGGATGCCACACGAGAGGGGGAGGGAGAGAGGGGGGCGGGGGTGGGGGGGGGGTGCTGCTGCTACAGCTTACAGTAACCAACATAGATGGAACCACGCAGCCAATTAATTATTTGTTTCCTGGACGCCGCTAACGTGGCCTTGCTGCCGCTGCCGTTGCTGCTTTCAGGGCTCCGTTCCTTTTCCCTTTTTTTCAAACTCGGGACTATTTTGTTACACAAATGTTAATTGATTAATGATCAAACCTTCCCGTAAGTAGATTCACTTACATCCTGCATTGATGTTCCGGCTTTCTATTTTTGTTGCACATCAATTTGGGGCTGTGTAAGACAACAGGCCCCTATCCCCTGTACGTGATATGAGTGATGTCATATTCGACCCCCCCCCCCTTCTTCGTCTGTGAATGACGGAAAGCAACTCCTAACGAGGACTAAATAAACAGTATCTTTTTTTTCTCCTTTTTTCGGGGAGGAGAGACAGCGGGGCGTTGAGACTGCGATGAAGGGATAAATAAATGATGTTCAGAGTGAAACTTGAAAACAAAAATCAGGGAGATAAAATGCTTGATTGTGGCAGGTACCGATAGTTTGTTTTGCCTTTAGAAGAAGAAAAAAAAATCCCCTGAAATAGTCTAATGAGGTTTGCTATCAATGTTTGATCTTGGTATTTAGATGTGATATTTAAAGACGATAAATGGCTGGCAATGTTCTTACTTTCAAGGTTGACAAGACGGCTTCGCAAAGCATAAACAGAAGGCCTTTTGATACTTTAAATTTTAATAACCTGTGCCAGTGGGGGAAAAAATGTTGATTTATAATTTCAGTTTCAGACAAAAAATAAACGACATTGTGCCTTTTGCGTTGTTGTTTGACTTCAAGATTTTTTAAAAAAGTTTTTAGGTTAATTATTCTTTTTTTGAATATGCTTTTTCTATTTTTACCTCTTTTTTTATAAATGAAATGTAAAATAAATATCCCGTGTGATCCCACCGTGTTGCTCGCAAGGTTGCCCCTAATTGGTGTATTCATGCTAACAAGTGTCCTATTAGAATATAATGAATATTAAATAGACGGAATAAACTTGTCACTTTCAATTGGATCATTCGCCAAATTCCTCAACAGTTGGCCCGGGAGGCAATTAATACAAGCTATTACCCCGCGATAAAGCCTAATTAGCCCCGATTAGTCGGAGAAAAAAGGAGGGTGGGGTTGGTGGGACGCTTAATTGAAAGGAAAAAAAAAAAATCCACCCCCCTCCTCGAAAAGAAGGTTGTGTATTGTCGACACGGGCTCCTTATGAGCAGCTCTCAGTGGCAAATACCATTCACATTCAAATGAGAGTGACAAAGTTTGGCACAGAAACAAGCACACGTCCGCCTCCCGGCCTCCCAGTCAGTCTTTTAAAAAAAAGCGCTCCGCCTTTTGTTAACCTGACACGTGTTTAGAGGAGCGTGATATGGTTAATTCTGTAGGAGGATGGCACCGTGCCATGCAGCTTGGTTAAAAAAAAACAAAAAACAGGAGAAATCCGACTCTGAACACGGGAAAAAAAGGGGCAGTGATTACAAAAAATATCATTTTGGCCTTTTTTTTGCTGACATTAAAAATGTAACGCACCTCAAAGACGCGCAGCAAAGCACACGCGTCCCAACAATAGAATAATCTCATTGAAGGGAAAGAGTGTGCGCGAGCGTGTATGTGGGCGTGCGTGCGCGCGCGTGCTCAGCATGGACTTTAAATGCGTTTTAGCTACAGTATGGAGAGCGGAGCCTTGCACCTGTCTCTCCCTCTCGATGGAGATTTGCGCCCCTCCTGCTGCCTGCATTGAAGAGTCGCACGCGAGCGTGTGTGCGTTCGTGCGTGCGTGTGTGTCTGTGTGTCTGCGCGTGCGTGTGCGTGCGCGTGACTAGCCATGCATGCCATATTTTCGACCGACACACGCAAACGACGCCTTTCCTGCGGCATTTGTCTCTTTCTTGTGCATTACAGCGAATATGTGACCTAAATAACCATTTTATTGTCTGTTCCTCCTTTTAGACTTCTCATAAGAATAATCTGTCTTATTGCACCTTTTGTTGCATCTCCCCCTCCTTCTCCATGGCATAGTCTTCTTTGATGAGTGTAATATTAACATGATAAGGAGATGTCAATGAAAAGCCTTCTACCTGACTGAGCAGACGGCTCTGTGATATACTGGGGTCTAATGTAATATTAATGCTTGCAGGGCTTGTTTCTTATCAGAAAAGATCTCTCCAAAATTGTCCTCCACAGGGACCCACTTAGAGTGAAGCACACATAATAGAAATGATCACTCTCTTTTAGCCTGTGTCTGAGAGATATCACTCCACTTTATGCTGCAAGTGACATGAATTTGAAAATCTTAGTTTATTTTGGCCTTGCAAGAATTTTTTGGAGCTTATAATAAATACATAAGCATATTTATTTGTAAATTTTGAGCTATTTTCGTATATGTTGCCGTATATTGCCATTCATTCTGAAATTATGATGCTAATCGAAGGGAATGATTCAATTAAAATTGTTTTTTTTTCCAGAAATGGAGACATGAATTTGAACTGAATGATATGTTTACATTTAAACAGTCAAGTTAAATTTCTGTAAAAGGAAGATTTGCATGAGAACTTCAACATTATTTTCCTGAATATGCAATTTCAATATTCCAAATTAAGAGAATAAAAAACAAATTTTGATGTGATGGTCATGTTTTGAATTTGAAATCTTCCTTACAGTGATGTTTTTATTTCCTGCTTCCGCCTAAATATTATTCCATTTTATTTATCTATGTAACTTGAAAGTCAGTAAAGTATTTTGCTATGTAATTTGGATCAGAAATGAGCTTCAGCTCAGGTCAGTTGAGATGTAATTAAATGAATAATGTTGTCAGTTGTAGGTATTGATCGCGGGATTGCAAAGGTGTGAGTAAAATGGAGCGTTGATGTGTCTGCTCCGAGCTGTGCCCTGTGAACAGAGAGGACTGCAGGATAATGAGGCATAATGCTGCCTCAGACGGGGCCTCCTGCTGCATAAATCCCAAATTATACCCCAAACCTTGCCACCGTTCTCCTGGGGTGGGGAGGGCAGGGGGGGGGGTGTGGGGGGCCACAAGGTCAAGTTCACAACCTCTGACCCCAGAGAGTCTGGGTCTGGAGAGGAGGTGAGACGGGAGGCTGAACATGGCCGCTGCTGGTGATGGCGAGGGAAGTGCCTGGGACCTGCCTGTTGTCTGTCTCCCGCAACCTGCTGTCCTCAGCCGGGCTCCTCCCCGCTTGATTTTAGCCAACGCTGCATCTATTATTTAGTAGTCTTATTAAAAGTTATTTCGGAGCCACCGGGTCCTGCCAGATGACCTGAGAAAGGGGGCCTCCTGAGTGGCCAGACAGACTGGAAAAATCCAAATGGACACAGTGGAACTGCTAAAACACAGCAGCTCAAAACAAACAGGAAACACAACCTGCATTATTAAGAGGTGCATTCACGAGGAGAAATAAGAGCTTTTCAATATTTCACCAGCACAATCTCAAATATAGAAGAATGTTTAATTAAAGCCGACTTCTGCACTTTATATAAAAGTAAACTAAATGAAAGCACAAAAGGTATGAAAAACATTTTAACAATGCGGCAAAATAACAAAAAAAAGATGCAAATATATTTATAGTGTTTCATGCATGCATTGAAAGTTAATTTCAAAAAATAAACATTCAGATTTAATAAAATGGCAACAAAATTGAGCAAGCTGTGGAACCTGAATTATAGAAAAAAACAGTTTTTTTTAAATGTTGATCTTTCAAAATGAAATTAGTAAAGTTTATTTAATAAGAAACAATAAAATGTGCATAAGATTACTTGTTAATCTGACCTGATTTTTATTTTAAATATAACAATAAACCACAAGAATAAGGAGATTCTGCTGATCGGCCCTCTTGAATACAACTTGAACTTCAGAGATCAACAACAACAAGAACAAGCAGGACTCAATTCAATCGTTTTGGCTCATCCTGAGGACTCTGACCTCACCCGTGTCCAGACACTGCCCTGGCTCTTGTGTTGGTCTGTGCAGAGTTTTGAATATTCACATCTTTTTTTGAAGAAGAACCCTGACATAACCTTTTCCCCCCTAATGAGATGTGTGCACATGCACTTCCCATCTGTGTCCAGAGAGGGCAGGGCTATCGTTGAGGATGGAGGGGCAGGTGGGGGGGGGGGTCGCCGGCTGTAGGGGTGGGTGGGTGAAAGGCGCATGGAGCAGGAGCTGGCCGAGGCGGAAAGGTCAGGGGAGGCAGGAGACAGGCGGGCTGGCCGACTGCGAAAGCTTTGAACCTAACAGATGGTGAAGGTTAGGTGACGTCCCCTCGCCTGGCCTTTCCCCAGTAATTGAGGATAATTTGAGCACCAAAGAGAGCAGGCCTGTCCACTGTCAGGCCCAGGGAGGAGAGACGAGGTTAATATGAAAATGATTTTGCATTACGGCTGGCTTTGTGAGGCTGGGCGCAATCCTAATCCTGGCCTGAGGCAGCAGGAATGAAGAAGTGTCACCCTGGGTCCAGGCGCCACGCCACGCACATGAATACATCTCCAACCCATGGCCCTGTGCCCCCCATTAACCAGCACTCTGCCAGGACCGATTACACACTCCCACTCAGGAGCCAGGCAGGCTTTGGGGGCATTTTAGGGAGGCTTGGGAGTGAACTGACATCACCCCCGTATCCCGCAAGAACAAAAGAGGTGCAGAAAGGCCATGTGATATCAGTGGGGATTGTTCACCTCTCGCCACGGCAACTGAAGCCGAGCACATCACAAGCCGCTCTGCAACTAAACTTAAATTAGGATCAATTTTTTTTTTTTAGGAGTTGTTGAGCTCCTAAAAAAATTTGTTTTTCCTGGAGAAGAAACAAACACGCAAATGTGAAATGTCATGTCAGGGTTGCATCGTTCGTCTGTTCGCTTCAATCACGGTGAATTTTTAGAGAAACACCAAATTTGTAACTCAGATGGACCGGACTTGCCCGCCGTGTGAGCCTGTCAAGTTGCAACTGTGGGACCAATTCAGTCCAGAAAGTTGCCTCTTCGGTGTGATGAAGTCATTTACAACTATTGATCTAATAGTCAAGCTGGGCATGTTAACCTGAAGAGCCTTGGAGGGAGTTTCTGGGAAATTGGAGGTGCCCCAGGGACCCTCCCATAAGCTCGAGCAAGACACAATGGACAGAGATGTAATTTGGAATGTAAGCTGTGGTCCGGGCCCCTCGTGGACGTCAGCATGAGATGCTGCAATATCTCCAGTTTCCAGGATCTTTTACTAGAGTAAAAGTTTCGGCGGCCTGCAATAAATGACGAGTTACAGATAAATGGAAATCAGCCACACATGAGGTCAAAAGTACAAATTACTGCATAGACGAACAAGAATTAGCATTTTAAAAGAGCTTTGAGAAGAACATTTGAACATTGCCCGTCAAATCTTTGCTCAATGTATTTATCTTACAATCTTAATTTCAAACAGCTACCCCATCTGAGACTGAATGTTTTAGTTATTATAATACGCAGACATTCCTGTTCATGCCCAATGAGTTATATCATAAGTGTATGTGTTTTATTAGCTGTGACCACATCAAATGTGATCACATATGTTCCCCATCTGTACCGTTTGTTTGCCTGATGCTGGCTGTGTGTCTTTTTATTTTTTTGGATGAGCCAGATATGTTGCTGTTCAATTTTATAATCTGAAAAATATTCAGTGAGGTAGACACACACCATCCCTGTGCGTGTGTGCGTATGTACGTGCGTGCGTGCGTGTGCGCGCTGCCGTGCCATTGAGCTGGGTGGCCCGTGGGCTCCCCCAGGTGTAGTCCAGATGAAGGGGTCTTTACCGGGCCGTCCCTGCCGCTGTGCCCTGTGCTTGTCCGTCGAGCTCCCCAGGAGTGAGGAGCTTTAAACCGGCTCGGCCTGTGACCTCCTCCTGCAGCGTGGCCCGTCTGAACAGAGGAGGGACCTCCTGGCCCTGGAGGATAGTCCCCCACCTGCACGACAGTCCCCCCCTTTTTTTTTTTGGGTACCTATCGCCGTGGCAACGCTGCAAACGTCGCTGAACTTTCAGTGCAATTAAATATGCTGAGGTTCATATGCTGCAGATTTTTTCTACCCTCTTTATAAGAGAAGAAATGTCAGAAAGTTTGAACAGAGCTTTATTTGGCTCCTCTCTTTCGCCCTCTCTTTCTTTCTCTCATTGGTCAGATGTTGGATCAGTTCTGTCAGAGGTTAAAGGTTTGACAAAAAAAGTGTTGTTTTCTTAAATAATGCAGTTATTTAAGAAGGAGCTGTTTTGTACTTCCTACTGGCCCTTTTTCTTCTCACTGGAACACACACACACACACACACACACACACACACACACGCACACACGCACACACGCTAGCACTATGACTGAATGTTTCTTTATTTCCCAATATAACTGATATTTCATTAAATGACAAGAACCAAAAAATTCAGTTCCATTGTTTGTATTTGTTTTCTCACTGGGGGGTGTTTTCCTTTTGGAGTTCTCCCTGCATTCGAATCTGTGATTTTTGCATGTGTTTCCGATTTTACATTCCCAAGTTAGAGATGGAGGGGGGAAAACTGTGGCACGACTGGGCTCTCAGTATTATTATCTTCTGATTATTTCGGTCTTTTTGCTCCAATTGGAGAAAAAATGCCGTTCATCACTCCTTTGACCCGAAAGATCATGGCAGAAAGTATGCCTTTGAAAGGTAAAACAAAAAATCCACTTTTAAATAAGATCAATTGTAAACAAACCTAGGGCAACCCTTTGAAAAGCCCCGCCAAGAGATTTACCTTGCCCTGTGGCAAATAATATTTCTTGAACTGGGTTTAAATTTCAAGTGTCTTGGGTTTATAAAAACCTGGAACAAAAGAAAGCCAGTCTCTGAACAGCAAATATTATCTGCTGGTTGGGCAAGATGTCAAGATTGCCTTTTTGTTGTCTCAAATACAGGGGCAAGATGTGGTGTCTGGCAAATCCCAGAATAAACCCCACAATATATCCCTGTTTACCTGAACTTAGTAGGATCAGGATCAGCCCACATCTGCATGTACGCTTTGAGAAGAGCCTCACGTGTTTGCTGGTACGACACTGTGCCTCTTTCTCTTTAAATGTTGCTTTTTAGGGCTTTCTTGCTTATTAAACATATTTTTATGACTGTGCTCTTCCCATTTTTCGGACGTCCAAGAATTGTTCATCCCGTTGTTTATGATTACAGGAATTTTTTTCCCTAACAGCTTCGACTTGATTTGAACTCGCTATTTATTAAAGCACTGAACACAAGGAGCAAAAAGGGAGCCTTTTTCTGACTTGCTGTATAATAGCCGTCATTCAGGATGATAAACATAACAATAACTACATGTTTCTTGGTAGTAAAGAGTACTGAGGAACCGAATAATGTCCTGCTCCCTTGATCAGTCTCATCGAGCCAAGATGAAAGCATATGGGAATTTGATGTAGGGGCCTGGTGTGACATCCATTACTCTGTAATATCCTGTAATCTTTCCACTCTCCTCTCTACTTCCAACCCCCCCCCCCTTCCTCCAAAAAAAAATCCCAAACACTGAGGATATAACAGCCCCACATTCCCACCTGTCTGCGCCTGATGCTGTGACACATTTTGTCTTTTGTTTGTTTATGTTATTTAGGAAAGTGAGCACATCAGAGAGGGACGGCCAAGTAATCATGAAAGAAAGCTGCCGCCGCACCGCTGAGTCACTTTTTCTTTTAATTGGATGCAGCTTTTTCGGTGAACTCTGCTGGCTGGATACAAGGAGGGGACGGTCCTGTCTGTAATTTGGTTTTCCTTTGTAGTGAGCCCTCGTCAGCGCCAAATAAACCCAATGCAGCTCACCGACCGGGCAACCTTTCCCTGCAAACCATTTCACCCCAGCACGAGAGCCTTCTCTGTCATCTGATGTTCCACTCTACTTAAAACAGAGCTGGGGGGGTGGAGGGGGGGGGGCGGG
>JASSRZ010000001.1:14018817-14052690 GCA_032164315.1 Malacoctenus gilli
CTTATTTGTTCTATGCTTTCATTTCAGAGTGCAATGAGACATTAAAGTGAATAATTTTCAGTAAAAAACTGGAAAAAGTGTGGTGTTCTAAAACTTTTGACCGGTAGTGTATATTCTGTTTATCGTTTTCATTGCAGTCTATTCTTTAAAAAAAGAATTCAAGAAATAAAAAAAGAACAAATCACTACATCAATGAATATATTCTTAATCTGTCAGATTGGAAATGATGCTTTTGTACCTTGTCACTCAGGACATTTGAATTGAATGTGTCCTTAGTTTTGTCTTCTTCTGTATCAGGTCCAGTGTATGCTGAGATGATAGAGAACCTGCTGCTCCCAGTCCTCCAGAACAAAGACTGTAATCTGGTGCGATATGATGTCATTCACGCCCTGCCCAACACAGCCAACTCCCTAATCGGCCGGGCCGCTCACATCGCTGTCCTTGATTCTGAGATCTTCCTGGAGAAGTTCTTCCTCGTGGTGGGCCTCAAATTCTTTCAATAGAGCTGTGGATGAATCAAAGAGGAATGTGGCGCGAATACCTCACTACACCTAATGTATTCTGATCATGGTATCTAGATTTTCTCCTTTGGTTTTTTGGATACATGTAATTTTCAAGTGCATATGAACAAATCAGTTTTATTTCCTTTGGTGTTTGTAATCATGTTGGGTATGGAGTATACCATTTTTAAAAACAATTTTTCTACTACCATTTTTTTTAAAAGATTGTTTTGTTCTTTGTGATTGGGAAATGGTTTTCCCCTATTATATACTTTATTTTCACTGTTATTTATGTATCCTGTTTTTACTTTGGATTATTTTACTTCAAGTCATTGAATTAATTCTAGATGCTGAACTGGAAATGTAGCTGCTACAAATAACAAAATGAAAAAGCTGTTTTGGTGAGCTGGCCCAAGTAAAGTCTGCATATACTGTCCTCACTGTTGCAAATGTTTTTCCACCAATTTAAAAAAAAAACAAACAAAAAAAGACACTGCATTGATTTGCACCACAACTACATTTTACAAGCTTTTTTACTGAAAATGGTCATTTGTACAACTTACTTTTTTATCAACAATTTTCCATCATTTTTAATGGCAAAGATTGCATTTGAAATAGGACTGTTGCTCAGATTTTGCTGCCTTGGCTTTGGTCTGAATCCTTTTTGCAGCATTCTGCACAACATTCACCCAGCCTGGTGTTGGGAAGGTAAAGCTTTGCCTAACACATAATGATGACATTTTTTATTACAGGGGTTTTAGGAAATGATCATTCTACAAAAGCACATATAGGTGATATGAATTTCTCTCATTTAAAGTATTTTGGTGTATGTTTCATGAATGTATATGTTCAAACTCATAGAATATTGGTTGAAATCAACAGTTGTTTATATATCATCCTATTTTACCATTAAATATGCATTCAAAAGGTTTCTTATGTCGTCTTTTGTTTTTGAGTGCTTTATTTGTGTGTGTAATTGTTTTTTTATGATTGAGTAAATGTTAGGAGGAATGAAAGCGCTACAGTTCCTGACTCATCTCTATCCCTCCTTTCATTGAGGTCTCTTCGTCTGGGTTCGTTTCTTTAATTGCGATAAATCACTGACCCTGCAGGGAGCAGTGTTGTCGCGGGCTCTTAATAACCTGAAATTGCATGCTGGAGCGTTTGGGAGTTTATTTTTTAAAGATGACGTGACATGATGTTACTTTAATGAAATCTCAATGTTATGAGAACGTTTTTCAAATGTCACTTTCATTTGTTGGATCAACTTTGCTGAGCCAGTAAATTGTTTATTATGAGAGAACTGACAGGTGACAGTCAAGTGGTGAAGAACTGGATGCAAGATTCATAAAGGGGTACGTTTGGCCTTTTTGTACCTCTAATACAAGAGCAATTATGTCTCCGTGAAGCATTTGATAAAGGCATTGAAACCACATGTAAACGGAGAGGAATACGTCGTCTTCCGAGTCGGTAGCAGTTTATCATGTCCAAGGAAGCTTTATTTATATTGCAAACAATCTCAGGCAACTACGATTAAAGTTACCAATTTAATTCATGAAAGTGTTCAAAAAAGTTGATGGCTTAAGTCCACATGTCATGTGGTGTGATTTAGAAAATCGGCCAATTTGTGTATATCCTGCAAAGCAGATATCGCTGACTGAAGGTTTTCCTGTTGTCTCCCAAAAACTGAAAATTGAAATCCACACTTTTCCAGGAAAAACGTTGGGGCTGACCAAGTCTTGGGATACCATAGGGGACCGATAAATTGTACTAGAACCACACTTCCATTGCTTCAACCTCTAAATATGCGTGACTAAAGCAACTAAGGCTAAAGTTAGAGGTTTCTTCCCCTTTCCAGACTAAAGGTTATTAGAGCGATATTTATATTTAGATAAAAACAGTTTTTTTTAAAGCTAATGTTAACGGAATAAGCGTGGGAAGTCAATTAGCTTGATATCATCATTAACATTCCTACCGCGAATCCCATCGTAGCGGTGCACCCCTATGAATATCCGAAATGGTACAGCTCAGGCGTTGGGCTTCGGTGTGGTTGAAGTGGCGTTCGTGGAATCCGTCGCATGAACCGGGGAGGATAAGAATCTGGCGTTTTGCTAACTCCTGGTATAATTTTTCTTTGAATAGTCGGCAGCACTCGGGTAGAATAAGATTTGAGAAGTTTTACGTTTGAAGTCCCAGCTTCTCCACTGCTCGTATTGTGACAGTAAGTATTTGCTTTGTGTTTCTAACTGCGAAATGAACAGAGTTAGCGATGCACTTGTTGCAATTGCAGGTTACAACGTTATCTGTCCAAAAGCAACTCCTAAAGTTTCTCGTTTTTAACTCCTTCTGAATTGTTTGGGTTCGTCGCGAAAATAGTTTTTTTTGTCAGTATATTACTCATTTATAGGTATTTGTGTATACGGAGTTTGTGAGTGCCACTTATTATAGCGGAACCTCCCCTTGCTTTGAGTAATGAACAAACTAAAGACCTGGTTCAAAAATGACGTTTAATGTATTTGTAACATATTCAGTTTCTCGGTGAAATTAGGAAAGTGTTGTAATATGATTTTATTTTCAATTTTCAATTAAAATGCCTTGAGTTTAACCTTGAAATTTCACTGTTCCCCTAAAACAAACTATTTAGATAAGGCTATTGTTTTATAGGTGAGATGATTGTACACGATGTCCCCCTGTTTGTTCACAGACCCCCCTCTCGTTTTACTCTCCTATGGTTTTGCGGACAGTGAGGGTCCCTGATGCCCCATTGCACAGTGCAGAGGGGATGTTGTTTTTACCCGCAGCCAGCAGCGTGCTCAGAAGTGGGGATTATAACAATCTTGCAGGGGAATTAAAGCATACAGATGGTTGCTCTCATGTGATGCCAGGTTTTCCCCTGGTCAGCAACATGGGGGGGGGGGGTGTCTGAAGATGTTAGTGGACACAGTCAGGACTGATAGCCAGCTTGTTATGATGGCAGGATGCAAGAAGTTTAAAGTTCCCAGAGACTTTGACCATTCTTCATATCCATATGGGTTTACCTCCTCCCATCAGTGCAGGTATATTTCATGGTGTTTCAGCATGGTGTTCCTAACCCCAAAATTTAGTTGTAATCTCAATATTCCAGATGATTGGGAGTCAGCAGCTCTATAAGGTGTATCTAACCGCAATAATCAACTATAGCCAACCACCCTTTGTTTATAAGAAGTGGAAATTTGTTCTGTTCACGTGGTGATTTCTTTCCATAGGTTTTGATGTTCTTTTTTGTGTTCTGACAGGGTCTTATCTCATGGCTGTCACTGCAGTTTTTTACCAGAATACAGAGATTGTGAATAACAGAACTGACATTGTCGTACACTGAACAGTCAATCCAGACTGCATTTATTATACAGCAGTTTGATCTATTTACGCATTCAACCATACTAGCTTTGTTTAGCTTTGCATTGAATTCATGGCACATGGAGCTGCACTATTTGTTACATTTTTATTGCGCACGTACAGTTGAGCGTGACTGTGATGTGAATTAGTTCAATCTTTAAGTTACTGGAATTTCAGGTTTCGCTCTTTCTGTTCGTGCTTCCACCCAGGTATCAGTGAGGCTGTGTTTGAACACGTCTGGAAGTCATATTTGGCTTGACAAATGTTGTAACCAACGAGCTATAAGCATTTTGCTTTCAAAGCTCTCACAGCTCATTTCATGGACAGGGAACACTTTTTCATGGTGTTTTGTATTGTTGTGATTTGTGATTAGCAAATTAGTCAGCTTGCAGTGTTACACGCTGAAGCTAAAGCTTTGTAAAGCTAGATTTACTGTGACATAACGATTAACCGCTTTTCTGTCATGTTGGCTTGTTGTCCCAAATGAAATCTTTGAAATGAAGGGATCACAGGAACAGGCTGATTCAGTACCTGATCGTTTATTTTTCTTCTTCGTGTTTTTTTCCCCCCCCTTGTTTCTAGTTATCCTCCAGAGCTGGATTTAGGGGGATCAGTGTTGGCGGCCAGCAGTAATTAACCTGATTAATTGATTCTTAGACGTTAATCAGATGAGCCTTGTACCAGTTGGGGCTTCGGTCGCGTAGCAGGACCGAGACTCAGGTGAACCCTGATTTAGACCGCTCTCCACATACCCTTTTGTTTATGTTTTCTGGAGTACAATATGAAGTTATACGATATTTTGTGTTGATTTTAAATGAAAAAAGACTCTGGGATGATCTAAATGTGTCGAGTTTTTGGCTACTGTTTAGATTATGGTGTGATAACAAATTTAACAAATTTCCTTCTGGGATTAATAAAGTGTTTCTGACAATCTTGTTAAATTCTCTCTGACTAATTATGTCTTTCACCACCACACCAATATATTGCTGATGCAGCAATTCAGTAGGATTGTTCTAAAGCAATCTTTTGTTTCATTCATAATTATGTATACTGGTTTTTGTTACATTCAGATATTTGTGATGGTAAACAATTCTTTATGTAATCCCACAAAAGGAACTATGGTAGTTATAAAAGGTTCAGCTTGGTTGTGGGATAATAAAAGACATTGGTGGACTTATGTCGGAGAATGGGATTGTTTCGGGGTGTCTGATTGACATCATGCTACTGCAGTACGAAGACAGATTACATGAAGATAACGTGCATAATCGATTCAATCCAATTTATCAGGCTAAATCTTGTTAGAGCACAAACATAAGTTTATCTGGCTGTTTGTGGTGAAGTGGATCTTGTTTTTCCATTTCCTGCTTATCTCACTCTGATGTCGTCTTATCTTTTTTTCCCAGATGAAATATGGATGACATGCCCTGGTGCTGATTAAAAAAAAAACAGTAAGAGAAAGAAGCAGCATTGGATGAAACTGAAGCTTTTGTTACAGTTGCACACACGACATCATGTCAACTCCAAATAAGCAGGAGAGAACAATTTGTGTTCTCCTCCCCAACAAAGACCAGTTGGACATCACTGTCAGGGTGAGTGGTTAGCATCTTGACTGTCACCTACGGTGACCATTTGGTCACAGATTGTGTTGCAGAAGTTTGTTCATTGTGTTTACATAATTAGAGAGACTTTTGTGTTTTTTCACCTTCTCTAGCCAAAGTCCACCGGGCAGGATGTTTTCAATCGTGTGGCTGAGATGCTTGGAGTGAAGGAGCTGCATTTCTTCGGGCTCACAGTGGTCAGAGGTGAGTTCAGCATTTGGACTCCTCACATAAAAACCTGAAACAATATGGTCAGAGAAAAGGAAGTCTTCCATTTCAGCAGACTTGCGGTCAATATGATCAAAACAATAATGTTTTGATTTTCGCTCCGATTTATTATCGTGGTATTTGTTCATAAAATATTTTAAGGAACTGGAGAACATTTGAGTCAAGCAACAAAATGATCACCCAGCTTTTCCTGTCTGCATAACTGAGTGGTGTAATCCACTATAACCACTGCGCAAAGTCCTGAACTTTCTGTTTCCTAGTGCTTCTGTTGTACAAATACATTGAAATGTCTAATCTTGTGTGGCTCACCACTTGAACAAACAGCCTTTTGTTTTTGTGGTGTTGGTCCAGCGATCACTTAGGCCTGGATTCCTGCAATATGAACTTCATTAAGCCTGGAATGCACCCTTGCATTCCTCTGCTTCACTGAGGAGGGATGGATTGATGATGGGAAGAGGAGAATGGGAGTGGAGGTGTGTGTGTGTGTGTGTGTGTGTGTGTGTGTGTGTGTGTGTGTGTGTGTGTGTGTGTGTGTGTGTGTGTGTGTTTACATAACTTTTTGCATAGGTGTTTGGGTTTAGTGTACATTACTTTATGCGCTGCCCACATGCAGCAAGCAAATATCTCTTGTTTTGTGAAATTTACAGTAACAGTCTGATCAAGTGAGTGTGTATGTGTATGTGTGTGTGTGTCTGTGTGTGTGCAGAGATGCTACCTGCGTTTTAGGATTGGGGGAGGAGTGTTTGTACCTCATAGTGAAGGATAATAAACAGGGCTGGGAGTAACTGCTGTTCGTAACGGGGGAGAAAGAAAAAAAAGACTCCCCCCCCCCCCCCCCTTTCAGTTTTTGGGAGATAGCAGACACCATTCACATACCGATCGTGGAGGCTCCAAACACAATGAACAGTCACTGTGTCATGTGGTGACATGTCGTCCAATGAGAGGGTCAGTGCGTACAGGTGCAAAACGACCATGTGACTGTGATGCACACACAAGATGGTGTCCACCGCTTTCTCCGCCGAAAAAGTTTTGCTCGCTGTGCAACGCTTTGGATTGTTTTTATTCGCGGAGTTTGCAGACATTTGAATTTGGATTATTTTTTGTAGTCATGCAAAACTCTGAAAAATGTTCTGATTTTATAAAGTTTTGTTGTTTGGATTCACAAACTACATATTAGTGGAATGAGATCATAATTTCAACTCCTCATGTGGCCTCTCCTGAACATTTTAAAACCCAGCAAAGAACGTTTCTCCCTCAGAAAGCAAAGGAAAACGAATGTGAGCAGGTGCACAGCACTGATGTGTAGGTATGGGTATGTGCCAGCATTTAGATATGTTTAGCCACACACAAGCAGAGGAAAAGTGAAAAAGCCTGGACTACCAAATTGTCAGCAATACTAAAGACATCAACACAAAAATTTCAGCCATCCATCACAGCTGTCGGCCTGTTTCTGTGGCGACAGTGATTTATTCTAGGGCTGAAATCCATTTGGACTCTCTCTCTCTCTCTCTCTCTCTCTCTCTCTCTCTCTCTCTCTCTCTCTCTCTCTCTCTCTCTCTCTCTCTCTCTCCCTCTCTCTCCCCCCTTCACCCCTTTCACTCACTCACTTACTCACACTCACTCACACATATGGACCCAAATACCATGCACAGCAACTTCCCCAGTGTTAATAAGTGTTGATTTTTTTTTTCCAGTTGCAATTATTTGGAGTTGACAAGTGTTGATTGGAGAATTATCTGTCCACTTACAGAGCTGACATGGCTCCAGGGCAGGTGTTTGGAAATATCAAACATGTTTTATTGTGGTGAGTGTGTGGGCTTTAACAATGTTCATTTTTGTACTTTCAGAATAATATTAACCCTGATAGTTTGGCTGAGTGTAGAATACAAATAATCACATGAATCACAGTGTTTATTGACATCCATTTAAGGCATCAATTTAGATTTGTTTATTTTTTTATGTTCATCACAAATACAAATTAAGTGAAGTCTCTCTCCCTCATATGAATAAGATGGAAAAAATCTAACACTTCAGTTTAATAAATGTACAAATAAATAGTACCACTCTCTGTGGCCTTCAGAATGATTCTGAAGTTAAAGCCATTTCATTGAAAAAAACCAAAACATAATATTCTTACTTAAAACAAATCCTTTTGTCATGCCTGGCAGCAATTAGGCCTCATGTTCTTGCTAAACTAGAATAAAGTGCAGATAAAATGAAGGGAAGTCTGGAAACATGTTGATATGTTGGAAGCCTTATTTTAGTGTGTTTGCAAACACTGAACAGGCCTTTGTCACACTGAGAAATACAAAAAAAAAAACCCACCTCAATGAATGTTCAATCACATATTTTTCAATTTTAAGGGACTTTCAATGCAAGTAAACCGAACAAGAAATCCAGATTTGACAAAATTTAAAGGTGTTTTTTTTTTTTTTCTTTCTTGGCATCTCTGCAATACAGTGGAAACAATATGCATAAATGAAAGCTGTCAGATTGTGTGAATCAACGATCCAAGTCTCACACCAGGAGAAGCAGATGTTGTGACAAGTGTGCGGGACTATTTTTGACATGTGTGTTCGCCATGCAGCGAGCTTCCTTTGTGCCCAGGACACAAGCGTGATAAATGTAGAGCCATGAATCAAATCTGATACGTGCTGCTTCCATATACAGTGTGTTTGTGTGTGGAGATGAGGAGCAAAAACAGATGCCTGCTGCAGTGCTGGGTTTTGCTCGACTTCTTTATACCGCTCTTTTTAATTTCCTCTCTTCTCTCCACTGCTTTTCTTTGTATTTTTTTTTCCATATGTCAGATGATAACTCAGGTCCTACACTGTGCAGGAAGATTTATAAGTCAACACACTGCCCCTAATATCCCCCATCTGCCAACAAGCACACCCAGTTGCCTAAGCCCGAGCTCTTGCCCCTAAGCCTTGCCCCAAACCCCACGAGTGCACCCCAAGATTGTTGGATGCTTCTGTTTATGTGCACGTGTGAGTGTGCATGCGTTCTTTCTTTCTTTTTTTTTTTTTTCTTTTACAGATGCAGTCACATGACTTTTTGCCCGCCACCGTCGTGTCGCCAGACGGGTATTTCTCCCATTGCGAAAAACAGGGACGATGCTTCTTTTTCGCAAACGCATGGTCAGGAGCTGTCAGCTCCCAATACGTTTGTCCGTCCGCGCGGCTAACTTTGATGTCGATCTGAGCCGGCCCCCGCGTGCGTCTGCAGCTGAGCAGAGCGGCACGCGCGCTGGGATGTGTGCGCCGCTCTGGCCTGTGCACATGTGGAGGGGGTTGGAGCTGTATCGCTGAGACTGAGGCTGGCCAGAGAGGTCACTCAGGCTCCATGAGAGCCAGCAGTGTGAGCGTGGCTCTGCAGGAAAGCGTCATCAACCACACATCACATCTGGTACAGCACACTGCATGTCCTGATTGTTACTCGTGATGTAGCTTTACGACTTTGGTCCTGTGAATGAAGTTGGTGGTGGTGGTGGTGGTGATGGTGATGGGGGGGCAGGACCACAGATATTTCACTTCGAAATCAGAAGTCATTGAATTAGTTGTCACATTCTGTCTCATTTGCATACTTTTTTTTTTTAATCCAGTTGTGGTTTTTAGACTTGAGACATGTGTGACTGAGGCTGTCGCTGCTCCTGCATAGTGACTGAACTCCGTCTAAGGTCTGGGCCTCGCCATGATAACGTGCCAAACTTAGCTCCGCTCCTAAAATCCTGGATTAATGCCTGCTTTAGGAGCTTAACATGGTCAGCCATTCAAACATGCACTGGATTGACTGGGCTAGCCTGGTTGCCGTTATCTCCTCTGGAGTTTTACAAGCACAGCAGTCAGTGGGGGGAGAATTGTGGCACCATCACTGTCTGTGCTCCCTGTTCTGTACATTACTGATGTAACACAGAGTTCCTGCTTAATCTATCTGCTCCTTTTTCCATTTCTTCACCTCCTTTGACTTCTCCTAAAGCACTTAACAGATTGACACAGTATGAGTTGCCCAATTTATTCAATTTAGTTTTTTTTTTGTCTTAGATTTAATTGCACAGGCTGTCAGATCTGATTCCAGGCATTGAAGTCGCTGTAAATATACTTAAAGTGTTATTCTGTTTCAAAATACTGTTTAAAAACTAAACATTTAGAACAATTCAAGCGAACGATGCTATTGTAGCTGCTACTGTACTCTGTATTTGCTGATTTTTTATACAAAGACATATTGTGTGTGTGTGTGTGTGTGTGTGTGTGTGTGTGTGTGTGTGTGTGTGTGTGTGTGTTTCTGTGAGTGAGTGCGTGCGTGCCTGCGTGCGTGCATGCGCGTGCATATAAGCATTAACACAAGCATTAACGTTAAGCATTAACACAAGCAACATGTGAACATTTTCTCTGTCCCTCATTTCTTTCCTTCCAATGTTAGTCCAATCCAAATGTGTGCTTTCCTTTCTTTTCCCTCTTTTCAGTCTTACTTTCTGTCTCTCTCTCTTTTCTCATATGTTCTCCCCTTTGCAAAGCAAGTTCACACGCCCAAACAGCCATGGCGGACAGTCGTGTTTTCAGACAGAATCTCTTTCTTCTCTGACAATGTTTATTGAAAGTATCCTTCCTTCCTCTCTGTTCTTTTGTGTGAGATGCAGCATATGGTGCAACAGAGGCAATATTAAAGATGAGCTGTTTGAATTCCCTGATTCGGATGTTAGCATATGAATGCTGCCATGGGTGCCAGTGTCTTTGCTTCAGTCCTTCGATGATGCAAATTCTTCTCGTGGCTTTTCACAAAGACTGGCATCTGCTCTCCTCCTATAAGGTGTCCACCTCTCTGCTGTCAGCGGTGTGGAGCAGCAGCAATTGGACGCAGGCATACATTGTTTGCTGACGCTGGGTGCATCTAAACAAGAATGCCACAATAAAATATAATAGAATTTTAAAAAAAAACAACACACACACACACATACACACACACATCCTGCTGCTGCCGTGAGCACACTCCTCTGTTGAGAAAAAGGTGCATCAGAAAGGCTGATCTGCTCTGATGGACAGGGTTTCTGCGACCTTGTCCAACGACTAATGAGAGCGGAAAACAGCACCGCCTCTAGAAGTTCTGAAATCACATCAAGCAGATAGAGAAAGTGATGCCTACAAGGGATTAGTTTAATTACATTAATGTCCCTGATTTGTGAAATTCTGCCTGACATCTTTGTTGCCTCATTTGTTGTTGTTTCCTTCTTTGTTTGCATGTTAACGCTCCGAGGTTCTTTTGCCTTAAATCAGTAATATCCATTGGCTAAAAATACAATGTTACCACGTTGGCATGCCTTGCACAATGTCTGGAGTGTATATATGGAAAGTCACTCTACATCTTATTACAGCTGATTACTGCAGCCATGTGCATAATCACTTTATGCCTTTCTCGCGTGTGAGCAACTTTTGCACCCTCGTCTTGTGAGCCTGACCAAAGACTGCGCTTTTTCAGCCGTGCTGCTTTATCTGGCGTGTCAGCCATGTCTACAGGAGGCGATACAAATCTTTGTTTTATCATCATACGCTCTCAAGGATAAAAATAAGAGCATTCACGATGGAGTGAAAAAGCCTGAACCAACTGTGGCCTTCATCGAAAAAAGGGAAAAAAGGGAAGAAAAAAAAAAGGATTTAATCGCAGTTGGCTCTTGACCTTACCTAATGCATACAATGTTTTCTTTAATTAATTTTTTGGGTTTCAGAATGGAAGTAAAAAGATCAGTTGAATGCATGAGGAGAAGCTGTTAACACACTATGTTTTAGATATTGTGGGCAGCGCGGCGTGTTGAGTGATTCTGCTTCTCAAACTGAGCTTCAGGATCTCCCAGAGCAGAATTTCTCATGATGATGTGCGGGAGCAGAAAGGACCGTGCGGCAGTGCGGCGGTGTTTCATGGTGCACTGTGTTGGAAGAGTAATGATAGTGGGGTTTGGTGCTATGTTGATTCCATCTTGGCTGTTCTGCAATAATTCAGGAGAGGAGGAGGAGGAGGAGGAGGAGAAGAAGGAGGAGGGGCGGGGTGGTGGGGAGGCACCATTTTACTCCTCCAATCCCTCCTCCGCCACCACTGGAATATAATCCGCTGTCTCCTGACCTTCAAATCATGCAGTGCTGCAGTCATTTCAATTGGCCCGGCCGCCATTAGCGTGAAATGTCCTCTAGCCACTCTGCTTCTGCACATGGAAGATTTCCTTTCTCCCAGCATGGCTTCCCTCCTCTACTTTGCTCCGTCCCTCCATCTCGTATTCTCTCCACCGTGCCCCCCGAAGCCTGGTTTGCGATGGAGGGTGGGAACCTCTTGCACTAAGGAAATGAGCCACCACAGGAGATGCTGTTGGTCAAAAGCGGGATGAAAAACACTCACTCCATTAGGACTCGGATATGTTTGCAATGCACCGGGTTCCTTTTGGGGGAAAAAAAATAACGTTTAAGTGCATAGTTTTTTTTTAGAAAGGATATTTGTTTTACAGCCTGTCAATTTCCGCAGTGCACGTGTAACCTTTGCGAATAAGCGTGTCTTTTAACATGCTGCAGTACATGAATTTTAAATATTTGTCACATATATTTAGCGCAAAACCGCCTTAATTGTTTGTGTGGCTTCGAGGGGTCCCGCTGATTTTTGCTCGCGAGGAAAAACGCAACCACAGAAATTGGGAAATTTCAGGCTGTAATCATTCAGTTAAGGCGGCACCCGATTTCCAACTCGGGGGACAGCGAGCGCAGCTTCACGGTTTTATCGGCCGACAGTCTGTGGTCGCTGGGTTTGTCGGCACATGGCGAGGGTCGTCCCCCCCCCGTCCCCCCGCCCCCCGCCCCCCCCTTGGCCAAGAGCATCACATCTGGAGAGCAGCCAGTGCCCCCGCTCCTCCTAGTGACGGAGGGACCCAGATATACTGACTGTGGCATAGAAATCACATGCCAAAGCACAGCATGTGTTGTGTTGCGAGTAGATAGATAGATCAATTATTGAAAGAGGACATATTTGATATGATCTGAATATTAAAAATATATCAGAGGGCAAACAACATCCATGGCTGTCTTTAGATCTCTGCTGAGAGATGTGTGTCAAATCTCCAGAGAGATGCTTTATTCAGAAAGGGTCAAGGGGTTTCTTTGAGTGCCTGATAAGACGCGAGAAATTTTTCTATTTCATCATTATTTTTGTTGTTCATTTACAAAAAAAAAGGAAGAAGTGTGAAACTGTCAGCACCACCTTTCAAAATTATACTTATTTGCATGCACCACAAATTATTTTCCTCCCATATTCATAACTACGGATAAATATCGCGTGACCTAGAATTCATCCCACTTGAAGACATAGCGACATAAACATACACATCTGTGTTATTTTCCTGGTTTCCACCAGCTGATGTTTTCATTGTTTCTTTTCTTTCTTTTTTTTCCGGTTGAGCTTTGAGTGACTGTAGCTCACCCTGTCACAGCCTATTATGTATCTGGGACAGTCGCAATTGGAAATGTGTATTTCTGTGTATGTATCTCTGAGTGGTCACCAGTGTTTGGGGGGGGGTGACACTGACCCAGGTGTCGCTGGATGAACTGATGAGATTTGTTTACACAGATAGCCATTGTGTCCCCCTGGTCTCACACAAGTCCTCCTCTGAAACCTTCCCAGAAGTCTGGATTTCCGCCCTCCTGGTTGTTATTACATACAGTGTATATATTTATGATTAATGACCCCACTGGGGTATATCCATAATGCTATGACCTCCAGGTGAAATTGAAATGCATAGACTGGATGTAGAGCATTCCTGTATTATTGGCCAATATACTTAGCAGCTATTACATTTGTTGGCACTGGTGAAAATAAAACAGAGGGCTATGAGGTTTCAAATCAACAAGGCCACTCTAAGAAATGGACTTATTGGAATTGCATTAAGTTGATTAGACGGAGAAATGAATACTATTTACAATGGAGCAGTGTTAAACACTCTTGTTTCTCCCAGCTATAGGGGCGCATTGACAGTCGGTCAGCATCAATTAAGTCTCCTGATCTGTATATCCTGAGAGGCCGGACTTGTTGTCTTCTAATAAAGCCGGTCTGTGGCAGCAGAATGTTTCATTTCCTCTTGGAGATTGCCCTCAGTAATGCCGAGTGCTTATCATAGTCCTGCAAAAGGACTGCAACAACACAGCGTTCAGATGCGTGATACCCAGATCAACCTGAGGCCAGTGCTCACAGCGCCTCCCAGCAGCACTCCCACTTTTTTAGTTTCCTCTGATCTGTGACCGTTTAAACTGAGAAAAAAACTGCTTTTTTGTATGTTTGCGTGCTTGTGTGTGTGTGTGTCAGGGCCATTGTGCGCTGTGGTTCTAATGTAGTGCTGTACGTTGTTGCTTTGAACATGTTGGTCCATTTTCGGGGCAGATGTGGGTTTTGTTTTGTTTTTTTAGCTTGTTTGGGGTCTACATAGTGTGTTTTGGGAATATTATGAGTGGTTGTATGTGTCTGTTTGTGCAGATGAAAATGAAAAATGGGGTCTGGGAAGGACGGGGTTGTGAGGGGGCCAAGCTGTCCCTGGCCATTCATTCTCTCTGGCCCCCCCTGTCTAATTAATGGGCCACGTTCATACACGTTATTGCACCGGAGGGTCTGTCACTCATTAATCATGTGACCTTCCGTGGCACAGTTAATGACCTTGGAGGAGTAGATCAGCTGGAGATGGCTGAAGCTGTGGAATTAAATTGTTTCTGGAAGTGGTCATGGTCACATCAGGCCCTTTAACAGCCCCTCCGCTCAGGGCCCTCTCCTGTTACACCTCAGCCTGCGTCTCACCCAGAGGTCCTCGCGGGCCCTGCCAAAAGGATGGGCTGGGGAGTCTCAGACACTGGGGCTCTGGATTAGAGGAGGCAGGGGGGGATGGAGGCAATGTCGAACCCAAATCACTCAGTTATAACGTTATTGGCAGATTCCCTGCATGACCACTGCCCGTCACTGTGTAAATCACTCATAAAAGAGCCAACTTGTGCCAACTATTTAAAAAACTTCTCCCGTCAAAGTTTTGTGTCATTGCTCCAAACTATTTTTCTCGTGCTTTAATGAAAACTCTAAATTTATTCAAATTGTTTGTCACATAGTTTCAATGTAGGGCACTGAAATCACATACCTCTGGATATTGAAACGCCTTACACGTCGAGCAGCAGCCACACATTCGCCTCGATATGATCCGAAATAGATTTCGACTCTGTTTATATCCCACATCACATGACGGTGTCCTCTGCAGTTCTAATTTAGAGCTGGATATTGTGCAGTTAATTGGCAAGTCGACAAACAAAGTTGATGGCGGCGATTCATTTAAGCTATTAAACGGGCTACGGCGGAGAATGAAGGAAATCAACATAAATTGATGTGACAAATAATTTGCAAGTAAGCACAAGCCACATAGATTGAGACACTTAAGGAAACAAGTCCAGCACACAGATGGAGCTGAGACTTAATTTCGGGCGACTTATCCAGTCCTCGCCGGAAGGGAAGGAGTCGCCGTGGAGACGGTGCAGCCGCTCTCCGCGCCTGGATGTTGGAGTCCAAACACGAGTGACGTGCTCTCTACTTTTTGATGTCAGCTGGAGCCCGAGATCCCAAATTCTTGTTTCAGGATATCAAAAAATATGGATGTAGCAAAAAAAACAACAACTTTATCCCACAAATAGTTCACTTTAAACGATACAAGAGGCCTCGTTAAAGCCTTCTCGATGATTTTAAAGCATTTTTAGAGGACGAAAATAATGATTGATATCCATCAACTTTGCAGATACATTTGGTTCTTGCTCATCAAGCCCTAAAAACATAGAATAGGTTTTATACTGATGGCTAGATTAAGTTCAGCAGCTGAATGTTTGCGAAGTAGCTTGTTGAGCAGGTATTTCTAAAATAGGAGGCGCAGGTGGACTTTAACGTCTGTCTCAATAACGCTGTGTGTGGAAAGTAAAAGCAGCTGGTTTACTTTTATTTGAGGAAAACATACCACTGTTGGATGTGTTATTGCTTCATGTTCGACGGAGGCGGGGGGGAAAAATACATCTCAATGTGATTGCACAAAAACATGGATGAAATCAAAGTTTTCTTACTTCATATCTAAATAAATCAAATTAACACAGTAACTCAATATTCTGTGATGTGTCGAAAACTACTTTTGAACTCAGATATCAGTTTCATCCTACCGCTGGTGTGAACACACAATCCTTTTTATGAACTCATTAAAACTCTGTGGTTAAAAAAAGACTGACCGTTTCATTATAAAGATCCATCTTTTATTTCTTGAACTGCACTGAAGTTTCCTTTTCATGTGTGCTGCTCTGTTTGCACCAGACTAAAACACAGTTTCATTTTGTCACTATTTTATCAGTCAAAATGTTTTTAAGTGTTATTTAAAAAAAAAAAACATCAACAGTAATACTGAACCTTTTAAAACATTTAACTTTTTTTTCCTATTGTTTACAGTTTTTCTATTTCCCAAATAATTCAGGAAAATAAACAAGTACAAACTGTTTTGAAAATAAAACAGTATCATTATCAGTATCGAGAGAAATCTGAAATTATTCCCTGAGAAAAAAAAAAAGTGTTTTTTTTCCCCCACTGATTCGTGCATCTATTACATTTTGAGAGCGATGACAATAGTTATAATTAAAGTTTTTGAGAAAAATTACAATTTCAGCATGTGTCCAAAGTTTAAACGATGATCTCGTTATGGCTACCACCTCCTGTTCACAATCGCAGCATCAAAATGTTGGCTTTCTTCTCAGTGACATTGAAATGGAGGGATTTTGTTTATCCCCGTCTTTGTTTATTTAACATTTTGCACAGCGGGGGAGTTTCAGATAGATTGTTTTCAAGACAGTCCCTGCAGACAGCGAGCAAACACTCTACAGCTTCATCAAACAGAACAATCTTCAACTTTCCCCTTCTGCAGTGTGCAGGGAAATGTGACTGAGAGGAACATCATAATGGAATATGATTGAAAATGATCGTCATAATTTCTCCGTCTGAGTCTGTAACAGTATGCCAGCGCTGCTTTTTTGTGAGGATTTATTTAGAACTATGTGTAAGTGTACCCTAACACGGGGAGGAGAAGGAGGGGAAAAAAAAACCACTGATGGATGAAAACATTTCATTTTCATGTGGCAAACATTTGCAAGTTGGGTTATTAATGGATTCATGCATGTGTGATGGATTGTGGATGGAGCCGGATTGTTTTATTTCCCTCACAAAGAAGGCATCAACAAGCACCGGGGCACATGAATTTCAACCTGGAACTCGGAGAGGGAGCTGAAACAAATCTTTGTGTGCTGAAAAGTGAGTTTCAGACCTGTATGAAATGACTTCTGAATTGAGTTCATTTCGCATCTGCGACTCCTCTTTGTGCAAATGTGAGCCAGACAAGTTTTGATTGCAGCCCGGTTGCATTTTAAAACATCATTTTGAGGGAAAACAAAACATCCGTGCTCAATGTCGGCACACAAACATCCCGAGCCTGGATGGGATGGCCGTGAACCTTCGCAGCGCCACTCATTAAAACACATAAAATCAAACGCACGCACAGACACATGCACATACGCAGGCTGTGCCATTATCCTCTCTCCCTCGGTTTCCACCCTCCATCTCTCTCTCTCATGGCTGTCTTCCCGTCCGTCTCTCCTTCCACCATCTTTCTCCTCGTTGCAAGTGCAGGCTTGATTAATATTTTCCACTGTTCCGTAACCATGGCAATAAGGTCACTGCATATGATACTTAATTGAATCTTCCCGGTGCTTTTGTGTGCGCCTCCAGTGTCCGGACAATAAAAATCTTCCACTGATGACTCGAAGCCCCCCCCCCACCCTTTCCCTCCCCTCTTCCCCTCCGCTCCCCTCCCTCCATCTTTCCTTTCATTTTGTGCCCCATGAATTTATTCATTTGTTGCCTCCGCTACCACTTTCTTGTGCTCCCTTTCTTTCTTGGCCCCTCTCTGACCTAGTCTTCCCTGTCCTGTCATCGTCTTTTACTTGCTCCCTTTTTCTTGAACACGGTTCTTGTTCCTGCCTTGTCCTTCAGCGGGATAGTGACATTGTTACAGAGGAGAGCCAGATTCAGCTTTGGTTGTTGTTGTTGTTTTTCCTTTTGTTTACACCCTCGTGTAGGAACAACACTTGATGACTTCTTGCTTTGTAATGGCGGAGTAATGCACTGTGCCCAGGTACTCTTTCCTTGGCCTTTTTTCCGGCCCCCCTCTCATCTTCGCTGTTTGCGTGTTGTACGCCGCCTTTCTCCCCGTTGCAGCATTTGCATACTTGAATCAGTCTCAGGCACAATCGTTAAATTGATTTCAAATGACACTGATGACTGAAGTGGGGAAAACAAAAAGCCTGGCACCCAGGAAACCACCAGGACACAAAGTGGGCCGCTGACACAGGGTGCTCTCCGAGCAGGTGTTCTGATTAATGCCTAACAAATTGGGGTCCTCTAAGATGTGGACATAAGTGGAGACACATTCGCTCTTCACAGAGTACAGGGACCGACACATAAACACATTCTGACCGAGCCTTTGTTCATGCAAGTATGGGGGCTAATCCGCAGCAAGAGGAGATGCAGGTTCACCAGGGGGGAAAAAAACACTGGAGTGGATAAAGAGTGACGGGGTGAGGGGGGGACGCAGTGGTCTGCTGGGGGAGCTCTCAGGACAGCGTGATGGACAGAGCAACCAAACTCGTGCTCTGATTGCTCTCAATCAACAGCAAAAATGCTCATTTTTGCACTTTTTACACAGCTTCATTAGAGACAAAAGCGATTTTGCTCTTTTTTGCTCCAATTTTCTGGAGACAGCACAAACAAATAGCCCCCCCCAAAAAAGTCCCCCCGCCCCCACAAAAAAAATTAAACTGAAAACATTCAGAGGCAAAATTTAAATTTCACATCGCTACTTGTCCGGTAATTTCCTCGTTGCATGACGAAGGAGTTTTTTGGCAATATAAACAGGCGGTGATCTTGAGTCAATCATCAGTTTCTGATGAAAAGGAGAAGACACCGAGACGGCGGACACGGGTAAAAAAAAAAGAAAAAAAATGCACACATCAAGTTTGACATATGCACCATAAAATAACCATTAGCAGTTACCTACAATCTGAAGTGACAGTCTATCAATAATGTCACTCTGAAAATGGGACAGGTTTGTTGCTGTCTTTAAATCACCAGAAACTCCATATAGCAGAAGGGCATGCAGGTATAGGAAATGCATTAAGGCTCGGTGTTAATGGGTGTTGTGGGAACAGTGGGACACCAGGGGCGCAAGAGGACATCGCTCATTTCTCACTGGGTCACGGGCTCGCGACATCGGCTGGCTCCAGCGCTGAAATGATCTACAGTCATTAAAAGCGCGACACTTTTGAGTCACCAAGCGTGTTCATTTGGGAGGAATACACACGGAGGCGAACTCCCATCCTCAAATTTGAGGATGTTTCTTAATTCTTTCCCTGCTCCTTTGAAGGACTCTATTTCTAAGGATACCCTGAAAAATATGTCAGGTACTTCCAGCATGAGCTCAAAGCAGGTTTTTTGTATCTTTTATTTTCAACCGTGCAATTAGAGTTTTGAATATGTTCGCCAACAACACAGCAAATGTCTCTCTCCAGCCGCGGAAAAGTGGACTAATAAAATAAAAACGATCGCCGCCGTTTGTCGGGAAGAACGATCCCTAAACTCAAGTCGGCCTCTTCCAATCTCTTTATACTTGCACAAAGCGCACTCAGTCACTTTCAAAGATATGCAAACAGGCATGCAAACAAGCACAAGCAACTGCCCCCCCCCCTCCTCCTCCCCCCCGTCCTCCCTAATGGGGCATTTGTGTACAATCAAACTTGGTGTTGCATATGAATAGGCCTAATAATGAATGGGACGTGCGCACAGCGGCTGCCAGCTTTCCGAGCACGCTCCCTTTCCACGGCCATGTCTGATATGGGAACACGTGGGGGCTATAGTGTGCCCATCTGTTCCTCGCGCAACGGCGCCCCCCGATTCAGCCACCCCATTTCTGCCATGTGCCGGCGTAACAGGCGAGCGTTATAGCAACAAGTGTCTGCGCATTACCACGCTTGCCAGCTCGCCTCACTTGGCAGCGAGCCTGCTAAGCTGCCCGCCCCTACATGTCAAAAAAAAAAAAAAAAAAGGCTTGATTGCACCAAGGGAGAGAGAGCTTAGGGGGGCAGGCCAAGAAGAGGGGCAAAGAGGGGGGAGGAAGTGGGGGTGGGGGTGGGGGGGGCTTTGATTTACATACTCCGGCTTATGTGACACTCATCTAATGTTAAACAGCTCCAGAGCAATTAAGAGTCATTAAGTCCTTTTGTTTTTTTGTTGTTGGCGCCGTGTCGCAGCGGCGGCATCTGAGGCGCAGTGCCCCCCGTGGGGGTTTGCCTGTGGGAATGTCAGTTTCTGCGCGGGGTCCGTCTCCTACCCTTTCTCCCTATTCACGTCTGCTCCTCTGCCACTGACACAGCTTTCCTGTGTGTGTGTGTAAACAAACACTCAGCACCAGCCTGGCACTGCAAGGGGAAGCCACTTTGGCAAAGACCCAGCTCTGGAGTGTGCAGCTGGTAGTGGTGCGAGCTCCAGGGGCACGGGCCGCTGGTCCTAATTGTCCTAATCATGACAACAGTTTCTTTTCAATGATATAATCTGCAAATTTGCAGCCTTCACTTTGCTTGTTTTTTTGTTTTTTTCCAGGTGAAGACATGTAGTAACGCTTTGTGTCACATACATTTTAGCCCCTATTTTACTCGAGGAGTTGTGCACATTTTGTTGGATTTGTACAATAAATTTGATGGGCAGGTGGAATATAATATTTAAATGCAAATAAGTACACAATTTAGTAAATGATTTTGTTTCACGCCAGGGATGCAGCCGTTCCCCACCCGTTTTGATTGCCTGCTTTCTGCTGACTGTACACTACTCTGGCCAGCGAGTGGGACTGAATAATCTGAAATAATTCAAAATCTGTTCCCGAATATAATAGGTTTTTCTAAAAAAAAAAAAAACTGGCTGTGATGAAGTAGGTGTTTTAAATAAGATATAATGCAGAAAACAACATTGCCTCAAGGTCAATTGTGGAGCCGCAATGAAGGCAGGGTGTTCTCCAGGATGAGGACGACGCCTGTATCTTCCATTACTCACCAAGCAGGCAGTGGCGCGCCGAGCGCCGGTGTTGCTATGAAAAGGCATCAAAAGGAGCAAAACGCAAAAAAGGGACAGGTGTGGTATGGAATGTGAATGTTCACATGTCCATTTGTGTGCCTGTAAGACCCTCCTCAGTTGGTATAGAAAAACACTTACTGCTAATGTAAATAGCAAGGCAGCATAAATCAGGAGACACGCGCAGCCCGGGAGAATATCGTGTAATAGTTATTGCGAAATGAAGTGGCATTGGGATCAATATCCCACTATATCTCACTCTGGCGTAATGGCGCAGAGGGAAGCTGGAGGCCAAGGGAGTCTGGTCCCTCCACCCCACCACGGGCCTATAAATCTGCCTGACCTGCAGCCCGCTTATTAAAGTACATACACAATCGGCAGCGGCTATCCGAAAATACAAGCTTAGTTACTGACCTGGAGTCAGAGGAATGGATGCCTTTACCTTGTCTCAGGGCAGGGGTTAAAGGCTGATTGGCAACAAGACGCTGTTCTGGACGGAGAAGCGGCGCGCGTGTTAGTTCAACGTAAATGGCACTAATATATTTCAAAATAAAGTTTTAATGCCGTTACCTCAGGGAATGCAGTAGATGAGTTTCTGAATGTTGTTGTAAACCCACCAGTTGGTTTTTTTTTCTTTTTTTTTGATATTCATTCATAAGTTAATTTTTTCTGTTTGCCTTTTATTCATAGTATCTTTAGGCCAAACTTTCCCGCTGCCACAGCCAGGCGAGCAATTATGCTCCCTAAGCTGTGGCTTATTCACCAAAATTAAACTGTGGCGCATTGTTCGCCGCGGAATCTGCAGTGCTGTCAGTAATTATTTCGTAATAAATGAAAGGAGAAAGAAAATTATTTCCAAGGTTGCGATTCCAAGGTTAAGACTCCCCCACTCGCAAATTGTCTTTTCAGCTTCAAATTTGAATTTCATCACCCCCCCCCCCCAGACACCAGTGCCGGGGACTGGCCTCCAGAGCGGCGCAGCTTGGCGGGACGTTTGTGTGTTTGTGACGAGGGGGGCGCGCGTCGTCGTCACAATCGCAACACAGAAAAACATTGAAATGCGAGTAACGAAATTCAACACCCATCGTCGTCGTGGAGAAAAAAATGCTGTTTTTGTTTAGTTTTTTTTTTGGAGTGTGCATCTGTTTGTCTTTGAGCGGGCAGCTGTTTTGTAGCACCACAGAGTGCAGCAAGATCACTGGTGATCATTTTTCCATGCTCTGGTAACTGGGCTGCTCTAAGAGGAGCAAATAAATGCGCCGCTTTAAAAAAGCGGACCCGCGTTTGGGACGACCAGAGAGCAACGCGCTGACGTCTGTTTCTGTTACTGTAGGTGCTGAGGTGTTTCAAATGAGCTGAGAATGCAGCGTGCATCTCAGGAAGGAGGAATGGTTTGATTTACATCCATAATATGGATTTTTCCTTTTTGAAGGAGAAGTCTTTTAGGTGGTTTTTATGTGTTTTATATACAATGTCCTTTTCTTCCCCTCAGGTTGTATTATAACTTCATAACAAACAATTCGCAGCCCGCAGACAAAAATAACAATGCAGATAATGGCCGTCTGTGATTTTATAGATTATTCAGGTTTTTATTCATTCATACATAAAATTGCAGGGCCCAAGGGCAGATGTTATTGGTCACTCAGGACGATGTTGGCGAAAGGTTATGAATAGTAATTGTGATAAACAAATGGGAAGGGCGAGACCTGTAACTCGCATTCGCTTCTTCTGGGGATAATTGTTTGATGGATCTGCATCTGGAGAACGAGTGGAGTGACGCTCTCTCCTCTTGTGTCTTTGCAGGGCTGTGAAGGAAGCTTCGCTCTGCTTTACGCCTGGTAAGTTCCCACTTTAAACTTTCTGCTTTTGTGCGTCGCGCCGCCACATGTGCGAAACTCCGGGGGAGGAAATTCTTTCTTTGAGGATTTTTTCCCCCCCTCATAAGATTTAATATCCAAACAACCTCTTGATGACTTGACCGAGCAGAAGCATCATCTGAAGGGGGGGAGGGGGGGTGTAAATGATGAGCGAGGGTGTGCAGGATGTCTTTGCTGATCCATCCATTTTATCGCCTGTTCTTTGCAAGCCATAATTTTCTCAGGAAAAAGACCTTGTCAAGGTTGTTTGTTTTTCTGGGAGTATTATATTTGTGATGAACCCTCTTTAAACTTTGGGAGGGGGGGGGGCGCTGCTTGTACACACAATATTTGTATTCATTTTGTTTGAATGTTCCTCACCAAAAGTAAAAACACAACCTAATGATTGGGATAGGGCTCGGTGCGCTCTGTTCCCACCTTAATTACTTTGTTGGCGCAAAGCACGAGTTGTGAGTTTGTCAGAAACAGCACAAGCTAAGAAAGCGCCACAAAATCATATTTCTGAGGAATTGGCTGAAAACTGATGGCTTCTGTTCGAGAGCTCCATTTGAATTAGAAGCATTAATCAGAAAAATATTGTTAAAATGCAAGTGTTGGTAGGTTTTTTTCAAGGGAAAATAAATAAATAATGATATTTCTATTAATCCCAGCAAATGTAAAGTCATATTTTTTTTTCCCTTGAAGCACTGAGCAGTCACGAAGCTGGCACACACATGTAAAGCTTCCAAACTTCATTACCGTCGCAGCCTCATTAGGACTTGTGAAGAATTATGATTACAAATTGTCGGCTCAACAACACTCAACAACTGTGGGTCTCTCCAGGCAAGTGACTAAGGGTGTAGAAATGAAGCGGTTTGATGCCCACAAAGCGGAGGGAGGCTATAAAAAGATATCAAAGCACTTCCACCTTGCAATTTCCACTGTCCAAAATGTCATTAAGAAATGGCAGGAACTGAGGAAGTTAAGAGAAGATCTGTGAGACTAAGAAACCTTTCGATAAACCCGCCTGCCTGCTGGGCAGAGCGGCAAAGTGCAAGAACACTTAAAGCTGTAAAAGAGCTGTGAGAAGGTGTGGCTGCTGACACGGGGGGCACTGGGGCAAACATCTGCATATATAAGTGTACGGAGAAGCTTACAAGTGACCTCTTCACCGGAGCTAACGCCTCAACTTTGTAAGTCGTTTGGGAAGCGCGCGTTGTGCGCGACGGAAGATGAAACTCGGTGCTACGTCTCCAATCATCAAAGGCGTTTTTCAAGGGAAAAAAAAAAGAAAGCAGCCTCAGACCTCAACAGCTCCTGAAGTGGCGCAGCAAGAAACAGGGAATCCAGTGTTCGAGTATCAGCAAATTCATGCTGCAAGGATCACGCAGTCAGTCTCAAACAAACTGAAACTGAAAATAACCTGTTTTCCTTTTTGTCGTCCCACGATAATTTCGTATAAGAAAAGTCACATAAACAGCGCGAGGTCGAATGTGGGTGGACACACCCTCTCTCACCCACTTACAAAAAAGAGGAACTATTGTTCTTGACTCAAGAATGCGTTTCCCTTTTGGTTTCCTCTAACATTTGCAAATCAAATTTTGACAATTGATCTCGTGATCCAAATCATTCCTTCAAAGTGCCCCAAGAAGAACTTCAGGCGATGCAAACCGAGGCTTCCGTAATTGGCCCTCTGCATGTGCAATAAAACCTTTAAAAAAATGCCAAAACATGAGGTTGTTCTGAGAAAGGGAGAGCAGAAAGAACTCCTCGATACAGAGCGAACAGTTTGTCTTTATCGGTAGCTGCCTCGAAAAATGTTTAAAAACCGCTGAATAAAATTTTTTTAAAGATATGTCACCATTGTCAGATCCTGTTGTTAAACATAAATGGCTAAAAGGTAACAAACCAACCTATGAATTCTCAAGTTGTAAAACTTTTTTGTCACTGTATCGCTGTATTTCAATTTTTAGCTTTAATACTATGCGTATAAGTTCCTACCACAATAAAAGTGAATCATTATCGCCTCTGGAGTGCGGAAAACACTGAAGCTCACGAAAATACCCAGTGAAGTGAGACCCTGATTGTTCTCACACATTTCCGATCGATTTCCAAAGTTTAAAAATACCCACGTCCGAGCTGGCCTGACGGCAGGACAAGCTGACAAGGATGTAACTGTGGGGCTGATGTTACCAGATCATTCTTTATTGTGGTCTAATGTGACTGACAATTCAAGCAATTTCTCCTAATTAGCCATCCGCATTGAGCAGTTGCACTAATCAACACCAGTGAAATAGTGCTTTATTTAGTTTAATTCAATAATCCACTCAAGTGTAATTTTATAGCTGTGAAGAACACTCCTATTATCGGATGCACATAATTATTTGTTTGATTGCACATGCACAGACACGGGCTCACATGCTGGTTCTTTATGAATATGTGCATGCACATCTAGTTTTTAACACCCCGGTGTTTGCGGAACGACTCTCTTGTGAGAAGTCGCAGGCCTTCTCACACACAAACGCACGCTGTGGACGCAGCGCGGACTCGCCAGTGCCCTGACCGTGAACCCTGTGAGGTCAGCGGTTCAGTGGAGAAAGGTGAGGATCAGAGGAGCAGATCGCAACAGAGGCTGATACAGGAGAGAAGCACCGGGGGGGGCGGGGGGGGGGGGGGGCGAGGGCCTCGACCGATTGCGCGCTCCGCCACGGGGCTCCTCGCACCAGGGACGTTTCCTCGTAAGGGAGACGTGAAGTGTGAAACACGCATGCAAATGCGTGGTACAGGCTGACCTTTGCCCTCTGCGTCTGGATCTGTGACCAGCGGCTGACCTGTAATCCTCTCCCTAAATGATTCGACAATAGAGAGTCGTATTGATCCGGCCAGTCGTCTGGCTGAAGGGTCAAGAGTCGGACGCACAGCACGCATTGTCTGGTCTGTAACTTGTCCGGCATTACCATTTTTTGGAGTGCCCTTTGTTTTGTTTTGTTTTTTCTCCCACCTGTAGTCACGGAGGGAATCTCTGCGTGGATCAGGCTTCTGTTTCAATGTCTCAAACAGACGGGCTTCCTACGCCCGGATCCCGCGTCACCCGCTTTCCTGCGTTAATTCCGACTCCAAAGAGGCGCCGTGTGAAAGGTTGAAAAAAAATAACACTTTGAGGGGTCATGTGACGAGGTTGGGAAAAAAAAGTGTCTCTTTCTCTTTAAGACTGCACAAATTGGTTAAAGAAAAGCTTATGCCTCAGAGCTTCGGTTACCTACGCCGTCAAAAAAAAAAACCCTCTTTCAACAAAATAACACGTGTCTGCAAACTCCCTCTCAGAGCCCCCAGCTTTTTCTCACTGCGGCTGGGCGGCTGCTCTCCTCTGGGCTCCCCCGGAGAGGATTGGCCGGCTCCCACATCTGGCCAGACAGAAGAACAGTGAAAACACAAGGAAATTCTCCCGCTGACCACTAGTTCCCCCGTCTTGCATAATGAAACCATCCGTCTCTCTCTCTCTCTCTCTCTCTCGGATTCTTTTGGAGTGAGCGGGGATAGAGCAACATCTGGAAGGAGCTGCAGTTTTCTTTCCCTGTGTTTTTTTGGGGAGATTTAGGCCCCCGATAATCCGTCTCCCTCCTCATTAAAGGAGCTGAATAAACACAGGCCTCTTCCAGTTGTTCCTATGAATTTCCTCACCAGGCGTCAGGAGACCCAAGCAGGGGCTACTGGATCAAAGCTGCCGGCAGCCCCATGTGTGCAGAGAGTGAGAGTGCGTTCCGGGGCTGGGCCCATTACCTTTCTCCCTGGGAACCTCGGAGGCTCCTCGGTCACTGCCTGTCAGCTCTTTGGCCCGAGCTCAGCGGAGAGGGAGGGGGGGAGGGAGAGAGAGAGAGAGAGAGAGAGAGAGAGAGAGACAGAAAGAGGAGGAGGGAGGGGGGGGAGGGTGGGCGTACAAAAAAAAGGAAAAAGTTGACCAGAAGAGATTCTCAGATATTGAATCCTCCAAGAGAAAAGGGACAAGATGAGATAAGAGAGGAGAAGCAGATGAAAACAGGATGCGGGTACCTGAAAAAGGGCAGCGATGTTTTTGAGGGTGTTATGTCAATCTTTGAGAGATTGCGGAGTTTCATTTTTTTCCTCCCTAACTTCTGCTCTGCACATGTATTTATGTGAAACAGCGCTGCTCACTCACACGTATGGGAGTGAATGGCTTTATGTAAAAATGTCAAGATAAAACGTATCCAGGCCTGTGTGTAAAAAAAAAAAAAAAAAGAAAAACTAGTCACAACGATGGCAACATCGTGAGGAGAGATAATGCATTGTGCAAGTTTGCGCGTGTGCGCCGCTCTAATGCACTGACCCTGGTGTGACATTAATTTTCTAATTCCCTGCACTTCCTGGCGATCAACTTAGAGGGGCAGTGGTTCGCTGGAAAAAGTTTGTAGCAGAAGGCAATTAAAGACAGAAATCTAAGAGGTAGCTGCAACAACACAGGGACAAAAATCAGCAGAGGGAAAGGATGATGTCTTGCACTGTAATTGTTACTCACTTACTTGGAAAGATGATAGAATTTATCAAATTGCATCCCTGCGCAGTAAAGGAAGGAGAAAAAAAAATATCGCCAATATTAAATGGTCAATGTAATTAACTTGTTTGGCTACTCGCTGCGTGATGGTCTCAGCTGCGACTGGAAATAGCCGTTTGTGTATGTGTTTGTATATGTGCATGCGTCACGTGCGTGTGTCTGGGTGTGTGTCTGTGTGGGGGTGTGTGCACGCTCGCCTTTGTGTGTATGTGTGTGCACAAATGGCCCTGTGGTCGTCATCAGGCTCCCATCAGCCCCTCCATTAGTTACTGAGCTGTGGGTCCGTGCTGGAGCCTACCTGCCCTGCATACAGATGAGGACGGCAGAGTATGGGCAGCAAGCACAATGAAGACAAACACACATACACACAAAAGACAGCATTAACATATTATCTCTTTTGACATACAGTGACATATTTTGACACACACGCACACACACACACACACACATACTCATAATCAAAGTAATTGCATTTTACACACCTAAGTGGCTGAGATGTTGCATCACATGCGTGGAATAATAGCAAAATCATTAAAAACATTTCGGTTTATTTCCCCCGGCTGAGCGTACATGTCCGATTACAGCCTATCGCCGGACACTGACACACACCGACGCCTGTGGAGGGGGAGAGAGAGAGAGCGATTGGGGGGGAGAGAGTGCACTTCATCCGGTGCCGGCAGATCATAGCTTACACGTTGTGGAATAACGTCACACGCGACAAAGTACACACGCTGGCGGCCCAGCACAAAGGCAAATATGGTTGCATACTTCTCTTCTCCTTCTGGAGTCACAGACGCACGTGCTCGTGACAGGAAATCTGCAGGCAGTCATTACACCGAGCCGAGCAAACACGCAGCCGCCACGCTTACTGATAATGTTTTCACATGTGCCGCTCCCACAGTGCAGGCACTGGCACATGTACGTACGTGCGTAGGGATACATAAACACAGACTGAGACTGCATAATTTTTCCAACCTTCATCCCCCCCCCCTTTGTGTGTGTGTGTGTGTGTGTGTGTGTGTGTGTGTGTGTGTGTGTGTGTGTGTGTGTGTGTGTGTGTGTGTGTTTTAGGGGGGCTTTGTTTAGATTTCAAACTGCAAAGGAAATTATTTAAAAATGACAACAAAGATAACTTTCCCCAGAATTCAAAAACAGACTGCACGGCAGCGGTCGTCCCACGCGAGGTTGGGACAGCGGTAAAAACGTAGAAACAGGAGCGGCGACGCTGAGGAGGAGAGAAAGAAGCGGGTGTCCAGGCTGAGTTCAAGGCTGACGACCAGGCCCCAGCCTTGGAGTTCAGGCAGCAGGAGCTGTAGGGCACGAGGGCTGGGGCGGGGGAGGTAGGAGGAGGGCGGGGGGGTTGTGTGATGGCTTGTGTATGTCTCTCTGGCAGTGCAATGGGACTCTTGGGAGACCTGGGTCAGGAGGCCTCCCTCCAGCCCCCCCGCATTACTGTGCCATTTAAAGCCACCCAGCATCTATTTCCTCCAATAAAAACTAATAACCTTTTCTGTCGGAAATCACGGCAGCTCCTGAGTGCTGGAGCAGAGGCCTGGCTGGATGGCCTGTAATTGCGGTCCAGTAGTCTCCCTTTAGTTTATTTTTTGCCGTGTTTTGGATTTGATTTTTTTTCTTTTCCCCCCGCAGTCCTCCTGGTCCTCTGCGCTTTGCGGCTGATTGCCTGCGCAGCTCACCCCACACTCAGTAATCAGACAGGAGCTGGAGAGGGGGCAAAACAGCAACTCAAGGACCTTTTATAATTGGGAGGGATTTGGAGGGCAGTTGGACTTTACATTTGGTGTCAGAATAGGTTGTGATGGTGACCGTGCTGGCTGAATAACCCCTCCCACTGTGTTCGAGTCATTTGTCGTGAGTCAACCACGAATGGTCTGCATGTATGTAGCTGCGCTCATACTGTCCTCTTGTTGGTGGCACGTTTTGGGGGAAATCCCAGCCAATAGCCTCTGTGTGATTCGAATTCAAAGATTTTCGTCTGTGACCTGTATTCCCACCAAATTTGTTCGTTTTTGTTTGCTAATTCAAGGAACGACTTGGCTGGGTTTGCAGTAACTGTCCACAGCTTATAGTGGGACAACATTAGGTTCATGATGTAAATTCTGTGATACTTCACAATCACTCCCAGAGGACCAAAAGATGACAAATGGTGTGTAGTTGAAGGACATGGAGTAATTTTGCCTTGTTTTATTTCGCTGTAAATACAGATTATCTCAAATTAAGATGTGGTTGAATTACTTTCTTTGTAAGATGTCTGTTTAAAATTCTAGTCATTTTTTTTTTGTAAATGTCTGCAGGCTGCAACAAACAGGGAAGGGGGTCACATGTGCCCCATAGGCCCCCAGTTGTCAATGTCTGGTATACAAAGGCTTGTAGTTGTGTTTAATCATCTGTCTTGCGATAAACAGTTGTACACCATAAATGTACATCTGCACTTAATCAATTCCCACGTGTGAAAAGAAGCACGGTTGTTTGCCTGTAAACAGCCCCCAAGATAGGCGCACTTATTTCATTCTCTTTTTCCGAGTTCCCTTCCATGTCTGCCAACTTGAGCAGATCAATGCACAACCCATTACCCACTTTCTTCAGATTGATTACAGTTATCACTTTAATATTCATGAAAATTATTTAAACCACCCAAATCCCAGTACGCCGAAGAGATGGAAACAAACTCGCGGGTTCTGCAAAGTGATCAGTTTTTCGAGATGCGTGAGGCTGATGGTGTGTCAACAGGACAGTTATCACAGACATCCACCAACACCCAAAGGCTCCCGTACATCCCGGTACACATCGAAAAGCTGTGTGTTACTTCTCTCAGGACACTGACGCAAAGCCAGTGCCTTTACTGAGCAACAACTTAAATCTTTCAACAAATTCTCTATTTTATTTTGAAAAATAAGAGAAAAATAGTAAAGTTGACCTCTTTGCATCACAATATGTGCCAATCACATGAATGTGTGATATATGACTGCTTGCTGCTGATACAGCTGTTCCATGTTTACTTTATGTAAATATGCTCCTATAAAAACAAAAGATGATCAGTTTAAGCTAAGTTTCAAATAAACAGCACTCCCAGATATGTAAGTTGTTTCTACCTCTTGTTTATTTTGAAAATCATTGTTGCCTGAGTTGTATTAAAAGATTCATATTAGTTGAGTTCTTTGTTTTTCCTTTTTATTTCTTTTTTAAATAGATTCTGCCTAAATTCGAGTCAGGGAGGCTTTTGAAGTTGATCACCAAACAAAATGTACAAATCTCCCGTCATGTGCTGTCTTGTATTCAGGTTCTCCTCTTAAACTAACTTCACAGCAGCTAAAGCCCTTCAGTCATCATTAGGGAATTGATTATCACTTTGTTATGTATTCGTAAACATCTCGTTCCGCAGCAAGTGGCGTGGATGTCTGAATGCATCCGCCAAACGATAGATAGAGATTCATCCTGGAACCTTAAAGCCTTGAGTTGCAGGTTTGACCAAAAATAGAGTGTGCAGTTACTACCACTCCATTCACACCTTAACAAGAACACTCAATTATGTTATTTATCCTATTCTCTCACCGAGTATTGTTTTGAATGCATTTATCGTTGCAAATTGTGCACAGGTTACCTAATTTTCAATCTTGTAATTTCTTTGTTTTAACAATTTAAATTTACAAAATTGACAAGTCTAAAACACAAAGAAGACCCAAAAATCATCGAACACAACTGAGATTTTAGGTTTTTTTAAGGCTACATTTCTGCTTGATGATGTCTTCTGGTCATAATATCTGTTTGACTGATAGGCAGATAAGACGGACTTGTTTCCAGACATCTGCTCAGTTGCGAGGTAATAAACTTGATGAGAGAGAGAAAATTCATGGGGTGAGTAAAAGGACATAATGACAGATCAATACTCATTATAGAGTCTTCATGACTAACAAAAATACCCACTTTATATCCGCTGTATCGTTACTTGTCCTGCGTGTAATTATGATTGCATTGATGTGCTCATGCGGGTTTAATCGATCGGCAAAGAGTTACATATGCATCCATCAAGGTTTTTATTTCTAATTTATAATAAAAAAAATTGTTTTGTTTTGTTTTTTTTACATCAGATTGTTTTTTGCCCCGCAGCGACAGAGCAGCTCTTGGTATGTTGTTGGTGAGGATTTTCTGTGGTTGGCCATCCCACAAAATATTAATGAGGGCAATGAGGAGTCGATTCTACCACAAAAAGTGCTAAAGTGAGACAAACAAGCGGTGAATTCTCCCAAGACGCTCGGCCAGTCTGCCTCCACAGCCTCGGCAGAAGGACTCTGCCGCCTCAACTCAAACGAAAGTTTCTCTCCCACCGAAATGAGACCAGAAAGGTGATTTTTTTTATTCATTTCTTTTTGCCCACCAATAACAAGGCATCACCGCATGCGAAATTATCCTGAAACCTGCAGCGACTCGCCCCTCAAAATGGTTTAAGTTCGCCGAGTTGTAATGAAGCTTTCGCTTGATTTCAGCTGATCAATACGGAGCTTGTAATCACAGACTGTATGTCAGAAGCCTGCGCCTCAGTGTTAGAGTGAACCCATCCCATGTGTCTGACCAGAGGCCTTGTGTTTCACTGACAGTTGCCCCTTTGCATGTGTTTGAATGCATGCTTCCAACTTTTTTTTCTTTTACATCCACATTCTTTTTTTTTTTTATGAAACACTGAAGAAAAGCAGACCTATTTGGTAAACGTTGTTTGCGCTCACTCTATCTACAGAACATACCTCTAACACCTTTATGCCTCCTGCTTTGTTCTGTGATCTATTTCCATGCGTGGGAAGCATGTCAACACAAACAAAATCGTACAGCCGGCGATTTACCGACGTGTTTTTTTTTTCCAGACTGAACCGTGCAAGTCAAGAACAGAAAAGTTGGCCTCCAGATTACATTCTTTTTTTCCTTAACGCACAAAATACTTAAAGATAAAGAAAACAGCCACAATTTATGCCGGGCCATAAAGTTTTTGAGGGTTTTGTTGGAATTTTTTTTTTTTTTGTTTGCATCATCGCTTTTCGAACACGGTGAAAGAATACAATGTTTTTCATGGAAAACAAAACAGAAAATCTGTCTTTTTCTCCTGTCTTTTTCGTTGTTCCTTCTTTTCTTCACCCTGTCTCCCTTTATACATCTCTTTCTCCCCCCCCCCTCCTGTGTTCTCTCTGTCCTTGTTTTTGTGTTCCAGTCTGATACAGTGTGTTTGTGTGCACACTTCCTTAATTGCATTAAGAGGATGACGCACTTTCTTACTCTGTTAAAGCTCACTTTAATTGCCTCTGAATGGTGCACTGGGGAAGCGGGGACTGACGCTACAATGTGGACATGCAATTAGCTATCTTTCATAAGATGCTCCGGGGAAAAAGAGAGGGCTCCAATTCATAAAGGAATTTCACACACAGGGCAAACAAATGCTATTTTGTGTCGCTGCTGTGTTGGCATCTTGATGGAATGGCATTTCATTCATTAGAGTATCAGACTCTCAGTGAAAGCAAGACAGAGGGATCCATTCAAAGAGGGAAGGGACGAATAAAACACTGATAAAAATGGTGGGGGGCGGGGGTGCCGGGGTTTGCAGGAGACATGAAGATATAGGTGAGGTTGCAAATAAAAAATGAGAGTGGCAGGGGAGATTGGGTCTGAGGGACAGGAGGAGGGGTGAGGAGAGAGTGATCTGCGTCGATTGCGCCAGAGATGTGGGTGCCCTGGTGAATTTTCACGTCAGTTTGGAAAAAAGTGCAGCACCGACGGCACAATGACAGAACGGCTCCGGAAACAGCCGGGCCTGTGGTGCGGTTTTAAATTACAGACACATTTTACATATACCCCATCTCCTCTGACATATCGGAGTGGAATGAGCGGGAGGTGGCAGATGTTTTTTCCAGAGCAGGTGGGAGGTAAAACATTCAGGACGCTGCCATGAAATAACATTTTAAAAAGGAAGCGCTGGGTTGTTGATGAAGGGGGGACCGCGCAAACGTCACAGCTGCTTCCTGCTTTTCGGGCCCCTGGAAATTAAAACGAATGTCACCCCTTTGTCTCGGTCCCACGTAAACTTTTCCCATCGCCTGTTCCAGTCATTAATATCAGCCAGTGATCCATAAAGCTGCTCGGCGCTGTAAATATTGCTTTATTTATATCATTTCTGAGGTACGTCTGATGTAGATTGACAATAATATGGTAAGTAGCTCTTAAAACATGATATTAGTTTACGATCCTTTATCTAGATCGAGGCAAGCTGCACATGCATTTTTCATGTGTATGAATTTATAACTCCGAGGCATTAACTAAATTACGTCATGCATTAGGTTAATGGCATTGTTGCGACACATATCAGGAGCTTTTAATACCACACAATGCAATAGGTAGCTCCAGTCGCAGGAGTATCTCCTCCCGCCGCCCCTCCTTTCCCTTCTACCTCTCCTTGTGCTCATTTTTCTATGCTTTTTCCCCCTTCTTTTCATTTTTCTAGCCCCCCTCCCCTCCCCACACACTACCCCATGCCTTATCCCCCTTCCACCATC
>JASSRZ010000001.1:14057035-14075851 GCA_032164315.1 Malacoctenus gilli
CACACACACACACACACACACACACACACACACACACTCCAGCATCACCCACTACATGGAGAAAAAAAACAAAAACAGGGAAGCACCCCAACCCCCATTCTATCTACACCCAACGGCTCCCCCACCACACCCCTGTCCCTTCTTTCCACACCAAGCCCAACATAGTTGTATCTGAGGCAGGCTGCTAAATTAGATAAGCGAGGCTGTGGCGCAGCGCCCCTGATTAATAAAAGATGCAGTGCTCCCTGGGGATGGCCCCTCAGAGGGCCGAGCAGAATCTACCCGCAGACAATAGAGTTTGCTTGTGCACAATGAACAGGAAATGGAGAGAATGAACCAATCATGGAAATATAACATTTAAAGCAGGACTATCCTGTGACCCTCTCTAACATAATGCATGCATCATAATAGATAATAACTAATGTTGGAAGTGGGGGAAAGGGAACAAAATATTAAAATATTCATTTATTTTTGGAGCATATCCTTCTATTGACATATGTTGGATGGAGCAGTGGATTTCCTGCTGTTTTATGACATTCAGAGAAACATTTGCAAGTCTTCAGCAGAGCAATCGCAAATTCATGGTCAGTCTCGTGTTTGCATCGAACTAAACAACAATTTTGGTGATATGAAAAAAAAGTCGAGCTGGGAAGTCAGGACAGAGAACTGCCGCTTTTTAGGTCCAAACAGTAAAAGAATAAAGAAAAAAAAGGTAAATAAGAAATAAATTCATGTAGAGATAAGTAAAACAAATAAATGCTTTTTTATTTTAAAAAAAATTCAGTGTCTTTAGAAAATAAATCTTGCTTCAAACTTGAATGAGGTAATCTGTTTGCATCTAATTATCCGGCTTCTAGCTTCTCACACTCTTACTCATGTTTCCTGTATTCTCATGAATGACAAGGAATCGATTAATTGTTAGAAATTGATGGCTCAAACAAAAACCTAATGAATCGTCTACATTTTAATATTCTTTATGTCACAGATCAGATTTCCAACTTTCAGACAGTCAAAGAGTGAAGAATTCGGTGATTCGTGCAAGACATCGCGCGAAGAGTCACAAACAGTCTCTATGTGGAAGTTTTTTGTTGGATTGTGTGGCGCATAACAGTGCCGATTTTTTCATGTCAGGAAGTCGCTGGAGATTTAACTTTTTTTTCATGTAGTTGTTTTGACATCTTGACAGTGTAGTCGAAAAAAAAAATGCTTTCTGACCGCATCATTTGTGAACTCTCCATAAAACACATGCAGAGCTCGGTTTGGGCCTTTTATGGACTTGTTGAGTTTACTGAGGAAATAGCGAGAAACGCGTAGTTCCTCTGCTGCAGCTATAAATGCACAACACAGCTGAAATCTCTGGGCGAAATATACCCGGGAAACATCCGTCAAACCTCGGCTGTACTTCATTTGAGAGGATGTGAGAATGAATATGTGTTCTTGCATGACACATGTTATTCATTGTTGTCTTTGGAGCTCGGAAAATGCAAAGTTGAATTGTTCTTTTTTGAGATCGAGTTAAAGGAATTGCATTTTGAATTCATATTTATTTAATTGGATGAGGACTTTCCAGTGTGAGGGAGCATAAAAAAACGAGGCACAGTGTTTTAGATCAAGATTCATTGTGCATCTGCTCATATCAGAATCTATGTACAGTTCATGGACATGTAACAACTTTAAGGGTTTTTAGCTTTTAGCTTTCATATATTTTGTGGAGTATGAAAAGCGCTTCGACTTCTGCGCGGAAGAGATGAAATAAATTCTTTGTCTGCCTCTGTGGGAGAGGGTGCAAAAAGGCAAACGCGTGCTCAGCTACTTTTCACACCCACAGCATCATGTTGTCCTGTCATTTCAGTCCTACATCAGTCCTATTCACAATTGTCACCTAATGGCTTTGTTACCAGGAGGATATTATCCCCCTCGCCACTCATGTTTATAAGACAGCCAGCAGTGATCCAGTTGCCTATGGAGACCACTGAAATCAAGGCTACATAACTATCTGGGTTCCCCCTTTGAAAATTTGTCCTCTAAATTGTCCATTAAAGCTGTTCATTTGAGTGCTCACATAACGCTGCAAAAGCGTCCGCTGAAACTCGGCTGCCTGAGACCCACGGACAGGTTTACTAGGCAAATGTGGAGCGACATCAGCAGTAAACATCTGCACGTCGCCCGGCGCGTGCGCATGTGCACTCATGCAGGCACCAGGCTTAGCAGGCGTGTTTCTCCTCTGTTCTGTGCTGGTTGGTGCGTGATTGTCGCATGGATCATGAACGCTAAAGCATTTATCTTTAAATAACCTCCACCCTCTGTTGCTACTGAACAATAGCCAGGCACTTCTAATTTTCGGCAAGATAATGGTCGTCATATTGAGATGAAAAAGGTCAGGGGTTGGCTTGTGAGGTTGTGATTGGTCCGGGGCGTCGCACTGCCCCCCCCCGGAGATAAAATGGAAAGTGATATTTCATTTATAGCACCACCCTTCGAGGCTGCCTTGCAATTTTAGGTGATGAGGAGGCCCGGTCGTGCAATGATTAGGGAGCATCTACCAGCCCGAATCCAAAACACAAAGAAAAGATCCTGAGATGTGCTGCATCAGCAGTCCTCTGCTGCCTTTTTGTTTTTTTTTTTCCACAAGCACAAACATAACGCTGTGGTTTTCCACATGCTGCTTTTAATATTTAGTGATTCAAATGTTCACCCGCCTCCTCCACCGCGCTAAGATTGATGGGTTTTGTTTATGCATATGTATAGGATGTGGATATGCAGCTGAACCTGCCTTTGACCTTCATCGGCTTGCATGTATTCATTGAGCTCCTGCTGTAACACGCTGCATTGTAGTGCTTTAAAAGAGAAAAATATTTCCTATTCGAGCAGATAATGTAAGTTATTATGCACCGATCCTCCACAGTCCTCAAGTTATGGGCTGTAGACTCTTAATGGAGCGGCTCACTTACAGCTAATTTATGACATAACGCTCATATTTGTTTCACGTGTGATATTATGTAAATTCCCCACAGCATAATGAATCAGTAACAGTGGAGAAGCTTTCATTTTGTGGCATGTTTTTTACCCTGTTTGTCAGCTTATGCATAATCCATTTGGCCTGGTTTCTCCATTATTTTTCAGCCTGATGGCCAAATGCATCACACATTATGCACTGACCCATGCTGCATTTTCCAAACACCAGCCCAGCCAGTGGGAGTGGCCTGAGCTTGTTGAGGAAGCTGCCCTTTGAGGTCACTCCAGTGGTCATGTGATTGGCTCGGGGAGCCCCCTGGGCCGTATGACAAACCGAACTGCCAGGCCGAGGTGTGTGTCAGGGGTGTTTTTCCACAAAGCATTCTATAAAAGTGTAACTGGGCTGTATTTGCCCTTTCCTCCTGCTATGCGTTCAGCCAACAGGCCCCTGAAGATCTCTTAAAAAGTGCTGATCCTCAGAGCTGTGTTGGTGCTCATGTAATCCTTCTCGCTGTGCTCCACCTCCTCGTGCAGTCCCACCCTCCGTAGCTCCTGCTTCCGCCTTCGCATTCCCCCACTGTCTCCTGCTGATGCATTGCTCTGGTGTGAGCGACAAGGTGATGGGATGAAGAGGCTTGCTTGGGCCCCAAGCTAATTACCACACATTAGAGCATGACTAAATAAATCTTAAGTGCTGCTAATTGCTTGGCAGCGAAAACAATAACGGTGGTACTTGCCCAGGGGCTCCGGGGTAGCGAGGGGCTGGGGCACTGGGGACCAGGGGGGCCCTGGCACCGGGCCAACGGAAGACACCAGCGCCATCAGTCAAGTGCCTCACCAGCTCTGTCTCCGCGCTGGAGTCACACGCCACTTGGCACTGTCACTACATGCACCATCTGCCCCGCACCCTCCACCCAGTCTCGCAGCAGCGAGCTCCCTGCAGCCCTCAGCGGCGAAGAATAAGGCACACATGACAGGCGCAGACAAACTCCGTCTGTCTGTGGAGCCATCATACATCACTGCATTAATAAACATGAATTAGTAATGGCACAATTAGATGGGGTTGTTCTGACATTTACTGGTACAATAATGGTCTTCTCGTCTCTCCACCCCCCCCTTTGGCCTGCAGTTGAGCGCCATCAGACCTCAGGCATTTCGAAGTGAGGGGAGGAAGGAGTAGAAATGTCCTGGTCACTATGTATCATGATCACATTAAAAATAGAACACAATGCGAAGGATCTGCATCAGTGTTGTGTCTTTTTTTTTTTTTACTTTCTATTTGCGAGGAAGGGAAAAAAAAAAGGCGACCCATCAGACGTTCCTATTTTATCTCTGCAGCATGAGGCTTTGCTTTGGAATCCAATGCTTGTCTGTCTGGTGTATGTCATGCGTGTTTGTCTGTCCCCTAGGTTGCAGTCTGCTGTGTGTGAAGACGTTTGAACCGCCTGTGCCGCCTACCCGATCTCCTGTGGCCCAAAGGTACGTTCGACACAGACATCCCCGCAGCCCTACCGCATTGAAAGAGCACGACAACGCTTTTGAATCCACCGCAGCACTCGCCCAAGATGAATGTCAAAAGTGCCAGAGGAAGCACAACAAATCACTTGTACTCTCTGAAACCGTATTTGCAAATAATACGTGACTGTAAAATTTAACTTGCCTTTATTTGGGGTTGGTAAGGCTGAAGTTGCGTCCCAACAAAGGGATCAACCAGGCTGTCTTCACATAAAGTCTCGCGGTAGTCTGCAAAAAAAGGTTACAGATAACGAAATCTCGGGAGATTTCCATGTCATGTTTCTTTCGATGCAAAGTCGTCAAATGAATTTTTTTTCGGAGGGCCACTCCCAAGACTTTACTTCAAGTTGAATCTTACAAATCATCATCCGAGCTGGAGCGATCAAATGTTGAGAAACCAACTGTGAAACCTGCGAGGAGACAATCAAAAATGAAACGTATAGTTTGGGCCCCGACTGCTTTGATTAGACCAATTCCTCCCCGTTTTATTGTTTTAAGAATGAGTGAAAGGTTTATATCATTTTTTTTGCCGTCCAGCATGATCAGCTCCTGCTTTTGCACTGTGTGAAGTGTTTAAAGCAATCCAATGAGGGAATTAGAGTAAATTTTAGTGCAAATCTGTTGTCACTTTTTCTTCTCTTTTCATTTTTTAGATATTGTTTTTCTTTTTCCCCCTCCAAAACCAGCAGCCTCAGTGCCACTTTCTCCTCCTCCTGTTCTCTCCTCGACCGGAAGCGTCTCATTTGCAATGTCACTCTTCTGCTCTTCGGTTTTACTGCTCTCCCAAGGGACTCGTGCGCTTTTGTTAGCTTTTCTGTGTACACACACGGTCTAATTGGTTGATTAGTTCAGGTTGACTGGCTTGCTAATTGAATAGTAATTTAGATTAGATGTGTCTAATGAAGACCCTAATTTATTGTTTGGCACTCGTCCAAGGGTTTGTTTTTTGACACAAGAAATCAAACAGAAAGGATCAAAGGAAACAAGGAAATGATTCAGTGTCTCGGTGCCGCTTCAGTCGCATGTGACTGAAATCTTTGAGTCAAGTGAGAACCCGTAAGACTTTATATTCTTGACGATAAGCAGCTCGAGCCCCGTGTGAACAATTATAGGAAGCTTGGAACCATTTAGGTCTTAAAATGTAAAGCAAGTAGATGTTTTTTCACGTTTTACACATTGACCAAATTTGATGAACACGGGAATAATTATATGACAAGAACACTGTTCTGTCCAGTTTCAGTAAAACGGAAAATATGACTGATGTTGGTGAACCGCTCCTCTTGAACCATGTGCTCTTGACAGAAACTTTCACAATCATGGCATTAACTGACTCGAGAGGCAGAGAGGGGGATCAGACATAGTTCACTTCAGCTGGGGATGACCTGAGTGTGACCCCACATTTTGTCGAGTGAAGCTGCAACAGTCTCCCACTGTTTCATTCAGGGCTGCGTGTAAAAACCAGCCAAAAGTAACTGAACTTTTATGTGTAGTCAAAGTAACCTCCATCAATATTTACGTATGCATTAATTCGTTAATGTTCAGTCCATCAATGGATACCGTAATATGCATATGTACATATCTGTCATCAGTAGATGATTACTCTGTTGCAAAAATGTTGCATGGTTGCGTTTGACCTCATACAAAACACTTTCCAAATGAGAATTCTTCAAGAACCTCAATCTGTTGCACTAACTGGACTTCCTGTATAGAGTTTCACTCTCAGTGGGACTTTAAATAATACACTTTGTCCTCATTAATGCAGCAGGTTGTAGCGCATGGCCAGAACAAAATATACTTTAATCTTACTTGGAGAAATGTAGAACTACTGAATAACTTTGTTTTCCATCAGCATTTGATTGCCTGTCAAATTAGATATTGTGACTGCATCTGGTAATACAGTGTTAAGCTGTGTGTCAAAGGACTGAACACAGCTTTTCTCATCACCCTTTAGCTGAAAAGGAGCTTTGTGTGACTGAACCACTCAGTGTGCTTTACCAATCAATGGAAATAAATAAAAATTGCTTGCTGCCCTGCACACATATTGTGCACATTATGCACACTGCACAACTCTGATGTGAACAAGCCCTCCACTGAAAATTACCATCCTTCCCTCAGTCCACTTCTGGTTTCTTAAAACTTGGACCATGTCTGCACAGTGTCTTTTTACAAAAAAAAAGTCTCGCCCAAGTGCTTATATCATCACACAGTGTGCAAATTTTTCCATTTTAGGCAGGATTTCATTTATTTATTTATTTTTTTGGCAATAAGAAAATGATGCAGCGCCGTCTTATTGTATTAGTGTGAAGTGCGGAATTGAGACACGGCCAAGGGTAAGTGCTGCCACACACTTTGAGAGATTTGCATTGTGAACCACACAATTATTTTGGAGTTCTTTTACAGTTTATTAACATTATTGCACGCAAGTGCCTCTTGTCCTTGGTGCAGAACGTTCATTCTGTTATTGGGTCCCGCTGCTTGTCCACAGGAGAGCGAACCTGTAGAGTGTCGGCCTTTTTCCTCCAGTGTTGCAGGAGCAGAGTCAGAGCTTGATCATCGGGGCCTTCCCCCCGCAGTGCTCGCCACATTGATCTTTCCTCAAATCCACAATTAACCGCAAGAAAGTCACATTTAAAGTCGATCAATGGAAACCTGATTTCCCTTTGGTATTGGTGAATGGTCCCAAAAGCCCTTGACTCCTCCTCTTCCTCCTCCTCCTCCTCCTCCTCCTCCTTCTCCTTCTCCTCCTCTTCAGGTGCAGTTTGTATTCATTGTTGTTGCTGAGTGGTCCCACAAGTCAAATCATCAGCAAAAATCCCACAATATTCAAAACAGGAAGAAAAAAAAATATTCCGACGTGAAGAAAGTCAAAAACATTTCCAAAGCCAGTTTGATCCACACCAGTTGAAAACAGCGTGTGTTACTGACCTCTGCTCACACTATCTCTGTGCAGCCATTTTCATTTTCTGACATCAGTGTTTGGTAATACATTCAACTTTGCCTGTATCAGAAAAGCTTCCTGTATCTTCCTGTGTGGATATTTGTATCCGTAATGACCCATGAAGAGCAAATCCTTCACTCAGGCTCCTGGAGTTTTTTGGGACTCATGACAGACAGGATTTGTGAGGCCTCTTCCGTGCCACGCTGTCACCCACACAGATCAGTTCACCTGCTTCCTGGAAACAACATGCCAAAAAAAAAAGAAAAAAGAAATACATTGAAGAACAACATGAAAGTGTGGCACAGCTGTTTTTTCTTCCCTTCCCATGTTTTCCCATCATCGCCTCACCGGCGTCCCAACAAACTCGGTCCCTCTCAAACTCATGCAGTCATGCAGACTCGTGCACATGCAACAATGTCCCTGAAAGTGCTACATGTTACAGCAGGCCAAACGAGTACAGGCATTACCAATCAGAGGTGTTGGAGTTGCACCCCCCCCACCCCCCCGACGAGCGCATATACACATTTCTTCACACTCGTTCTATCGTCTGTCACTTACCCGCCGCAGTCATTAGTGCCCACCCCCCTTCTCTTAATGAGAAAGCAATTACCATTGGTTTCTCCCCACTCCCAGTGGCCTGGCAGCATTCGCCGAAATCTGCCTTCCCCACCTGCCTTCAGCTCTGCGTCTGCTCTCCTCTCTCAGATTCCCTCCTCTTCCCTTGTACCTCTTCTCCCTTTCACTGTGGCTGCAGACTCTCTCTCTCTCTTTCTCCATCCTCTCTGCAGCCTCTCTCTTTCGCTCCTCCCATCTCTGAGCTCTAGGCTGCTCTGGGTTTTAGACGGATCACTCTCACAATGGTTGATCAATACAGGTATTGATCCACTGGCAAAATGTTTATAAAATCATTCTGGGCAGCTGTGGTGCAGCGGGGAGGGTAGGCGGGGCGAGGAGAGGGCCAGCATGCCATGCCATTCGCCTGCGAGGGAGCCAGTGCCGTCCTGATTGGCTGTCTGCCCGACGCCTTGCCAGGAAGAGGGCTGGCAGTGTCTTGCATTTCTTTGTCATTGCTGCTTGGCGTACCACAACCCCACCGTAGCGCACGCCGCTGAACTTTCCAGACCACCGGAGTAGAGTGGAGCATTTGAACCTTTATGCTGTTTGATGTTTGACTGCTCGCAACACAGTGCATTCGCCGACACCCCCCCCCCTTTTCCTCCGTCACATCAGGCAGGAAATTAATTTGCATAAATTAGCTGCAAGCGACCTGTCTAATGATCCGCTGGCTTTTCGCTTCCCTTTCCTCCCGCCTTGCCCTCCCCAGGATAAGACTATTACGCCCTAATGCCACCCTGGTGCTCGCTGACATGCCCACTCTAGGAAAATGTGCCCCCTCAGAAACAAGCCACATACACAGAGCATAAATCCAAACATGAGTAAATCTAAGGAAGCTTGCAGGCTCCCATCGTCCAGAGCATCACTCAGCAGTCCAGGGCCGTTGGTGGTGGTGGTGGTGGTGGTGGGGGGGGGGGGGTCTTCCCTCTTCTCCTCCCGCGAGGCTTTCACACTCTCAGGCTTACTGTAAATAAAAGAACTTCATTGCAGCCTTTGTTGCTGTGTTGTGGGAATCATTAGCAGCATTACAGCAGCAACAGTACACACATGACAGCAGGCTGCGATGAGGAAAACGCCGGGGCTCTTCTTGGGAGCCCTGCTGACAGGCCAACCAGCTCGCACACCCCAAACACTTTAGTATCACAGAGCAACATGGCAGATTCAAGTGACGTGGTTCATCAAAGCCAGTGTAAACCGGGGAGGGGGGGCATTTGCTTCTGTGCCGCTGAGCGATGATGTATGAGATGTTTCATTACACGGGGAAGATAATTGCAACGTGGAGCGCAGTGTGGCGTAACTTTTTCCAGAGTCGCAACTGGCGCTGAAGCAGACTCACATCTGTCAGCCATAAGGCCAGGCAGCCGGCGTGACCCGGAGTCAACCTCGCCCCCTCTGGGTCGTGCGGCTTCGCCTGCCCCCTCCTTCTTTGGCAGGCCCACATGCCCAGACAGTGGCCCAGACCGCAATGTTTGGGCCTGCCCAATCCCATCGTATATCAAAATTAAAAAAAATCACCCCCCCCCTCAGAAAAAACAGCATCAAACTAATTACAGGGGGGATGATGTTTATGACAGCTACTGTCTGGGTGTTGAATGTTTTAATTAGTTTGCTGCCGCTCGGTTCAGTGTGGGAAGAACCTTCTGGACGCCCCCAGTTCCCCCCCCCCCCATCCTGGGTTCCCAAATAAAAAGACCAGCACTCGCGGTGACGCGGCGACATCTCGGGAGTGTCAGTCTCGCGTACGCCAGAGAGCGGTGACGACTCCGACGCATCCGGCGGTGGCCACAGCCCATTCATTACCATAACATGTTGTAATGAAGTTTAATCCCTCATCATGTCGTCTGTGGTCTGAGAGTGGCGTGTGGCTGTGATCCTCCACTATTCCAGATGTCTCCTCGGGCTGCGAGTCCCCGGCGCCGCGCGATGCAGGAGAAGTGGCGGTCGGAACCCCACCTTTGGACATTTCCTTCTTTTTTTTTTTCTTTTTTTTTTATCGCTGTTTCTTCTCCCTTGTAAATTCACTCCCGACCTCATCCATCTTTGTTTCTCCCCTCCTCCTCGCTCCCATTTTTCACCTTCTGTTCCTTCTTCCACATACCCTCCCATCTCCACGAGAGTGTGTTATTTATTTCATCTGAATGCAGGGGCTCTTTGGTGCATGCTTCTCACAGAAATCAATTTCAGCTCAGACAGCATAACCAAACAAAGCACTGCACTCATTTCAGCACGGGCATAGATGTAACCCATCTCTCTCATTTTCTCCCTCCTGCTCCTTTATTGGAAGACATTTTGTTCTCACTCTGATGCCATTATGTCAATCACTGCAGACATGTGGTGATGTGTGAATGTGGCTGCTAAATGAATCATGGCAAGCAAGGATCATTAGAGGCAGCGGAGTTTCTATACGTGTTAATGTACACGTCGGCTCGGTCGCATGTGATTGTCACCTTTCAGCTCGTGGGAATGAACGAATGAAGTTTGTCCGTTTTCACTTTTGTTTGGGAGGCGCGACCGCGGGCCGCTCGTTGACTCTTAGCGAGACTGATTTGGGAATCAACTTTTCTCCAACTTGATGACCACGAAAAACTGTAAATAATGAGAGTTTTCACCGGTACAAGAATGATATTGACTGGCGCTACCTGTACTCCAGTATATTTTTCTCTGCCAGCCGTCCTCTTTGTACAGCAGTTGAGACCGCCGGTTAATGCAACTGCTGGATAGGCCTCTTCCCTTGCTCTGCTTTTATTGATTTCAGCCAGACACAGAGACAGACAGAAAGAAAAGGCCTTTTCAGGAAGAAGTTAAATGGTCAAGTAGCGGGTGGAGGGTGGCTTTCACCACTTTATTGACGAGGTGGAAAAATGTCACTATTATGGAGGCCCTTGCAGCAGATAGCGAGCTGATTGGATGAGTGCCCCCAGGTCAGAGTGGAGCACGTTCCCCCTGCAGCCAAACGAGAGCAAATAAAAGGGCAGAGGAATCCGCTTGAACTGGAGGTGAGGTTTCTCTCTACCAGGCCTCTCTTTAGGCTGCATTTCTCTGGGAGTGTAAGGCAAAGTGCTCGGAATTTGGACTCCGGGCTGTTCTCTGGTGGACCTCTTCCTTCTGTACTCTCTCCTCAAAGCTTCCGAGGTTTGCAACACCTCAAAGGGCCAGTGTTACACGAGCCCATGAAACATCCTGATGTTGATTTTGCGCGGGGCTGTTGTGGCTGCACCTTCATGAAAGATAGCGCGAGGAACCCGAGGTGCTCGCTTGGGTCGAACATTCGGACTCTGGGCTTGTTAGAGAATCTTGCACCATGCAAATAGTAGAATAAAAAATCGTTGAATGCGACCTTACTGCCCCCCCCAAAATATAGATTATACATGAAAACGATGTGTGAAAGGTTGCTGGTAAAAAAAAAAAAAAACCCAAACAAATTGCAAGTAGTAAGTTTGAAAGTACACCGAGAAAAAAACATTTGTTTTCACTTTTTTTTTTTTTTTTACAAAATGTCAACAAGGATTTTCGATTTTTTAAAAGTAAGAAACAGTTTTGTTTTACTCCATTTAAAAAAAGGAAAAGATCAAAAGCATGGCTAAAAACAAAAAAAAACAAAAAAAACCCCACAACAACCATTCATGACAGAAAAATGTAAAGCGTTTTTATGGAAATGAAGCCTAAAAATGCCCTCTGTTAAGCAACTTGTGTCGTTTGCAAAAGTAATCAATCCATGCTGCTCAGTTTGCCTGCATAAAAAAACACATAGAGACAGAAACAACAAATGTCAGCGCAAATGTGACGCGGCCACTCACATCTTATGAGTCCTCACGGTCGTAATATAATATCTGAAATTTCACAATCAAATGATTTGTAGTCATGTGGTCGAAGGCTGAAAGATCATTCACATCGGAAAATGAAAGGGGAACCCATGATTAGATATTCGCAAAGAACGGCTTTGTGTACAGTAGATCAAAATGAAATTAGCCATTAAATGTGACTGGTGGGACTGAGGACCCCAGATAGAGATGCAGTTGTGAGTCCTGACAAATGGCGGAAGGTTCAAACACAAGCGGCTCTGAGGCCCTCGCTGCTGACGTCAATCAGTCTAATTAGCCGGGCATATCATCTGCTTGGCCCCTACAAGCAGCGCAAGACAGACCTCTGCAAAGGTCAGCATGCCACAGCAGAGACAGAGCAGCGCTTAATCAGAGGTGAAATGGTTTCTTTTCCAAATTGATTCCAGTACAGATCAGACAAGAGCGTATTGTACTGAGCCACTTAGGGACTTGAAGGGGAAAGCGGCGAGCGCTTCAGATGGGGGAGCTTTTAAAACAAGACATTAACAAATAAAAACTCTTCTGGTGACATCTGGACCGGGGCCCAGAGAGCACGGGGCCGAATGAACGATCGGTCTGTTTGTCTCTATCTGCATCTCCTTGCGGTCCCTTTGCTGCGCTGCCTCTGTCTTTTCTTTTCCCGCTTTGCATCGGCGAGGACGCGCTCGCATGTCGACGCTCGCACTCAAAGGGACTGAGAATACTCGTTCAGGCTCCGCAGGAAACTTTTGCCTCTCTCTCTGTACACTGCGCAACGCGAAAATCCCTTTTCCAATGTTGACACAAAATAGCATGAAATAAATATTTTGTCTTGGTTCTTGCCAAAGTAAACCAAGTACCATTAACACTGGACCCCCGAGGCTTTCTATCTTTTTACACCCTCTTTAAAACTCTTTTTACAACAGGCATGTCACAGCCATGTATACATAGAGGGAACCATCTGAGACTGCATGCGCACTCACACACACAAATACATCTGCACACATGCGCACACACACACACACATTCACCAACTCCCTTATGCTGAATGCATAATATATGTAATGAAATAATGTTTCCAGTGGGGATGGTCGTGGCTGGGGGATGGAGATGTGTGGTGAATATCAATGCGACTCCCCCCAGACTACCGTGCTCAATTGGTGCGATAGTGGGGGGTAAATGAATATGTGGGAGTGAGAGGAGCTTTATCCCTTCGCCCAAAGCTACAGTGAGTCGTCCACACAGGGGATGGGCTCTCCGCCAGCTCACCCAGTCATAATAAACTTAAGATTCATACATGCTAACTGATGACATGTCCTCCGTCTTCCTTGCGTCCCGCGTCCACTGGTCACGCTGGCGACGGACGTCCCTTTGTAAAGCCACCAACCTCTGTCAAATCCAGCGTGTTTACGCAGTCGACTAATTCACCAGTCAGTGACAGAGAACAGACGTTATTCTCGCGGCCAGCTCTGCTTTAAAAGAGACAAGAGGCACCTGAGTTTAACATCTTCTGAGCAACAAATTCCCCAGAAAATCTCAATGAAAATCAATGAAGAGACAAATTACGTTTTCCCCGGTGCCTCACCTTGACTGACTCAAGTGGGCTCATCTGTTCCATCTTGTCAGAGTGAAGATGCTGCGTCTCCGTCAGCCGGAGCTTTGATGTTTTAAACATTACCATTAATAATGTTTTCGGCATCAAAATTAATTGCTGTGCTACTGTGTCCTGCTCTCTTCATCCTGAGCTGAAGCATGCATAAATCAAGGCTCGACTACCTTTTGTCTTGAAATTTTGAGGTCAGGAATTTGGGATGAGACCAAATTTCTGGCCAGCAAGAGGATGGCTCTGTGGCTCTGTACCCCATCTCCTCGCTCGACTATACTTGTCAGGACTTCGATTTAATTGCACAGTGACCCTCAGTGGACTCGAGTCACCATGAGGACCAAAAAAAATCGGGTCCTCATAAGCATGATCAATACATTGCTGCATGTTTGAAGGTAAAACTATGGTCAGGGTCAGGCTGAGGTTGAGGTCATGGCGGGGTCGGGCATGTCGTAAAGGTGAAGAGCGGGCGAGTAAGTCTGCAGGAAATGAACGGAGGTCAGCGCTGCAGAAGACATGGAAACATTCAGCTGACACTCATCTTTGTGTACGTCAGCGCGTGTGTGTGCTTGTAGCGTGTGGGTGGGTGTTCATTTAGCAGCTGCCTAACAGGAATCTAGTAGCAGTGTTTGGGATTTTTACGTTGTTGACGTCTCAGAACATCTGTCAGTAATATCCACAAATAATTGAAAGAGTGAACATGTGTTGAACAAAGTCGGAGCACTGAGCAGTTTGAGGGTGTAGATCAACGGATCGTGGGTGGCTTTGGGTATGAAGTGTGGATAGTTTTCCATGATTTTAGCCTAATGATACCAGTTTAAATGAAGGTCTTGCGCCATCCAGAATCCGTGATCATCCGTCCAAGTGCCTTTCAGAGACGTCTGTTCTGTATAATAAAATTTGAAATATGACTTCGCGATGGGATGTCATTCATAGCAGGATGTGGCAACTTTTGAATTAGTTTGGATTAGACGCTCGAGAAGTATTTTTGTGACTTCCAGATGTTCCTTTATCTATAATTCCCAGCTGTGTTGTGAGAAGTCAAATGAGCTGGAAAGTTCCTGTCCAAGTTCTGTTATACTCATCAAACTCAGGGAAACGTAATTAGTGCCTTTTGGAGTGCACGTCGCCTGGCAACTCACTGCTACATAAACACTGAAGAAGAGAAAAAAACAAAAACTCCCTTCCACTTTCATTTGGCCACACCCCCTTTTTTTGTCAAGCACCTCCTCCGGACTGGCTTCGGCCATACCCGTACTCCGGGGGCCCTGCGATGTGAAGACAGGGTGAGGAATGTGTGAAGCATCCAAGGAAACATGAACTGCTATTTTCCCACAAGTATGAAAAAACAGAGGCGACGGCTGTGGAATCTTTCTGACGCAATCCGTTAGTGGGATGGTCGCCGGCGCACTTGGGAGTTGGACAATGGCTCAGGTCAGGGTGCTGGTGAAGCTTCAGCCTGAGGACTGAAAGAGCCCACAGAGATGTGGAGTGGTGAGCGAGCATGCTGACATGGTCTTGAAACCAGAAGAGAAAAGGGAAAGAGAGAAGAAAAAAAAAGCTGCGAGGTGCTGGGAGCGCGCCAGCGTCCCTGCTAGATCATTTTCACCACTCGTCCGTGGGGCCGCCTATTAATTGTTTGTTGGCTAAATGTGAGTGGGAGCAGAGAGCTAAAACAGGAGAGAGGATCACTGCAGAGGCCCCAAGAGGCCCCACGAGGGACTCAGCTGATTACCACACTACTGTAATTTCTCATACATTAAAAAAAACAAGGTTGAAAGGAATTTCCAAACACAAAAACAGAGCAAACTTCAATGAGTCCTTCTTTCTTTCAGAGTCTAATTATTGCTGCCCCCATAATCACTGTTATATTCATCACAGTGCTTCGTATTTATAGGGTCTGTTTTCATCATAGTAATAATGTCACTCTGGAATTCCAATGCAGAAGGAAAGAGGGAGAGAGAGAGAGAGAGAAAGAGACATACATCACAGAGTGTATGGAGAAAGCAGCCAGATATCATTTGATGTTAAGGCCACAACAGCAGGACTGCTCTTCCACCTCCCCAAAACATCCCCCTTTTGTTTTGTCAGTATTTCTCTTGACTGTGACGCTCACAGAGCAACACTGCTCAGTTTTACCCCTCATCTCGGTCTGGTTCCAAACTGGGTCCCGGAGCTGGCACCGAGCCTAACGTTGTCGGGCCCCTTTGAGCCTGAGAAGCCCATACAAATTCATTCATTTTCCTTTTCACATGTGGCTGTTTCATTTACATGAAACAGCCTTCTTTTGCTTTCTCTCGCCACTTCATTCTTTCTTTCTGTCTTTTTCCAAATCTGCCTCAATCCCAGTGCTCCATTTATCTGCCCCCCCCATCCCCACTCCACGCACACACACTCCTACTCCTCTGCCTCCTATTCTCCCCCCCCCCACAATGTTGCTCCCAGTATTTGGATATATATTTAACACCCACATGTGAGGCCTGGTGAGAGTGCCTGGGGAATGGAAAGGAAAACAAGCATGCCCTCTCTCTCGGCCCTTTAGTGCTGGCCTGCTATAAATACCTCCGGGTGGCGCGCCAGTTCCAGCACCAGTGGCATGGGAACCTCGCTCCCTCCCCTCGTCCAGCGCTCGGCCACTCGAGTCGAGTCTGGGAAGGTCTGAGCCGGCAGGCTGGCCTTCGGGCTGGGTGGGTGAGTTAGGTGCAGGCGGTGCGGGGGGGGGAGCCCTGCACGGAGGGCTGCATGCAGCACCGGTGGCCTTCCCTGTTTGTTTTCGCTGCCTCTCTGAGGAGCATCCCTGTGTCATCTCCCGTTCTCCGTTGCCGTCATCTCACTGTTCAAAAGGCTTCATGTATACTGCATTTATGCTGTTTTGCCTTATGAAGATTGTATGAATATGTGCTTTTCAAACTGTTGGGAAAAAAAAATAAGAGTTCCCCTTTTCTTCACTGCAGCGAAGCGTTTGTTATGTTACTCCCCCAAAAATTGATTTAGACTTTTCAAAGGTTTGTTCTTCACAGTGCTGTCTCCCTGTGTCGATGCACGACAGGCTCAGCTCATATTTTTCAGAGTTTGAGGTAATAGTTTTAAACTGACAGACTAAACATCTCTCTCCCTCGCTGTTCCACTTCTACAGTGTAAATAGTTTTTGCGCGCGCAAACACACACTTGCACACACAAACGAGGTGACTGGCGTAGTTTAATAGGTATTTTCTTAGGTCTTTGGGAAGGTTCAGGAGATTCTGTTGGGTTGTAAGTCAAAAGATACGAATTTGGGATGGGGGGGGGTTTGGGGGTTTTGGTTCTTGGCGTTCTTATCTCTCACTGCCTGTCCCTGTTTAAACGTTTATTTTGTTTGTTCGATGCAAGTCAAGCAACGTCTCCTTGCTGGGCATCTCGGCTTCACTCCATATCCTGTTCATTTTTGGACGATAATAGACTTTAGTTCTCAAAAAATGACCTGATGGGTTAACAGATAAGTTGTTCCTGTTCCAGTGTCAACTCCAAAAGCAGACATGAAGGCCTTTAGTTTGGTCACTGAGTCTACAGATTGAATATCTCTGTTGTTCTTCCTCCTCACACCTCTTAGCCGTCGCCCTCTGTCTTTTTTTTTCCCTCTCCCTCTTTTCATACTCCTCTCTTCTCTCTCTTTTACCCCTACAAGGCTCACTTGTTATTTTTTCGTACAAGGTCCTGTAATTAAGTTTGACATAAGCGCAGGGATTAAATATGCGGTTGAGGAGGGAGAGAAAGGAGCTCTGTTACAATCTCAAGGCCAGCTGTAAAATGGAACCAGATTGCGACACTTGGAGCTGGAAAGTTTGTGGAAAGAGCTTCAGACCGCGGCCAAAGGACTACTGAGTCTCCGGCCAGAAAAGCTAATATTGAAAAAATCCTTCGGCAGAAAACTAACAGTAGGTCCGATCCAATGATCGTTTGCTTTTTCAGTGAAACACCACCGCTTCCTATCACAAAAAAAAAATTGGCCGTTATCAGTCTGAGCTGGATGAACTATACCTTGCAGAGTGAGTCTGCAGCGAGAGAAAAAAAAGAACCATGCCGGAGGAGCGCTGCCTAGTTAACTGCAATTACAGGCCATAATACCCTCTTTTTGAACCCAATAAACAAAATGTGCCGCTTGAAGTCAGATGGTAACCTAATCCTGAGAAGTTTCTTTGGTTCATGCATGAATTCGAGTTCCTAAAATACCCATCTTCTCACAAGAAAAGACAAAGCGAGGGATCCCTCCCATTACCTTCTAATGGCAAGAATGGAAAAGTGATTGTAACTCTAAACCCTAATGCAGCAGGAAAAACCATTTCACATGCTATCACTCAATCACTGACACCAAATATAGAAATATAGGCTAAGATCAGCCCCCAGTGCACCGAGCGTGTCAATAGGATTTTCTTCTGTTCTGAACTCTGAGAGGTCTCACATGGAACTTTGCATTCTTAAATAACTCTGGCAAAACGCTTTAATCTTAATGAGTCTGAACAGCAAATCTCTCATCTGCAGCAAAAAGGATTAGGAATGCAGAAAAAAAGACTGCCGTTCCACTTTGATGAATTGTGTTTAGAAAATCCCTGGGCATGAAGTTCCCCCAATGAACAAAGCGTTAGGCGAGAACGGATGCTTTTAAACAACACAACTTATCGGGGAGAAACAGAACATGCGTTTAAGTGAAAATACAAAAGCAGAGCTGATTCGACTCCTCTGCAAATGATAAAAGTGACTAACTCTTTTCCTCAATCCACTTAGCTACTTTTGGAATCAGACCTGGAGTAGCTTTGCACAAATTACGCGTATTGTGTTTTTCAGTGCTTCATCAGTGTTTATTTATTCGGCGTGATGCATTCTGCCATTGTTAAGAATAAATAAATGAATCCATAATTTCCCGTGCCTCTCGGTGAAAGCGCTTGAAACGGGTGATGCGGTGATGAAAAGGGAAGTTGATGAGCACAGACAGGCGAGTGCCAGGAGGTGCAGCTTCCCAACTGAAGGGGAAGTCAGCCGCTGCTCGCCGTAGTTTGCGTTGCTCCGGCGAGGCAAACTTTTCCCGTGAAGTGTGAAAATGTAGTTAGTTAAGTATGCCATTATGCAGAGGTGTTTATTTGTATTTGATTAATACATTATTGATAATATGTTAATGTAATCCAAATCAAAGCAGTTCAGCGTTTACTTGATTAATTATTACTCGGTGCTGTAATTTCCCCAAACAGTCTCTCTGAGTGCTCGGGGTTAGAGCAGTGAGCCTCTGGCTAGTTCAGACTGCTCAAACTACAAAGAGCCTCACTGCACTGGGACCTGCTCTCAGTGGGGGGGGGGGGGGGGGGGGGGGGGGGGGGGGGGGGGGGGGGGGGGGGGGGGGGGGGGGGGGGGGGGGGGGG
>JASSRZ010000001.1:14075951-14094284 GCA_032164315.1 Malacoctenus gilli
ACACACCCACCCTCTTCCTCCTTTCCAACCCCCCACCCCCCTCACCCACCTCACCAAATGCCCTCGGGCCCTCAGGAAAACTACCCGGGCTGATTTCTTGCTGTATTTATTTTACCTTTCCCTCCAAATCAGCGCTTCCCTTTGTTTCCCTTAATGGACGTAGGAGGGAGATATTGCTGATACAGGTCAGACTAAGGATCCATATTAATGAGCAAAACACCATCATGCTGGCGAGATGGGTGCCTCCTTGAGCATATCAAATGGGTGTGACTTAAAGAAAAAGTGTATACATGCATAATTTTCCTCGGGCTCAGCACAAGTCTGCGTGTTGTAAAGACATCAATGTCCTGCGTGTGCAGCGCAGTGATAAATATTACCATGCACTTGACCTATATTGATCCCCCCACTAGGCTGTATACCCACTCCAGCACAGTGAGCCTAAACATCTGGTCACCAGAGTGTTCCTTTGAATGACAGATAACATCTGGGAAGACTGGAGCTATCACAGGAAACAATGTTGCTATCTCCCCCTCCCCGCCCCTCTATCGCTCTCCTCCGTGTCCCACTCTCCCCGTGTCCTGCTCATAAGCACATCCCTCCCATTGATTTCCCATTAACCCCTTCTAGACTGTGAGTGTCTGCCCACCCAGACACGCAGACACCAGTGGATTGATTAACAACATAATGGCATCACAAACGCTACCCGTTCCCATCAGTCGGCCCGGGTCTGCCGGCAGGTCCGGTCCAGGTCCAGCCGCTGGCTGCCGCCCCCCCCACCCCACCCCACCCCACTCTTTCCTTTACCATCATTCATTTCCTACCGCCGTCTTCTTACCGTCCTCTTCCTCGCTTTGTTTTTATCAAATCATCCCTCGCTGAGTCGCCCTGCCCTCATCAGCTTCTGTCCTCTGCATCTTCCTCATCCTCTCAGTTTACTGTTAGTATTCACCTGGCATTCAGCCTCAGGGCACATATGTAGAAGCACCGTTCCTAACACGGCACTCAATGTTCCCGTTTGCTTTCGCAACACCGTGACAAAACATTAGAGTGTGTACAGTATGTGCGCGCGTGTGTGTATATATATGTGCATGCGTGCAGATATCTTGCCATATGAGCTGGCAGGTATGTGCTGATTAGTGTCACCGAGGACATTGGTTGGCAGCTCATTGTAAACAGGACACTGAGATGAATGGTGGCGTGCACATTTAGTCACATCAAAATAGCCGCACCATTGTCGCTTCAATTACTGTAAAAATAAAATAACGTTTAAGAGAAATGTGCACTGATGCTTTAACAATGGATGAGGAAATTAAAGCTTTTTTTTTTCCCCCAACGTGTGGGCGGGTGTTTTGATGTCTGCATATGTTTAGATTTTTTTTTTCCCTTTTGTTGTTGAACAGACTATGTGTTAAAATATATACTTACATGAAAGGATTCCACATCTATTTCAGTGTGTCTTTCCTCCCTCACTTTGGCAACAGCTTTGGCGGCAGAAATAAAGTAAATGTGTGTTTGTTAGTTTGCGCTTGTGAGCCACAACGGAGGCAAGTTAGAAAAAGCCCTTCATTTAAGCATGGCGTGCCTCCATCAGTCCTAGTCTCTGATGTACAAAGAGCCCAGAGGAAGGAGCTTCACAGCTGTTTGTAAACTATGAGAACAGGAAAGGTCAACAAAGTAATGCAGTGCGTTTTTTGTAACGCATTTTCATCTCTCTCTGTTCCGTAGTAAGACAGCAGGGCTGCGCCCTGCCTCAGTAGTACTGGTGCATTTAAATTACTGTTCTTGCCTGGAGAATAATGGTGAAAGCATAACCCTATTGTATTCTTTGATAAACTCTGGAAAATGCATGGTATAAGCTGAGGAAGAGGCGCGGTTTAAGGGCACAATTGCCTTGCAAATCTACCATGGCAGAGTTTTTTTTTTTTTTTTCCTTCTTCTTTTCTGAGGGATCGAGAAAGAGAGAGAGAGAGAGAGACTGGGAGGAAGAGAGTGGTGTGGAGAAGGGGAAGTGCAGAACTGAGGTTTGAGGGAGACGGAAAAGTGGAGAAGGGGATGGAGGATCCTCGGCGAACGGGAAAGTAGGGGGGCCCCGTGTCGCAGGGACATGTGTTATCTCCGGGTGCAGAGGTCTTTGTTTGCAGGGCAGGGAGGTATAGATTTCCTCTCCATGTCAGCGCCTTTATTTAGGGCTCAGCGCGGAGGGGACAATGGCAAACTAATCCACCACTGAATCAGGATTAATATTCAAGCCGAAAAATATTAATTCACAGCCAAAAGGAGGAAATGCAGAATGTGTCAAAATGCTCAAACAAATAAAGAACAAAACAGCCGGAGATCCTTGACCAGAAATTCCTTCCTGAGTCTTTCATATGAGTGCATTATTTTTCCTGGGTCCTACTGCCTCGTCTCAGCATTCTGTTTGATTTCTGTATTAATCTTCATAATGATTTTCTATAGAAGAGTGAGAGCTGGGGGAAGCTGAAGAGCCGCATGTTGTTTTTGGCTATTCTCCTCACTAAGCTCTGGATTTAAGATCTGGATTTGAATATTTATGATAGAAAATAATGGAGGTTATAAAAATAAGTCCCTGCAGAGCTGGGCTGTAAGTTATAGGGGTAAGCAATGCCTCCCACATCAAAGACGCCTGGAGATGTTGGCCGGCAGTCTGATGCCTGTTAAAGTCTATAGCGCTTCATCCCAGCCCAGCAGAGAGCGGTTCTGCCGGAGACGAATGATCCAAAAGTGTCACTCACTCGCGGAGAGCTCGCAAACATGCAACATTTAGTGGAATTTAAGTTATTTAGTTCGATCTGGTTGTTGTGCATCTCAAAAACAACAAGCGAAAACAAACCTGCCACCAGGGTGAGACCGTTTGACTCGTTTCAAATGTACTTTTACTCATTTGGAGATTGAAACAAGTGACAGTATTTGTAACTGACAGGCGGGTAACTCCTCCAGTTTCAACGTAATATCACTTGATCCAAGAAAATGTTTTAAACATGCTGGTTTGCATTTGAAACAAGTGACTCTTTGCCATCCATTTGCAGTTTTTTCGTTTTTCATAGACTACTTGGATGTTAAGATTGAGTGCCAGTTTTTTTCTTGTTTTTTTTTTGTTTTTTTTATTTTCCGAATATTTTGGGGGGAGAGCTGTTGAGACTGAAAGCGCCGCGCTTCTCTACTCTTGAGTATTTCTCTGGCAGGTCCCAACAGCCAGACAGTTTAACACCAACATTCACAGTTTTGTCCTGATGAAAGATGAAACATTTGATACACCCATCGCAGCATCCTGAAATCACTGCCTTCTTTTCATGTTTTATTTCCCTAAACTAATATCATTTTAATTAACCTTATAAATATGTAACCTGCCAATCCCAGAGGACCAAACACAGAGTGAAAGTTTTTTTTTGTCTTTTTTCTTTACTGCAGATTACGTCTTTAAATCTGCAAAAGCCACCGTGCAAATCCACACCACACCCTTTTTTCACCGTGTGCAGACACACACACACACGCACGCGCGCGCGCACACACACACACACACACACACACACAAACACACACACACACGCACAATAATCCCACTCTGGGGGGTTCAGGCCTGTTGTACAGCAGCCTTGAAAAACCATTGTGATGTTCAAAGGGGCTTCACAGAGGCTCGAACATTGATAAGGTCTAGTGTAATGAGGGACTGTAAACTTCATCCTTTATACATGGCAACATAATGTGAAAGGTCATCTTATCTTAATCCTCAAATCTGCAGCATACAGGCGCGTGGCCCCATTTCATGAAGTTAAAGAAATAATCTTAGGCGCCATTCTGAAGACGGCCCTTATTATCTCCTCCACAAGGCCCAATCAGAAGATGTCATTAGAGTGTACTATGAATGCACTGTAAGGAATGATTATTTCTCCTTTCTAATCGGCCCCAATCATATCATAGAATCAGCTGGACTGGGCGCCATGGTGAGAAGCTTTATTATGTCCAGTGATTAATCATCAAGCACTACCTTATCCCTCTTAGACACACAGCACACATACTCGCCTGCTTCACAGAGGGGGAAAAAATGGGAAAACATCACCTTCATCAGCACGGCGCTTACCTGATTTTTCATACTCCTTCGCTCAACCTCCCCACCAGCCGCATACAGTAGACCGCTGTTGTGCGTCGACTCAAGGGGGAGCGGGTGGGGCGGGGGGGATGGGGGTGTAGTAGAGGCGCCCAAGCATCATTACGTCTTGGCCAATTTATCCTTTGAGTGTACAATCCTTAAATGTGCCGAACCGCCCCGATTTGACTGGCTCGGAATTGGGTTTGTTAACTTTTCGATCTGTTTGGATCTTCCGTCTTCAAAAAACTGCCAACGGAGGTTTCTTGTTGACTTGGAAGAAAAGGAGGCGGCGTGTCCACGTATCCCAAACAAATGGAGAACAGATTGCATACACAGCCGTGGAGTAAGAGTCACTCTCATATTTTGTGAATTAATGCAGGTCACAAAGGTTATTGTCTCAAGAGTCTCAAGTTTGAGCAATTTGTTGTTGAGGAATTCTTTGTTCTCCACTGAAAGTGTGTCAAATGTAGACAGATTGTGAAATATTTATTCCTTGACTGCAGATCATATTAGAGTGTTATTGTTTGTTTCGTTTTGTATTCCACCCCTAATTTGCCAGTGGTACAGTTTTCTGGGGAAGTCTAACAAACACACATCAACTTTAACAAAGGTAGGCCCCTACTCTGTAGCCTTAATTAGAAAAAAAATGGTAAAGAGACGCATGCCTCTCTTTTAGGGATTATCTATACTTTATGACTGAATGTTTGAAGTTATGAGGGTTTCTGAATCAGCACTGCTCGAGCGCTGCTCTTATAGGACATTGTTGTCTTCAATTATTTTCAGTTATATTCCCGTCTGTAAGAGGCAGAGGATCATTTATTATTTAAAGACGCAATCGTTGCTGTTTATCTGGGATTTTTAAAACCGGGTTATCTTTTCACGTAGGTTTTTTTTTTTTGATTAAATGGAACAAAGTGTAATAAAATGCAGTTTCAAATAGATGCTTGTCTCTCCAGTGCAAGAGCTCATCTGCCATTATTGTGATTTAATATGAGCGGTGCCAAGCAGCTGCCGAGAGACGAGATCTAACGAGCATCAGGGATGCTTTAGTATGTACATAAAGGGTCTCACACAGAGCGGGTGCAGGCGCACAGATACACACAAATACACATTTTCTGTGGGTGCTGACGAACAATCTCATGTATCTTTAACCATAGGTAGTAGATACGTAAAGATGGCTGACTGGAAGACTCGCGTTGAACTTTTTCAGCTGGATTAATTTGTTGTTGTTGTTCTTTTTCCCTGGCACAATAGCAAAGATGCGAGCAATGGTTTGTTTATTTTAATCGCATCGGGGGCAAAATAACCAAAAAGCAAACAGTTTAAAGCAAAGTAGGAAGTGGTTCATTCTGCGTTCATTTATATGCACGGATATTTTGGATTCCGTTGTGCTCTGTGTTCAAACAGCGGCAAGAAACAACAGACTCTCCGACTGAAGCGCAGTCAAAGTGCACCTCTGCAGTTGTTCAATACATCTTACTACAACATCCTCTGTTTCATTACCCAATAAAATACTCATGCACATCCTTTCATCCCCCAAGTGCACCCTAAGAATGGAACTTTTTTTTCATGTTCCAACAGCAGTCGCAAATCCACTTCTGCCACAACGTCTCACTCTTCTTACACATGTCGAGGGTTTTTTTTTAAACCCCAAATCCCCACAACTCTTGTTCTGTCTTTCTCGCGGTCGCCAGTATCCACTGACCGCGCCATCACTCTTGTTACTTCCAATACTTAACTTTACACTGCAGCCTTTGCCCCTGAGACCCTAGTGTTGGGAGACTAGTCCAGCCTCAGCTGAAGTGGACAAACTGCAATCAATACCTGATATAAGCCGTCCTCCTGGGTCAGGCGACCTCGCAGTATGGCACCCACGGCAACTCTAGTAAAGTCCTTATAGATTCTGGGTGCCTGACCCCTGACGACCTGGGCAGATAAGGTCAGTCTGGTCAGAGTGACCTAGAGCCAAAAGGCCAGTGTCCAGTCAGTCTGGCTGTCCTATAATGAAGTGGTCAGTATTGCCTTTCTGTCACTCAGCAATTACTGCGAGAGATATGGAGCCATAGATAGGTGCCGAATGCACACGGAGGCAGTCGCCGCGGAATTACATTCATGAGGCAAAGGGCCGCTAAAGTGACATGTAAACTACTCTAATATGGACTGGTAATGACTGGGACCGAGACGGATCGAAAGGAGTCTGACAACTTCCGTGGGACTGCTTACATTGGTGGACGCAAGCTCAGGAAAACAATCTGCCTCCTGGTTTCCACATACAGGAAGTAGAAAAGTGGCATCAAGTATCCTGAATAGACATGAACTAAAACCACAAAATTTAATGTTTTGAAAGAAGAAAAAATTGTCGCCATGTATGTAAAATAACTTTCTAATCACTTGATTCTACTGAAAATACATTTCTATTGATCATGACTAAATACCTGATGATAGTACGTGAACGAATAACCTCAAGGGAATAAGTTCAAACAGTTCCCGGTGTGTTGGCAGCACAGGTGGAACCCGTAGGAGTGGCCACACTGAGAGCCAGACAGACAGATGTGTCACAATGTTTCCGCCGCGGCCTCTCTCAGCCCTCCGACACAGGTCAGAGGTTCGGAAATCCCCAAAGCCATCCAGCCGCCGCCATCACAGACTCGGTGCATTTTTTTTTTCTGTCTGCTAACTATTTAGTTGTCAGTGATTTGGTTAAGTGGAATTGACTTTTATCTGCGGTGTGCTGTGGGGCTGCCACTGGCAATTCAGAATCCCCCCTTCCTCGGCTCCCGTCTTAGCTTGGTGTCACATCCAGCACATTGCTATTGGCAGCTGAGCCAGGCCTAATCAATAGCCCAGGTCAGGGATGGCCCGCGGCTCTGCTGTGGGTGGGCTATTGATCCGACACACACACTCCCACAGGTCGCCCTGACAAACTGGGAAGTCGTGGCCTTAGACAGGGAGAGGGATGACAAATTAACAGCGCTGTGTTCTGTCCGCGGTAACTACTGACAGAACCCTCGTCATGGAAATGATCTGTTTATTGATTAGCAAGAGATATACTGCGTCCGCTTTTTTAGCATAGCTTAAAAAGATCATTATTCATATGAATATTTCAAGTTGAAGGGAGCAGATTCTGAGAAGCGGAGGGCACTTTGAAAATCAAGACCAAGGGTAGGCAGATGAAACATTTTGAACTTAAGTCCATTGTAACCCCACAAGACCTCCTCCACCCCCCCCACCCTCTATCTGTCTCTCCTCCTCTTCTCTTTGCCTCCATCTTTCTGTCTCTCCTGCTTTGTGGCTCCTCTGTTGTCACTCCATCAGACCTGTGGCCAATGAGCGAGAGTCTGGTTATTTTTGTAGCAGTTTTTTTTTTTTTCTTTTTTAAATGTTGCTCCCCGAGCTCCTTATCAGCACCACACTAAGAACTCTTGGGAACAATTAAACATGGGCTTTAACTCGAAGTCGAACCACAGAGGTAAAAATAATCGCACGACGTTTCCAAATGGAGGTGGCTTCAAAAGAGCTATTCAGTTATCACAAGTTGTCTGCCTCTCCCGCCTGTATTCCCAAACTAAATCTCTGTCGCTGTGGAACTATTGGAACATATGACAAGCATATTTACCCAGCTTCACAAACCAGGCCCATGTGGAATTCAAAGTCTTTTTTTACATGCTCTTTTTTCATTGCTGGAATTGACAGTTGAATAAATATGTATTGTCTATGAGACTTTGTTGTCGTATGCTGAAGATCCTCCGCAGAACAGCCAATTATATATGCTATTACAGGAATACGTCTTGTTCCGGTTACTGGGAAATTAAGTTTCTCTGGAAATCTTTTTTCATATTTCATTTTAAAAGTCTTCAGCGGAATGAGAAGAGAAATTACTCACAGCAGTTCATTTGCTATTAAATGTAATCTTGAAATCATAAGAGGCTGTCCTGCAGTAGTAGCATACAAATAATTACAGATTAATTTTGTTGCCTCTAAAAACAGCTGATTAATTTTGAAGTCTTGATGGAAGTCATACAGCTCTGGTTTGCCTCTTCTGAAAGACGTTTATTACACGCTCATATTTCCGGGATGAGGTTCAGAAAATGTGGATGGTTTTGGAGGACTGCAGTGGAACTCTCCCTTTGTTGTTGTGATTGTCAGCCGTGTTGAAATCATGCATGCAACTCATCTGCTATATTTTTCTCTTTGTTTCCCTCTGTCCCTCGCAGGCAATGGCGTCATCCTGACTACTCCTTCTTCATGTGACCCGGGAGTCCCTAAATCCCAAAAACATATAGCTTTGGAAAACCCTGGAAATACCTGGAATTCTAGGAGTATATCACCAAAACTTCTTCAGGTGCCCAGGCACCGGATCAATAGCTTTACATTCGCCTTTTATTATTTTTTTGTGTATACAAAGAAAGAAAGTCCGAATATTAGCAATAGCCGCTGGCCATCCAACGTTGCATCAACGAGCCTGCTGTGACCGGGAGGGCGTGACCTTTCTGCCTGCTGACTTCAAACAGACACTTGAAGAGGAAACACAGTCAGAGAGGCTTCCGTGCGTTGGAAACTCAGACCAAAAACCCCATCAGGTAAGGCTGTGAAGTCCCCCTTGCTCCCGCTGTCCAGGCCCTAAGCCCTTTAACTTCTCTGCTGCTTTGAAGCGAACTTGTCCCCACCTAGCCTGTGCCCCCCCCCCCCCCCTTCCCCACATGGTTAGCTCACCTTCATATTTGGTCTAAAGGGAAGTCTGGCTGATAAATGCCTCGCTTTCATGCTCACCTGTTTGTTCCTCTTGGATTAGTGCCTCTGAATATGTGGGGATTGTTTGGCTGACGGATGTTTGCGCTGGGTCCCTCGCTTGACTCTCGGCCGTTTGGTCGGTGGCCGGCTCGGTGTGGGCGTGGTTTTTGTCACACTTTGTGTGCATGCAAACCGAGGCTGTACAGACACTGACCTTGGAGATTGACATATGGAAATGCGCAGACACCTGGACAGGGAATACACTTCTGTGCTTGGTTTTCATTACAATAATCAGTATTTCTGTCAGTGTGAGGACGTGTGAACGTCCCATGGTGCGCCATTTTAAAGTTTAAAGGGGAATGTGATTGTCTCGCTGATGAAAGCTTGCTGCTGGTTTGTGTGTGAGCGTGTTTGTTGATGGGAAGGAAAAAAAGAGTGTGCTTGAGTCTTCTATCAGGAATGTGCAACAATGGCGTTTTTCTGATGCATACATGCGTTTTTAGGCTTCATAGCACATGGCTGCATTTCCATTCAGAGTGACTTTGAAATAGGCTGCGCTCCCTGTTTTATTTGGGTTTGGGTCGCCAGTTGTTTGGAAAACTACCGATGGCCCATTTTCAGTAAGAGGCTTGGTTTCAGGTTACCTGGGCTGCATTGGATCGATACGATATCAGGTTTTTTTTGGCAGATATTAGAATCAATATGATAAAGCATTGATTCACAATAGAAAAATGAGACTGGTGTCTGTATTTTTGCTTTTACTGCTAATGAAAATCTGATTGTTTTACACCTGGAAAATATTTTCAAAATATTTTTTTGCTGTTGGGAAAAGAAGCCACTAATTTGAATACATACATTATGAAAACAGCAGAATATAACTCGATGAGATATTTTTGTCATTAAAGATTTTTTTTAAGACTTTTCAAAAACATCAGCACAACTCAACAAAATTTGGGTCACTAAAATTTAGATCCCAGGAGCCAGTCGTTTTGAAAAGTAAAACAAAACAAAACAAAAAAAACAATGAATAAATAAAGTATTTTTTTCTCTCCTTCCTGCATCTTTAAAGATTATTTTTAGTGCGGTTGAAAAAGAATCAAACACTTGAAAGCAGGAGAAGCAATATTTATCATTGGGAAGCTAATTAAGGACGTGATCTGAAATGTATTTTCTATAAAGTCTGATTTAGAACCCAAAGGGTCAGCTGCCTCGCAAATAGAGCAACAATAATACAGCGGGAGTCAGGAGTGGAAAGGGCTCCAGTCTGGGGGAAAGCAACTCCCCTCCCTGGCCCGTGTGCTGATGGAGCTCTGCTCCTTGCCCAGGGCTCCAACACTAGACCTTATTTTTCATGTGGGCTGCACACTGTTCTGCTGCAGTCGGGGTTGCTCCCTTTGTGCCAGCCCTCCCCTTTTAGAGCAGAAGACATGCATGATTTCATACATGAAAGATATATGTAATTGGACAGCAGGGCCTATGCAATACATTTACAATTCTAAACAGAATATGTTAAAACCGCTTTCCCCTCTTTCTTCCTGAGGAAATGTATTTGCACATATTCAGAAACATAAGATCAAAAAAATAGACAAAAACACGGGTTATCTTTCTTGTTAGGTGGTTTATATCTCATGTGAATGTACAAAATGCCTAAGCACTGCCAATAGATCTCATCATCTCACTTCATCAGCACGTGGCTGAGGCAGTCCGAGCAGTCGCTTAAAGAGAAACACACAAGATTCAGGGATGTATCGCAACTTGTGAAATTCTTTTTCGACAGCGACTACTATTGTCTCTCTTTCTTTTTTGGATGCAATTAGGTGAAACTCTCCACCTCCCTCTTGTATTCCTATCAAAATCTGAATGTTTAATATATTATTGAATCACTGCCTATCTTGCTGAATTCCCTTAAAAAAGGCACAAAACCCACAGTTGATTAGCAGATATCATGCCATCTGTTATAATACATAAATACAAAATTACAAAATCAACATATCTCTTTTGAAAAATTTGAAATAAAACTCCACAGGTTCATAGTTTAAACAACACTCTTGGTGTTTTCTTATACACAGTATTCCATAATAACCAAAAACACAATTATTATTTATTATTCATAATGTATGTGTGTATGCATGTCATTCTTTTAGCTTCACATCAGTGTGGTGTGGAAACACTGTCACGTTGTACAAAATCAGCTGTGAAACATCATGCCATTACTCACCTACCACAGAGCTGCACTTTTGCTGTCTGAATTGAGTTCAGCAGGAATCTTTCATGTTACGAAAAAAACCCCCAACAACTTAAAAAGGAATAACTGAGGGTTGTAATCTTTGAATATTTAGTCTTCAAATTCAGGATGACTGCAATTCAAATGAATAAGATTCAGTTGGTATTTGAGGTTATTGTAAAAAAAGAAAAAAGCAAACTGGGCTGAAAAAAAATGCATAAACATACATACTCCAGCACGGACGTTCAGCTGTCTCGACTGTGAAACAGAATATCACATCACTGTCGGTCATTTGACCACAGGGAAGGTATGACCTTTGGCTACTCAAAGACGCTTTTTCATGTTGATCTTTTTTTTTTTTCCTTTACCCTCATAAGCGAAACAACTTGTTTAGGTGAATTAGATTGAGCCGACTCACCGCCGTGTCACAGGGTTGCACAGTGTTACAGATGATTCACGAAGGACTTGTCTGGCTGAATGAGAACTGGTCTTTCTGTGTCAGAGGATGTCGGTCACGTGACTGCTTTTGTCTATATTATAGCCGTTATTATTATGTGTGTGTTCTCATATTCCTTTCTCTGCACGTGTTCCTTATACAACAAACACGCAAGACAAAAAAAAAAACCTCCCGAAAGAAGCGTTGGCTCGTATTCCTGCGACAGGAACGAGGTCGGATGACCGCGGCCCACATGTTAAACTTCATAAGGCAAAATGTGATCTCGGGGAAAGGGAAGCAGGTCATGTGACTGACGGGGGCAGGTAGCAGAGGAGGTCATTCCCGAGTCTTCCCCTTAACCCAGATCGGCGAGGCCTCCGACTGGCTGGCGCGATGGCACTCGGTCCAAGTTGAAACGCTTAGCCTGGGGAATTGGCAGTCTGTACTGGAGGAATGGATTCATGAGGCCTCTTTGACTTCAGCCTCTTCTATTCATGAATGAATGCATAGATCTTGTGGTAACAAGACACTGGGCCTGGCCAGAGACCTCTTTCCCTGACCCTCCTGGAGGTTGCTTGTCCATGCAAAAGTAAACACCTTGACCATTAACTCCTTTAACAAGCTGGAACCTAAAAAAAAAAGGATAAAAGTCCAGGTCTCCTAATCACTTGGTTTTATTAGCTCCAGGAACACATAAGGCTGGTAGGGGGGCTCACCTCTGCTGAAGTATTTAGAGCACAGGGGGCAGAGGAGCTGATGGACAGGCAGTGCTCCATGACCCTCGTCCTACCAGCTTCTCCCCCAACACACACACAAACACATGGCAAATATGGGTGGGGTTGGCTGCCACCTAGACAAAATTTAGGAGAGCTTCCAGGGGTTAAGCGTCCATAATTCTGCTTCAGTAGCTCGGACCATTCGAGATTCTTCCTGCACACGCAGTGGGGCTCCTTCATGGCTCCGGAGGTTCGATCAGACGGAGCTTCCGTTGAGCTTGCTGGGCTTGTTTTTTTTTGGGGGGGGGGACTGGATGCTGCAGAGATGCTGTCTGGGCGTCAGCGGGGTGTTGTGTAGAGCATTGTGATCGGAGCGGTGTATTTCTATGCATGTAAAATTCCCCATGATCCCAGGCCGTCTCTATTCACTTCGCTCACTTGTCTGAATAGTAGCCCACAGAGTGAGTGGTTGTTAGTGCGTGAATATGTGAAGTAACTGCGTCCATGTCACTGTCAAATGCTGAATAGCCACTAACAAAAAAAAAAAAAAATCAAAGCTGTCACTTCCTGCATTGAATAAAGGCTACACGTTTCTATTATCATCACTATAGAGATTAGGCATGGTTATTTGTCTGTAGCCATCAGTGTTGCTATCACATTAACGTCATTGACTTGAATAGTAAAACTCATTACGTGTAATTTAATCTCCAATAATCAGCAATCAGGCGTTTAATCCACGTTCGTGGCTGCATACTCACCTAAATGCCCAATTATGTCACATTTGTGTAGGAAACAGAAAAAGGCTTCCTTTTTTTTTGCATATGTTGCGTTGTATTTTTGTTTGCTTTTTTTGTTGTTTTTTACTCATCTGTGTTGTTTGAATGCGCGAGGAAACCGAGTAACCGCCGCTGTCTTGCCTGCGCAAAGCCATGTGCCAAACAGTAGGCAGGCGGCGGTGGGGCATTCAGGGGCTGTGTCCGACTCAGGATTTGGATTTGACCTCTGGCGATAATCCCAGATCTGTATTTGCCTTCTGTGTCGCTTCCACCTGTCATCTCTCATCCCGTCGTGATGTTTGGGGGCGGGGGTGGGTGTGTGTGTGGGTGGGGGGGGTATCTCCTCCACATCAAGGGAAATTACTCCCTTTAAGTGTTCAAGTGCAAATTCGCCGGGCATGAAGTCGCGGTATTTTAAAAAAAAAGACGTCGGGACGACGCGGTGCTGTGTGATTCCTTTCCCCCTCGTTGTGTTTGGCTCGGTTTACCGGCAGCCAGTGTTTGGAGCTCTTGCCTGGAGTGGTCATATGGCTCTGATTTGGGAGCCCTCTGTTTTCAGGGAGCCTCTCTAAAGCGCGTAAAACCCCCGAGAGTCCCGTCTGTCTCTCACCCAGAGTCTGTGACAGCAGCTTTCAGGATTCTCCATTATTCACTCCATCCCGACCTGAAATATGCATTATCAGAAGGCCCTGGCCTGCTCGCTTTTTTCCCCCTGCTTTCAGTGGGAGATGCATTTGCCTCCGAATCGTCTTCACACAACATATTCAGTGGACAGTTCGGCGTTCAAATAATTAAACCCAGCATGTCCGGTTGGAAAACGTCCACACGGGGAACAGCAAGTCATGACACTTTATTTTTGAAAAAAATCATTTTATTACTTCATATTTTGGAGAGTTTATTGTTCATACACGTAAAATGACGACGACAAACTCTTCAGACATCTTCTTGGGAAACATAGGAGAGGAAAGAGTCAACGCGATTGTTTATAAAGACTTTTAATGAATTTCACCGTTAATTGAAAAAAAAAATCACGAACGTTTTTGAGTTGCACACTGAAAGAGGTGTCAGGTTAGAGGAGGAGAGCCATGAGAACTCTGGGTTGCTGAGGCTGTGCTGCTGTTTCTGTAGCGACACTCGTGTGACGTGAGTGTGTGTCTGTGTGTCAGTGTGTGCGTGTTTTTTTAATCTATCTGTAGCTGTATTTATTTATCATACATTTTTTTTTAACTCTACAGTTTTTGAAACCAGTCACATAATAATAATAATAATAATAATAATAATAATAATAATAATAATAATAATAATAATAATAATAATTCGATTAAAATAGGATTGGACACGCTGATATACCTTCAACCAGCATCACTCACTCTCTGTCTCACCCTCTCTCTTTCTCTCTCTCTCTCTCTCTCTCTCTCTCTCTCTCTCTCTCTCACACACACACACACACACACACACACACACACACACACACACACCACAAGGCGCACACACACGCGAGAAGGGAGGGGGAGGCAGAGGGGGAGTCACGCCCGCTGATTTTTGGGGGAATCTGTGCGCGTGTTCTTTGCTCGGTTTTAATCGCAGTGGTCAGGTCGAAATAATCTGTACAATCAAGTACAGACAGCGAAGCATCGGTAATTTGGGGATGTTTCACGACATTTCTCGGATATTGACAGGATAATTATGGGTTAACACGACTATCTTTCCAAAATTCAAACGTCCAAACTGTTTTTGAATAATGCATGGGGTCATTAATAAGGTAGTAGTGGCAGGGTGAGTAAATGGATGAGAGAGGGGAATTGATATGCCTTCTTGTTTCTTATGGAAATGAGGCAGACTGACCAGACGGCCCGCTCGTCATTTATTCTGTTCCAAACTCTGAAATCACAACAGCAACAGCAGAAAGCAGATCCTGCCCCCCCACGCCACCCCACCCCTCCATCCATTGAAAACCTGATGTCAGGTTTCACTCCGCGTTGCTGCTTTGCATACGATCTGTCATTAACATGAATCCAACCATTGCACGTTTCCTCTGGAACATTTGATCCTCAGGATGCATTCTTAGAACATGAAGGACAAATGATGCAAAAAAAAATGTTCAGCAAAAAAAAATTAATATTTACATTTTGGGGTCCGAATATAGAAATAAAAGATGAGTAAGAAAAAGTTACAAAACTGACAAACTGAGCATATTCCTGAAGGAGATTAAAAAAAATAATCTGAAATTCAAGCTCAATTTCCATTTTTAACAAACAGAAAATATGTAAAACACACAAAATAGAGCTGATAACAAACAAGCAAACAAATAAATCGGTATGCAAACTGAAGTTAGGAATCATATTTAGCAATATGAGCTATTCTACATGTAGACGACTGCTTTAGGTTTGATTTGAACTCTAATTAGGCGACAAATAAAGAAACATGCACGTGGTTTATATTACCCGTATTTGCAATAAACCAGCAAAGTCTGCAAATACAACATCAACAATGACAACGTTGCATCTCACTTTGATAAAGTAGGCTGAACAAAAGACGAGGCACGCTGAGTTGTATCCATTCGAGAGCAGCCTCCGCGTGTCAAACGTGACACGAGGATTTAAAAGGGAAGAAACGACAAGGCCACGCACGCACGCACGCACGCACGCACGCACGCACGCACGCACGCACGCACGCACGCAGGGCTTGGGATATTTGCAAACAGTGTTTGGGAAATAACACAGAGAAATATAAAGTTTTAAAACACAGCAGATATTTGTTTGGTATTTTGCAATGAAAGCAAAGCCTAATTTGTCCTGCAGTTCAGAGAGGAAGAAGCTTTCAGCCTGACTGGAATATCACGTCGAGACGAGCACCGTGCTGCACGTAAAGCCTCCAAATAAAACGAATCAAACAAGTACTTGTAAAAAAAAAAAATACATATATATATATATTTTTTTTTTTTTTTACGAGAAATGATATTTTTGTTGAACGTGTGCATCAGATCTGCAGACTTCTGAAGGATGCCCCGCAAGTAATTAGGCCAAGTTCAAGTTTGATCTGAGCTGCTTCTTTTTTTTTTTTTGTAACTCCCTGTCACTTCTTAACAGTCAAAAAGCTGTAGGCTATTTACAAAGAATATTGCTCTCGGTCGGCGTGTACAGGCTCGTCAATAGACGGTGAAACGTTGATTCTGGTTCTCCTGATCTCTGCTGTGGACAGCCCGTGTCTCTCGGTCTCTCTCTCTCTCTCTTTCTCTCTCTCCTTTTTTCTACACCCAATAACCCGCGTCGTGCCGTCTTTGCATCATTTACATAGCAGGCAGTTAGACGTGTTATAGACAGAGAAGGCAAAGCTGCAGTTTTGCAAAGAGCACTTGGTCCGCAGGCGCTTGGCTCGCGCGCGAGAGTTGATGCGCTGCTTGATCCCAGTGGTCAGGCTGAACATAAGAGGGCGCTCCCATTGCACCTGGCTGCGCTGCCCTATCCACCCGGCACACACGGAGAGCCGGACACCAGCCCCACATGTGCGATTTGCTGGTAAAACAGCGCAGCCGGTTCACTTTTCATTCAGATGGTTATTGCAAACGCACACACACACACTCTCACACACACACACACACATTTTTTTTAAAAAAATACAAAAAACAGAACTGTAAAGTTTTTTTTCTCGCGCTTAAAAATAAAGCGTTTTGATCATTAAGTCAAAGTAAACATGGGGGGGGGGATGATTGTATCAAAAAGTTTTCCATTGTTTCATTGAAACAGAAAGAGAGAGAGACGGAGACTAAACGGAGCTAAGGCGGGATCTTGTCCTGCTTAGAAAAAAAAAAAACTTGGAGCTGAGCCCTCACTGGGTCCAGCTGTGGCCACTGTGTGGAGGTTCTCCGCTACCTGCATGTGGTGACTCGCTTTTTAGGACGGATTTTTCTTTCACCTCAACATGAAACAGAAACAACATTTTCATCTTCTTTTCTTTCAAAGTGAAAGAAGACAAAAAAAAGAAAACAACAAACCACCGAGCGTTGTTTCTTCCCCCCCCCCCGTCCCACCTCCACTCTACCTACACTAAGTTTTATTTAGAAATATTTCTGTGGCATAATCTCACCCAGACTGCTTCCTAAAGAATGTCTGATGCCCTTTTCATCTCTGTTTACCGGAGCCTGAACACATGACTGACACCCACCTTGTTAATATTGCAGCCTATGAACATCTTAAATCCCCAAATCCTTCCGAATATAATGGCCGTCATCTCTTGATAAAGTTATATGACTTTTTCTCGATAGCAGCTTTCATCTTTAAATACTTTCACCCCTTGCTCATTTCCTCTGTTTCCTTTTGTGCTTTGTCTGGGGATCGCGCGTGCACGCGCCAGCACGCGCCCTCCCGCGTGCACCAACCCGACGTATGAAATAGTATGATTTTTTGGGGAGAAGGGGGGTCTTTTTTTTTTTTTTTTTTTGATCCGAGGGCCTCAAAATGAATGGCCCCCGTTGCTAAAAAGTTGTCAAGTTGTGCAACGCCGGTTGCGCGTGAAGCCCCCGCGTCACAGCGCGGAGGTTCAAGCACGTTGGAAGCGATTATGGGGGGGGGCTTTGCCTTCTCGTGTCTGAATGCGCTGTTTTGTTCCTTGCAATTCCGGCGATGGTCAAGCACTTCCATGTGCCCCCACGTCCACGGAGCGCTTTTTTGCATTTTAAGCCACTCTCCCCTTCTTTGTGGCGTCCACGGGCTGTCATAGCCACAGGTTGTGTTGAATTTGCAATGCCACTCATCGATGTATGCCTATTGAGGCTGGCACGTGGACAGTTATCCTTCCCACTGAGAGGCGCAATTGAATGCTGGTAACACAAAAGCTTCAGACCCTGTCAGTCCCCCCCTAACCACCACCACCACCACACCCCCACACCCCCCTTTTTTCCCTCCTCCTTTCAGTGATGCATAGGCCCTAAAAGCATCAAGGCCTCCGTCTGCTCCGCTCCTCTTTTGATTTAGCCCACACTCTACTCAATACGGTCACCGACGGAGTAATGTCAATCAGGCCTTTTTGCATAAATTTGTAAACTCAAGTTTGCATTGTTCAGCTGTGGACGAACGACTGGCTCCAAAACAGCCTCCTACAAGCCTCAAATTACACCCGACTCTTTTATTATCTCGTCGTCGTCCCCCCGTCCCCCCCCCCTTTTAAACTCCTCTCGCACGCTATTTTCAACCTATTCATTTTTACAATCTCTTCTTCCCGAGAGAGCAGACACGTCGCAAATCCTCGAGATTCCTGCAGTCTGCCTCACACACGACAGGAGGGGGGGGGGGGGGGGCCCTGCGAGCTCCTCGACTGGGCGATGCCGTTTTGTTGTTGTTGGG
>JASSRZ010000001.1:14102151-14116048 GCA_032164315.1 Malacoctenus gilli
TGTGTGTGTGTGTGTGTGTGTGTGTGTGTGTGTGTGTGTGTGTGTGTGTGTGTGTGTGTGTGTGTGTGTGTAAAACCCAAAAAATCAACATATCTGTGCTCCCTTGAGCTAAATATAGAATGCTTTTTCAAATGAAAATTGTTAAATTAATTATGATTTGGAAGTGTGATTTTTGTAATTATTTCATTTATTTGGTGACAAAAAAAGCAGCCACCAGCCAGCCAGCTGATGCTCATTCTATTGTTCCGTATATTGTCTGATATGCGAGAGTCAACGCATTATAGATATGAATCGGTCAACCTTTCTCCTGATGTGTTTCCTCAGAAATGTTAAGCGTCTGTCTCTGCCATTAGTTGTATGGACGGGCGGATGAGGGGGAGCAGTCGGCAAAGATGATGGCTTTGAGTCTGATGTGTGGTTCTTCAGTATGCAAGGTCGTCCAGCGGAGAGACCCATTTCTTCCAGTGGTCCTGCAGCCGAGGCCAGCATACGTGTCATGCTATCATAAAGGAGCGGGCGCGGGGAGGGGTTGACTCACCAAGGAGGAGAGCAAGAGAGTGGCGGGGGAGAGTGGAGGAGATGTCACGCTCAGGTGTGTGTGTGTGTGTTTTGTGTGTGTGGGTGTCTGGGCGGTGTGTGTGTGAGAATGCACGCGGGGTGCATGGATGCTGAACCCGATCCTTAATCCCAGCAACCCCCTAGTGTCCAAAGGGGCTCTTCTTTAACCACGGATTTCACCCACTTTTTCTTCAAATCTCTGCTCTCTTCCTCTTCCTCAGTAGCATTCCTTTTATCCGTTTGAAGTGAAGTTGGCGGTTAGCTTTTACACGCAATGTTATCGAGTTAACAATCTTGGTTAAATCATTGTGGTTGACGAGATTTATGAGTGAGAGGTTGTCCATGTGTCTCTGCATGTGTGCATGTGTGCGTGCGTGTGTGCACGCGCCGCGGATGAAATCAGATTTACTGGCATCGTGGCATTTTGAAAATCTAATTTCTTTTGAATGTGCCACATTAGGGTCTTGTTATGATACACTTTTGTTTTATAGTCATTATTTTTTTCTATTAATTTGGAATTGTTTCTGAAAATCTCTGCCTGTGTGCAAATTCAGACAAGTCACAGCAGACCTATGTTTTGATAAGGCAACAATTCCCTGATTATCTAACAGTCGTACGGATAATAGAAAAAACAGAGAGAGGGAGAATAATCCTGTCCCTTTCAGTAATATGTTTAAAAGCAAAGTATGAGTTCTATTTTGACTTCCTCCCCCTTCAGTGAAGGATATTCACGAGCTGTCATGGAAGAGAATAATGTGTGACACAAATTTACACACATTTGTATTCCATTTCTAACATGATAAATTAATGCTGTGTTAGTCATGGAAAGGGGATTAGAATGCGTTTTTTGGATCTGCGTCCTTGAGTAGAATCTCAGTATTGCTTTTGTAATAATGTGCAATATCAGTTTTGTAGCAAACGGGGCTGTTTGTTAGATAGCTGTGCTCTAACAATGATAAAGGCTGTTTTGTTGTTCTCTTTCCTGGGTTACTGTATCAGCTCAGAGCGAGCAGACCTGTGCGGTGCACGTCTGTCCAGGACCGACAGTAGAAGCTACGGCTCCGTGAGCGTGTGTGTGTGTGCGTGTGTGTGTGTGTGTGTGTGTGTGCGTGGCGATGACTGACTGACTGTATGTATTATTTTGAGGGAGCTGCAGCAGCTAGCGTTTGGGGATGGGAGGAAGGATGGTTCGGTGTCTGTGCTGGCTACATGTGCCTACATGCGGGCAAAGCGGGGATGACAGGGAGCACTCCAAGGGCTGCAAAAAAAAAAAAAAAAAAATTGAACTGAGCTGCACCCCCAGCCCCCCATAAGCCCACCCTTCTCCTGGACCCTGGAGGCCAGCATTCCACCCTCCGCACTGGCGCTTATCATCACAAAGGACAGAATGCATAAAACATGGAGGACGCTTAGACAGAGGCGGCCCAGGTCGCCTTTCTCTCCCTACACTGAGCCCTGGAACAATACGTGGGCCCCTCTGGCCTGTGACTCTGACGACACACACGCCGTCTTTTTGTCCCCCCCCCATTTCTTTGTCATCCTCTTCCTCTTCCTCTTCTATGTTACTGTGCTCTGTGGAGTGATAACTGCCCTCGCATTGTTTATCTGTGTCTGTGAAATCTGCATTGTGCAACCGAAAAAGTGCGTGTGCGTGTGCATTCGTGCTCGCGCGCACGCACGCACGCACGTGTGGGTGTTTGACAGAGAGTGTGACAGGTTTTGAAATATTGGCAGTGCATCAGCTGCAGCGCTCCTGCCTTCCATAATGTCTGTAGTGTGATGCATTTTCAAAATAACGTCTCACTCGCATTAAGAACGGGACACAATCACCCACTGACTGGCACAGGCAATATAAATAATTTTGTTTATCTGAATAAATTATAGATTTGTATTTTATTTTCATACATTTCAGACCTGCTTCCGTGCAGTCAGGTGATCCGTGTTTCAGCCCATCAAACAATGAGAGAATAGATTTTTTTTTTTTGCCACAAATTCCTAACCGCGTCATTCAGTGATGCAATGTGCGAGATTGTATTTTTATCCAATCCAGCATGTATACTATCAGCATCACAGCCTGTGTGCCAGTCGGCGGACCGAGGCTGCTTTAAAAGGCCAGATAAAAACACGATGTGAAAATCAAGTTACCACTGTGTCGCTGTCGACTGTGTTTGGTTCCTGTATGCCCCTCATTTTTCTTCTGCTTCTCCCAAACCACAGTTACTGCTCACAACAGTGGCAGAAACAGAGATAAACAAATGGATTTGGTTTAGTCGTTGGAAATGTTCTGGGTCTGAAGTGTGCTTTTAATATGTTTCTGTTTTGAGAAACCTGTTTGCAATCCGGTTTCGGTGAAGATTAAAGGTGATGCTGGCGCCTTTCGCTGTGCCCACTTCCCTGCACTCTGTGACAGACAGTAGTCACGTCTGTCTGATGGGGGCTTTAGTCCACGTCCGCCTGTGCATGCGTCCGATGGCCGGGCTGTAGGAATGTACTGCTGGGATGTGCGGGACCCCGGCAGGTCTGTGGCACTTCCTCTCTGTGTACCTCACAGCTTATCCTCCTCGGGATTATCGAGTGAATAAAAGAAAGGAACGATGGCAGGAGCACCCTTTCCCTCTCACACCCTCTCCTCCATTTTTTTTCCTCAGAAAAACACACACGCATGCACGCACACACACACACACACGCGGGAACGCATGTGAATACGCGCACATTTCAACAAAAAAAAAGTGTTATTCACTTGCAAATGCATGGCAGCCCATCGGTGTTCCCGGCTGAGGGGAGAGAGCGAGCGAGAGAGTGAGTGAGTGAGAGAGAGAGAAAAGGAGGGGCAGAGAAGGAAAGACAAGAAGCGTCAGTGTATTTCAGTGTTTCAGTGCGAGACACGGCTGAGGTGAAGCCACCGGCTGCTTCTTCCTGGTCAGCAGAAGCAGCCGACTCCATCTGGCCACTGTTTGGTCCTCTTGAGGTTTCTTTACGTTGATTGTTTTCGTCCCCCGAACGCCACCAAACGCTGTCCGAGCATTTTACGGATACATATGCAAGTCGGGACCCACTGTTTGTCATTTTTTTCCCCCCTTCTTGTCCTAACGTGGCCCGATGCTGTCCACTCAGTGCCCCAGGCGACCGATCTGCCAGTAGTGAAGGGGTTAAGAAGCAGGGATAGCCCTCTTTTGTCTCTGCGGCCCTCTTTGCCATTGTTGTGGTGGAATTGAGCTCGGTGCACCTCACTTGACCACAGCAAAGCAATAAAATGGCCTCTAAGTGCTGGAGCCTCCGTAGTCTTCTGATGTCAGCTCTCTTTCAGCTTCTGCCGCTTTATTTTCCTTTTTCCCCCGTGTGCAGCGCATGCACACGTGTGCTGTACATTCTATGGTCACAGTGATGCATTAGGTGGAAATCTTTGTGCATAGCAGGGTTTTCTATTATAGGCTTTTGTGAGAAGAAACTCGTATCTATATTCTTTTTTTGTGTGTGCCTGCAACTGCATGCAAATTGCGCTCAACTCCTTGTGATTTTGTTTATTTTGACTCGTGCTCGCACCCTGCAACCGACACAAAAAATCCCCCACATGATCAGAATATAAAATAGGGAGGAAGATGTGAAGGTCCTGCAAGACGTGCAGCGTTCGGTTGCTCTAGGAAAAAAAGAGGAAGAATTTTAATTTGATTTTATATTACATTTATTCAATCTGGCTAATATTCTCTTAAGTTTTGAAGCTTTACATTTAAATACATTGTGATGTGTTTCTGGCTCCGTGCGAGAGTGCTGTGCTCGTCAGAGGCCACCACCTGATAGTGATTATCAGACTGAACTGAGGTACCCTGCTGCTGCAGCTGCTGAGGAATGATACAGAGGCAGATCCTTCAGTTCTTCAGTAGCCCTTTTGTCTATCATTTCTACATTTTTCACTCGTACTGCAGGCAGCAATGACACAAAAAAAGGCAGTTGCTTATAATTTTGTTTTTGATTTTCTTCAATTGGGAATGTATCATTATAATGCATAGTGTTGGTGTTATTGTGTTTGATTGCACAGATGATTGTTTATAGCAGAGTCCCACCTCTGCAGACATTGTAATTAAAAAGAAGATATACCGCGTGCACGTCTGTCGCCATCCCATCTCATCTTGTCAAATAAGCATCTCGCTGTTGCAACGAGCCTGTCAGTGGATTTATGAAGAATTTCTGATTGGCTGAATTATAATTGGTACTGTCCTGAGTGTGAAGCATTTATTCCAGGTGGCGTGCAGACCACATTAAATGCTATTTCAAAGTGCAATTAAACTAACATTTCCACAAAGCCACAATATTGCTGCTCTGCATTATTCTGAAAGGTGCGCCTGTCTTGTGTGTCTGAGCCTCACCCTTTTTCCTGCTTTCATGCCTGAAAGACGTGGGGTTGTCACTCTGGCATTCGCTGTACAAAAAGCGAGCGCTGTTTCTCATTTTCCTGTGCTAAATGAACAAATATAAGGACCTCAGTACCTCCATAATAAATAGATAATAAATAGAGTAGAGCAGCAGACATCTGAGCAGCAGCGGTAAAAAATAAAATTGGATGTATTATGTGTATATTTGTGGGTTTATGTGAAGGGGGACGACGCTGTCATCTTCCCCCGAACACACACGCGTTCGAACGTGGCAACCAAAATGTACATTTACTCAGTTTGAAACAACACATGGTTGCAAGATCACCTGATTCATACCTGAGAGCCACTCTATCAGGCCGACAGTGACGCGATCGCAGAGTTCAGGTGTTTGACGCCAGACTCTCCTTGACTGTTTGGTTTTCATTCTGGCGTTCAGTGCCACTGAGCTGAGATTGGGTCTGGGCTTGGAGAGGGGGGTGGGGCAGGTCCCAAGGGGCTGACATGGGGCTAGACGGCCGTAACAGACTGGTGACCTCGGCTTTGTGACGTCATTCGCCTCGTCTGGTCACCATGGCATTCATTTTCCCTACCGTTTAATGAATGAAGCTTGGGGCCTGGGCTACTATTTGCAGCCATTAGTTGTTCTACTGCATGTGGAGACTAATACAAGCCCAATAAAGCATTATGCTGATTTATAATGGCTTGAGTTTAATACATCCCTTCTGTCATTTCATCACCAGCTGTGTGCGTCTGCTCCTCGGTTACACCTTCATTTCAATATAAAGGACTTTTTTCAGGCTTTCCTGTGTACTCAATCACTTGACATGCCTTATTTTTTAACCCAGGTAGTAACCAGTCGTAAGCACTGTCATGTGAGGCATAAAACAAACACACCCTGACCACATATAGGAAGTCCGCCTGAGGTAAGAGCCAGGCTCAAAACGGATACTGACTGTTACAACTGTTGAACTTGTCTTCACATGCCAAATGCCAAGTGCTCCTCTCCCCTCTCCTCCTCCTCTATTGTTTTGCTTTAGCTCAATGCAGTGATGAAGTGTTGGGGTTTTTTTTTTCTCAAAGTTGTTCCAAGTCATGCCAGTGAAGTAGAGATTTAAAAGTTCGAAATAAAAAGGGTCTCATTTGTAAAATTTGGAGGACGTCTCCTCTGTATGTACAGTGTTGTCTTTGCAAGTCAGGGAATGGATCCGTCCCAGGGGGAGGAAAGCTGTAAAATAGGCATCTCTGACTGCCTGCTTTTTGTTAGAGCCAGGTGTTTCCTCGTGTCAGATCATGCCCTGATGGGGAACAACAGGCCACATGGCAGGTGAGAACCAAGTGTTTAATTCTAGTGGATAGCTTTTATTTTTTTTTTTCTATCCCGTGGTCTTCCTGTACTGCGAGCAGTGCTCCGAAAAATTCTCACAGGCAAGCATAGCAGACGGGTAAAATCGCACTCTGTGCCGAGGATTAACACAGGAAGCAGCTCTTGTACGGTGCAGCGGTGCCGTGGGTGAACTCTTTCCCTCCTCGCAGCACCAGGAGCAGCACAAGTGTGCAGATGACACAGCTTTTGTTTACACTGGAGAGAATATGGGTTTGGAGGAAGGAGAGAAGAAGAGAGGCACTGTGGTCAGGGCAGGGGGAGGGCAGACACCAGTCTCATCACTTCCTTCCTTTCTATAGTTTTCAGCGTTTTTTTTCTTTTTTTCTTCAATTGCCATTGTCAAAACAACACTAGACAGAAGAGGAAGTGTGGAGCTGAGAGGCAGCTGTTATTACAACTTCAGCAGTAATGCATCAAATTAAAAAAAACACTTTTTGAAAAAAAAAGAAAAACCTTCTGTTGAATCTTGACAGGCTCTGTTTGATTTAACCACATGATCCACCCTTCTGCTATTGTGAGCTCCTTTGTCTGCTGGAGAGGCTAACTGCATGTTTAGACCTTAATCAAGGCCAAACACTAATTTCTGACACTTTGGAGAGACGCCTTCATGCCCTCATGTGTTCACAAGCGCATGCGGATTTGCATGTCTGTGTCTGCGCAGGGACGGCCTTGTCTTTGTGGAGGGTATTTGCCTGTCGCTCGTTTAAATGTGTTCGTGTAACTGAAGAGCGGACCGTCACCTGTGCTCCCCGTCTCGGCGAGTCCTGTCGTCAGGGGCAGCAAGATGTACTTTCGTATGACAGAAGGGTATGCAGCCCCTCAACAGGAAGCCCCGGCTTCGCTGTTTCACAACCACTATAGAAACAAGAAGTGACTACCCACACTTTGGTGCGCTGTCCGCATTTTGTGTAATGGATGCCAGCCTGCTTGTAGTGGGTATGAGCACAAGGCGGAGGGAGGGGGTACACCCGACTTAAGTGGACCCCTGAGACCTCCTGGAGGGGTAGAGGTGTGGCGAACGTCTGTTTTGGGCACGGCTTGTGTCAGCGTGTTTAGCGTTTGCCTGTGAGGGCATTTATATGCAAATGCTAAACAACCTATTGGGGTGGCTAATTACAGCAGGGCCTTTGTGTGTGCCAGGCAGTGAGAAGCAGGGAGTTGCGAGCACACCAGGCTTGGACTTCCCCTGCTTGTTTACTCATTGTCTTTCCTTATTACCCCCTCATTGACACTCCCCTTTTGTGTGGCTGTGTCATTTGCCTGCTTGCTGGCTCCTCCCCCTCGTGGTGCCGGAGTTAATGTAGCAGATTAAAGAGGCAGCACTCTGGCCCTGTTTACTTCCTCTTTCATCTGGTGGCCCGGCTCCGGTTTACTCTGCAGCCATCCCTCCTGTAGCTTTTGTCTCGCCACCACCCATTCAGGAAGGATTCAGCCTCAACGCGACTCCCTCTCCTCTTCGCTCACTCTCTCTCCTACAACTAATGCTCAGCTAATTACTTTGGGTGATAAAAATGCATTTAGGTCAGGTTCTAATGCAATGCAAATTTATGAGCAGGCAGAAGCAAATATTAACTTGTAGAGTCACTGATAGTCATTGGTTGGGGACAAAGGTACACCTCCCCTAACTGTCAAATATAAAGATTTTTTTTCTTTTTCCGTGCTTCTGGTGGTGCTGCCTGTATTTTTTCCCTTTCTTGTCAGAGATCTGAGGCTGCTGACAGTAGGATGCAATGGAAATTTTACAGTCCCGTCTCCATCCACAGAAACTGGTGTAAAGATACGTCTGCTGACAAAATCACAGCGCATTAAAACTCACATTCAAGGGTTGCCCTATTTATATTATTGTATGGAACAAGTCAAAAATATGAATAAAGCAGTTTATTTTTCTCTGTCTGTGCTGGCAGCGGGCAAAACAAGTGATGCAGTTTGGAGTTTGAGTGCGATAACAGTGTTTGAGTATTGTAAATAAACTTGTAAATTGTTTCAGAAAAGTAAAAAGGTCGTTTGTGTGGAGACGGGCTGGATTCCTTTTGGTTTCAAGCTCATACCAGGTTCAGTTCTGACAGAATTATTAACCAGTTCAGAGAAATCAGTCTGCCGCTGCCATTTTCCCCCGTCCTTTAAAGGGTCAGCGGCAATGGGATGCACTTTACTGCTCAGAATGACACATCTCATTAACAAAATGACAAAAAAAACAGGAATTGCTTGATAAAAGTCATGCACAGTTATTCTCTTTCTCGGTCAGAAACCTGGAAGTGAAAGCACCTTACCCTTTTTACCAGGTGAGGTTTGTTTCTAGGATAAATGCTCCGAGGTTAGATTGAGGCGCTCCATTGCCAGCTAAGCTAAATGGGATGCCGCTAGTATTGCAGTGCAAGTGTGTTACCAGTGTGTCGTTCCTCTTGTTGCCTCTCTCTCTCTTTTTTTCCCCTCAGAATCTCAGTTGAATACGCAACCGTATCAGACTGGCCCTGCTGCATTCCTTTGAAATTATTTGTCTGGTGTTAAAACAAAGAAAGAGGAAGAGAGCTGACGCTGTGGTGTCGCGCTGTTGCTCAACTCATTGTACCACTCGACTCTCAACCCCAGTCCCGTCGTTGGCCACCATCTGTGTCCCTTTACCTTATGAATTTCTGGCCTGTGTGCTGTCCCGAACACATAATCATACATAGATACATACTGAGCTGGGAGTAGGGGGGTGGGGGGTGAAGGGGGGTGGGGGGAGTGCAGCTTACTTGGCCAAGGAAGCCAAACTGGATCAAAGAGCATGTGTGAGGGAGCCAGGCTACCTCATAGAAAACAGCTGCCCCTTGCTGTCTCTGCCTCCCACCCCGGCCTGACAGCAGCCAGAAATATGAGGCCTCTCCAGACCTCTGTCCTGGGAAAAAAGGACAGGACAGCACACATACACTCTGAAAAGCTTTTGTCTCTACTCCCTCTCTCGCTCTCTCTCTCTCTCTCTCCCTCGCCCTCGCTCGCTCCGACATACAAAGAAGAAAGAAAGCCGTTTGTCTCTGCTCATTCACTCATTCAGCCACAAATAGAAATCTTCGTTTCATATATACACTCCCTCTGCCACCCTCACAAAACCATTAAATTATCACATGCTTGATTTCTCTTTATTGTCTGTTTGTTAAACTGTTTCATTAGCTGTTTTAGTCAATTTGGTGCAATTTTTCTGCCAATCTTCCTTTGCGTTTGCTGTTTTTTTTCTTTTCTACTTCTTTCCTCCCTTGAACATTGTGTTTACCCCCTCTGTACAAGCAGGGCCTTCCTTCACACTGTCTGAGGGTGCTTTTCTTCCCCTCTGCTCATGTCTCCACCTTTTCTTGCCACATTTCTGGGATTTCTTTCCCTCTGCTCCGCTTCTCTGGCGTGTTTAAAGTCTTGACAGAATTGAGAAAGGCATTCAGCTAACTAATCCGGGCTCCCTCTATCAGGAATGCTAATACATGTGATTGTGTGACCCGCTGAAGCCCGGCAACATCTGCAGGAGCCTATGGCGAGCCCCCGCCCTCCCACACCCACCGTGCCCCCTGCCTTTGAGCGTTCACTCACTGCCATTATTTCATTGTTTCACTTCACGCCTGTGACTGGGCAGTGCAGTTAACCCTCTGCTGTTCGGGCCGGGCGAGCAGCAGTCCTGCACACAGGGCCATGGGGGGGACTGAGGAGGGGTGTGTGGGTTTGGGACGGCCCTTTTCCCAGGACAAGCTTCCCTGCCAGCCCATCTGGACTCCGACAGAGAGCCGTGCCCCTCACACTATTTGCTTATGCACTCCGCTCCTAGCCAGTGTGTATTTGTCTGTTCACATCATCTCTTGGAAAAAAAAAAAGAAAAGTGTGGTCATTTGTGAGCTCGGTCATAATTGAAGGATTCACCGTTTTCACATGAGCGGCCTCTAATCCCTCAGGGACCCCGGAAGGAGACAGTTTGACTCCATAGGGCGAGATCTGAAGGGACTTGCGGCGTTAGCCAATAAAAATCTGTTATTTAATTGTCACGCACTTCTTTGCCAGGTATTGGAGTTGAAACAGAATTATTGTTGAGATAGAGGCTCTTTTCAGAAAGATGAATTACCGGTGAAGCACAACTGACAAAATGAATCTGTGTCATGCTGGAATGCTGCTGATTGAATTACCCTTCTCTTCAGTCCGGGCTGTACCACTGCATATGTATTCAAACTACACCATACTATAGACAAGCAATGGAGGAGATTGGATTTCTGTGTGCTACATTCACAGCCAAACATTAAGCAATTAAAGCTTTGGGATTGTCAGAGCTGTCAGAATTCAGGCGACAGTTTTAGCTGGATTCAAGCTGAAGAAAAAAACAAAAAAGTGTGTGTGTACCACTCTGAAGTTTCAGGCTGTCTAAGGAGCTGTTATACAAGAGGGAATTCATGAAAAAACAATATTTTATAGCCGCATGGTACATTTACTACTGCTTGGATATTCTTGCTTTAGCACGTCAATATTAATCTGCCCTCTGCAGCGACGACAGCAGTTGCGTACCTTTGGCAGTGGGTGTCTCGAACATGGACACAGTGAACCTCGTGTGGTCACAGTGTTGTAGTTATCTTGGATTCGAATAGGCCCTGAGCCACAGTCAAAGTGTTGTGCATGCAGCAGTTTGAACAAGATAAGTGTTTCTAATTGACAGAGTTTGTTTGTTAGCACTACCGCAGATACGGAGCTTTAAACTGTGTCCAATGCCTCGCAGAGATGTTGCACAACAACGGCCCCAACTGCCACAACGCAAACAAAAGTCCGCTCGGCTGCACACATGGGGTCTGGATTTGCTTCCATTTTAAGAAAACAGGCAGATTGTGTCAATGTCGAGGAAGTCAGCCATTGCTCTTTCTGCAAAGAAGGAATGAAGGTACAACGAGGACTTAAGGCGATCTTCGCTCTTTATTTTCACCTTGCAACACAGTCGCGTTGAGTGCGTCAGAAGAGTGACGTTACAGATAAGAGACTTATACTTTATAAGGACCCGCTTGCCAGAAACAGAAAATTTTGAATTCGACAAAAATTACGTTTTTTTTATTGTATCTTTTTGATGTTTGTATCTTAACTGAAGATCACGAACAACTTTTTTGCCCAAACTGAGTTGAGTTGCTGTTTTTTCATCAGTTTGATAGCTGGTAATATCCTCTTCTCAGATTGAGTCTGTGTGTGTCTGAATCTAGAACAGTGACACATTTCGCACTACTTTGAGGAGAAAAATGCGTTAGACACTCATCAGTCTGATTCACTATCAACTTTGGACCACGTTGTTTAGACTGCAGCAAAATAACATTCTAAATTTAGGCCAATAATGTGTCACTTCACTTCCCACGGTGAACTCAGTGGAATCATCTGATCAAACTGCACTTTGACCAACGCCTTCGTTTCCTTTCACATATACGAACCACTGCTCAAAAATGTTAATCTGCACACACTGACATCTTTGTAACCTGCACATCTTAACTATGTCCATTGTGTCCTTGCAGGATAATATATAAATGTTTTATTGAAATAATTGCAGATTACAGCAGTCGCGTTCCTTTGTTTACGGACGTGTTTGAGAGTTTCAAGATAGTTTAAAAGGAATGGGCTGTGCAGCGCCAAATTGGATCTGGGTATGTAAATACTGCTCTGATGTTTAATGAGAAACAAAGTTAGCTAATTATAGCAGCTCTGAGAAACATGAGGAGGACAGTGGGAAATGTTTCCATCACTCCCTAGCTCTATAGATTACTGCCTAATTGCCTCAATCGAATCAGGCGGAGACATTAGCCAGAGAAGCAGAGAGTGAGAGAGAAACATGGGGATGGGGCTGATTACACATATCCGTCGGTGGCTCTTTAGATAATCCAGGAGAGGACCAGCAAGTCGGGCTCTCTGACTTCGCACGAGCCTGTCTGTCTTCTTTAGTCGGTGCGTCTCCCGTGCTCGGCTCCCCTCCCCCCGCTGCAGTTATGAAGGTGAGGAAAGCAGTGTACTGTATTCTCTCCTGCCACGCCAGCCAGCCAGCCAGCCAGCCAGCCAGCCAGCCAGCTGCGGAGGTGATTCATACGCTCATGCGGAAGTTTTTCAACTATAATTACATGTAATTCTGACACATGTTTATGCCTGATTTTACCAGACAGCTTCTCCACTAATGACAAAGCAGGACATAACATCCGCCCGAACATTTGTTACAACAATATTTTTCCACCTTATTATTGTATGTTGTAATTTTAGGTACCAGTCGGAAAAACATAGTGTTACTTTGGCTGACCTGTTGACAAACTGGGGGGAAAGAAGTGCCTTACTTCTTCAGCAGCTGCTGTATTATCTGCTTGTTTGAAAAACCCTCAAGAAGCCCAGTTGGTCTGCTCTGCGTCTTTAGGTCTCTGTGGAAATAGTAAGTGGAATGAAACAGACTTGTTTGCTTTGTTCCTGTTAATTCCTGTAACTTTTCTCCGCAGGGGTAGCAAGAATGAAGCTGAAATCTGTGTATACGGGTGTTAAATGTGTTCCACGCCTATGTTTTCGTAGGCAGGGTGTGGGTAATAAGAAGCTCCATGGGATCTGTTTCATCCTCGGAGCACAGTGATATTGAGGTCAGCTGTCCAAAATGATCTCATGTTAAGGAATCGGCGAGTCAGCAGGGTCAGAGCAGAACCGCCATGACGACACTTTCTCCACAGTGATAACGTTGCCCTCCTTTCCCTCCCCTTCACTTCCTCTGCATTCGAACAGCAGAGAGGAGTCCGCGCTGTATGCGCGCCCTTTACCACTTGACCACAATGGTGTCGCCTTCGTCTTCTCACAGAATGCAGCAGAAAAAACATCGCTGGCCGACGCTCTCCGCCGAGGTTGCTCTTTTTAAAAGGCCAATTATTTAATACTGCAAAACTCCATCTTCAGAAAGACTAAACAAACATCTGAAAATAGTTCCTTTCTTGATTTGAAACTTTTTTTTTCGTCAGTGTTTTTTTGTGGGGGGGGGGTTCTGAAGAAAACGCTGTCCCTTTAGGTTCCCATGCTTGGTCGCCAGGCGAAGGAGCTGCATGTTAAAAAAAGTTGTGTGTGGGGAAACCAAACCCCAGCAGATTCCTTTTTAACTGCTCCGTTGGGAAAGTAGGCACTGTAAACAGATAATGGCACTCGTGCGGCAAAGGCCGGAAGTGGGAGGTCGGACTTGTTCAGACCCTCGGCGTGGTCACTGTGGGTCCATGGAAACACCGCAGCGACCCGTGAGTTCTGTCAGTAGCACTGTTTGTTTCGGCTGGGTTCGACGTAGGTTGGCTGGATGGTGATCGCGTTGTTGTCGCATGTCGAAAGCGTTCGTTTGGCTCACAGGTCTTGTCCACTGGCCTCAACTGAGTGTCTGCAAATCTGTAAATAGGCTACAAGTCATATCTCTGTTCTGTCCTGAAGGCAGTCAAATATGACCTGGCTTTCTCTACTTTCTCCCTCTCGGACTACTTTCTCACCCTTTCTCTCCCTCACTCCCGCTCTCTCGCCCAATCTCTCTTTCTCTCTCTCTCTCTCTCTCTCTCTCTCTCTCACTCACACACACACACACACACACACACACACACACACACACACA
>JASSRZ010000001.1:14116148-14194192 GCA_032164315.1 Malacoctenus gilli
CACACACACACACACACACACACACACACACACACACACACACACACACACACACACACACACACACACGCATGTTCCCATAATTTATGGCTGCCGGGTCTTTGATCAATTGATAGCAGGGAATCCTTTGGTAAATAGAGTTTTAGACACATTGCCAATAGACCTGTGCTATTGATTGGAGTGTAAATTAAAAACTTAATCAGGTCTCTGAGATAAGATTTATCTCTGCTCCAAGCAAATTACAGGGCTGACTTGGAGACATAAAGGCATGCTGGTGGGCAGATGCGTGCTGCCCCTTCGTGGGTGCCAAGTCTGGTGACAATTCCCTGTCTTTTTTTTCACCACTGGTGCCATGTTCCCCCACTTCTAGGTGCACTCGTGCCTTGTAGAAGACACCACGAAGCGGCGCCACATGAGAGAACAGCTTTCATGTAGTCTTTAGTTCGAACAAGACTGGCTGGGACAGTTTAAAGGACATCTTTATCCAATATGTCTTATTATTCCATGATGCACTTTTAGTATGGCTGACCCAAGTGGGAAGTAGTTTTATTTCTTTATCATTTTGTTCTGTTTAGCAGTTTGTCTTGTTCAGTCTTGTCAATATCCCTCCCCCACTCCCCCTTTCTCGCTCTCTTTCTCGCTGTGTGTTTAATCACTTACTTTCATTGCTGCCTGTGATGAAATATGTAAATCATTACACCGAGCTTTTATTTCTTCAATAATATTCTCATCTTGTTGAGGTCATTTTACGCCACAATAAATTCATGCACATTCGTAGGCACACGTGGTGCTGTCTATATTTTATATGTATTAAGACAATCCTTGGGATTGCACATTGATCAGTATATGGATTTCCACAGTAATTGCTGAGGGAAATTTTCTCTGTCTGTGTTCTTGTTCATTATTAATATTGGGATATGGGTGTACATTCAGAGTGTCTCGGAGTATAATTTTATCTTAGAATACCGAGAGCTCTTTTAATTCAGGCAAGCCAACACGGAGCAGCAGGCACACCGTGAGCACGGCTTTCCTCAGGTTTCACAGATAAGCGAGACGTGCTCACGGAGGATCCTGGGATAGGTGCCTCACAGGTATCTGTGTGGATCTTTTAGTCTGTAATTAAAACATATACGTTGTTTTTTTTCCCCCTTCCAAGTGATTAAGACTGGTTTTAGTCTCCTCTAAGGGATTATAGCACTTCCCATTATCTCTGGTTATAGTCCTCATATACAGAAGCCATAGAAATGACATTGACCCGTAGAGAGAAAGACAGACAGTGAGAAAGGAAGATTGAGAGCAGATAGTTGAGGAGGTCACAAGTCCATTAGCAGATAACCGTAAATATACATAAATATAGTAAAATGTACAATACCCCTGAGGAGTATTATATTTGTGGCGAGTGTGTGGACATCATTTTGGGTTTGTGAAGTGGTGCATAAGTGTTAGAGGTCCCCAAAAGAGCGATGCAACCTAACCCATCCAGTGGCTACATAATGGTGGCCAACCTTCCTCTTTGTCTAGTTGTGGGGGAGGCTGAGACCATCAGTAATAGGCTTTTTGCCTGATAAGCCCGGAAAATACTCGTTTAGTTAGTGAAAGTGCAGAGGGATCCTGGCCTGATAAACCCGCTGTTTCCTTCTGTAATACCCAACAGCTAAAATCAATAGTTGGGATAATTCTCCTGCTAGTCGTCCAGTCTCCTTTATCTGCAGCCTTCTTCAACCCATGTACATGGGGGTGGTGGTTAGCTGGAGTATGCCACTGTGTATATAATAGGTTACATAGTTACACTTAAATATAACTTTGCTTGTGTCGAATTGAGCTTTTGTTTGTCTAAACTGCATATTTAGAGTCGCCACTGGGTAGCAGTGGTCCACAGGATTAAGCTACCGCCACTTTGCCTGAAAATGTGATTTTTTTTTTCTCCTTCAGTGTTTTCATTTTGTCATCTTTTTTGAGCAAAAAGGTGGAGGCACAGTATCGGTTCAGCACCCAGCCACCAGCTCAGGTGTCGTCTCAAAGCGGACGCACGCATACAGTTATTCGGGTGGGAGGAAGTTGCTGTCAGCATTAAATCAGCCCGGCAGCGAGCCTTGTGCTCTGCCAACACAAGCTCCGTACTCTTACGCAGGTGCTTGATTAGACTCAAAAAGAAGCGGTGCAAATGGCCCCTTTTGACATCAAACCAAAAGAGTTGAATGCTTCAACAACGGGCATGAAACACCCTCCGTAGGTTCGGGATGCGCTCCGCATCCGCTCAATAACGACCAAGAGGATTTTAGACCACATGCAATTTTCTTGTTATGAGTTCCTTTGTTGATTTTCACCCCCCCCCCCCCAATTGTCTCTTTTCTCTCTCCATGTTGGATTCCAGCGAAGTTGTGCCAAAACACCTGCTTCAGAATCCAGCAGCCCTCGCCCATCGTGACTCAACTGTCCCGCTTTAGCCAGTATTATCATTTGGCTTGCAGGCTCTCGCAGAGTTAGTTTCTCTGTAATCTCTCAGGCCATCGGACCGCTGCTGTAAAATACGGCCTCAGGTGTTAGTAGCTGGGGTGGTTAGCCTGCGACACCGTTACCTAAAGTGCAGTGTATTAAAAAGCAGTCAGGGCCCTGGATCACAGTATATCACAAGAGAGAGGCAGTGATAAGGCCCGCCTGCCCGCCCGCAGATCAATGAAGGTTACTGACATCATATCACAAAGTGAAAGCAAGTGCGGCACCCCTAGCTATTTATCAGCTGTGGATCGGACATGAAAGGTGGGGAGGGGAGGGAGAAGGCGAGGCAAAACAGCTCCCTTCCAATGTTGGGGGTTCCAGCGTGGGCTTGTCTCCCGTTCCCTGTGCACTGTCCTTTCTGGAGAGCGCAACCCCCCCCCGTTTTCCCCAGGAGTGAGAACGATGTAGAGGTAGCAAGCTGTTCAAAATTTTGTTTGTTTTTTTTAATAGAAACATTTTCTCATACGATTTTCTGACTGCCTCCTTTGTCCCCGTAAAAACTACTTCTGATGTTCAATTAGACTTATTTTTCATTCAGGACTTTTCTTTTTTTAATCAACATTGTGGATACCGGCCTTTATTCCCTCTTCATCTTTATCTTGTAATCTGCAGCCACCCGAGGCACCACAGGCTCATGGATTTTAGTTGTTACATGATAGCTCAGAAAAGACGGCATCAGCAGCGAGACAGAGACACAATGTGTCTGAACTGCTGCATGCATTTTTTATATCGTGGCGTTTTTGTGTTTAAAATCTTCATACCTTTATTGCGCAACCACATTATGCATCATGAAGCCAGTATTCTTCCCACCCATGTCTACATTAGTGTGGTCGTATTGACCTGGGTCTGGGAGCATGTATACTTTTGTGTGTCCGTGTAGGAGATCATGCTTACAGGTGCTGTATGAGTTCCATTTATCAGCTGCCTGGGGCACAATGTGGAGGATTTCCCCCAATGGGTTAGTGTGTAACTGCTCTGTCAATACATGCTTGTCAAGCCTGGGAGAGTGTGGAGGAAAAAAGGCCCCTCACTCCAACGCACTGAAGCCACTTATTGAGCAGCCAATAGCTATTTACCTCTTGATGGTGGCAGGCAGAGAGGGGGCCCAGCCGGGCTGGAGGAGCTCCACGGCTCATTCCACACTCCCAGGACTCGGCTGCTACGGGCCCGCTCTGAACCGTGCCCATCCTGAGCAAGGAAGCACAACCAGTGGCTCAGCCGGGAGACAGGGAGGTCTGTGTTTATACGAAGCAGGTTGTCCTCTCCTGGCTCCTGGTCTTTGCAGGTCCTGGCTGTGTGTACAGCTTGCTGCTGTAAAGCCCTGCTTCCTCTCTGGAATCTTGGTGTTGACAGAGAGCATCTGGGCCCTGGGAGAGCTTCCAGCCTGCTGGGTCCTCGCATGTACACACACACACACAGAGGGAGGGAGGGACGGTGGGGGGAGTAAGAGAGGTAGAACACAGGTTTCAGTGAATTCACCAGTGTCCGTTTCTGCTAACTTTTCTGTGCCCACTGACCTGCTTATAGGACACCCCCCCCCTTTCTAACCAGTCTCCTCCTCCCTACACTGCCGGCACCTAAAGGTGGCATGTTATGAATAGGTGTTTTGATGGGTGCTTCTTTTATCCTCGCCTGCTTTGATTCAACAAAGAGAAGAATGTTGTCAAGGAGGTGTTCATCTTTCCTCCTCTCAGTTTGTTTTCTTAGGCCTTGTTGCTCTGGCGAGAATCGCCCTTTTGTGGCCTGTGCAGAGCCGTGTTCAGTGTGGTTGAGTTGTGGGTCGCCTGTCAGGACTTGTCCCATATACCTGAGTCACAGAGGGATGGGTTAACCCCTTGCCGTACGCTTTAGGAAGTGCCTGCCAAACCACGCGCAGCTGGAGCTTAGCTGAAAGACGGCGCACGGGGGGAAAAGGAAGAAAAGAGGTCGTCCCTCACAGGTTTAAGTGTGCCACGCATACGCTTGGATTAAAGTTCCCAGCCCTCATCGCAGAAATTCCCCCTCACAGAATGGATGTACATTAAACTAAAGTGAGATGTCAGTTGTTACACAAAGTCAGCCGTGCGAGAGCAGAACAGTGAGATGACCTGCTGTTAAAGAACAGCTGTACAAACAAAGAGAGGAGAGGGGGGGGGGGAGAACAAGAAAAACACATTATATCAACATTTAACAACAGTTGCTCTGTAATCTAGTATTACTTCCACAAGCAAAGGAGTGGCCTGCGCCAGGCCAAAAACGAACTTGGAAACTGTTGTGGCAGGAGGAAGCCAAGTGCTCTCGAGAGGTTAGCCCAAGATGTGAAGGTCTACGGACTCATCTTAATCCAGGAGGCTTGGACTTAATCGCTTTTGATGTGCATGTGAACATGACCTGCTTCAACATTCCAGCCCTGACCATACCAAGTTCAGAAGACCAGGCCAAGGCTCGGCAGAAGGGGGGCAGAGGAGGGGGAAGCAGTTGGGGGGGGGGAGTGGGGTGCGTGGGGGTTGTTTCTTGCACTAATTAGCTGCCAGGCTTGTCTATACTGCCTGGGGCAAAAGGAATACCCTACACGAGACCCCCCTGCCCCCCCCCTCGCCCCACCCCTTAATGTCTTCTTACTGTCCTCTTCCTTTTTTCCAGACCCTTGTGTGTCCCCCGCAGTCCACTCTGTGTCTGTGTACATGCTCATCTGTGCACGTGCTAAACAGTGTAAGCTGGCACATTATTAAGGGGAAATTCCAGCGAAAGAGAGAAGTTGAACAGAGACGCGTCTGTGTGATGGGCTTGCGGTGGGTGGCATCCGAGCATTCTTCTTTGTCTGCGACTTCTGTCCACAGTGACCCACAGTGTATTTCTCCGATTCGGTCCGTGTTGTATTACGCTGATGGCACATAGGACTCTTGCAAGGAGCCTGAGAACTCTCCCATCTGTCCTGTGCTCGCTGAGCATATTGAAGTAGAGGTTCGAGCAGACTCGAAACTGTTGTCAAGCCAGGCTTCGGGCGACTAAGTTAGAAAGATTTGGCTGAGGGAGGCTCGAGCTTTGCAGCCAGGCAGTCATCCAGAGTGACAGAGCACAAAGATGGAGAGGGAGAGACGAGGGTAATAGGAGCAACGGGGGATTAACAAATGAGAAGTCATGACTTGGCATCTGCCAGTGTAGTGTACACACACACGCACACACACACACACACACAAACACACACACAAGAACACACACACTTTGGAATGGTGTGGAGAAAAGACTGGCACACTGTAATATGTTGCCAAGGCATTCGAGTAAAGTGCAGCCCGTGCACATGCCTCTTCCTGTTTTTGTGTGTGTGTGTGTGTGTGTGTGTGTGTGTGTGTGTGTGTGTGTGTGTGTGCGCGCGCGCGCGCGTGTGTGTGTGTGTGTGTGGTGTGCGTGCGTGCGTGCTGCGTGTGTGTCGTAGAGTGGTTCAGGTGCGGTTAATGTTGGCACCAGATCTTCACGCCGGCGGCAATAAACAACAGAGCAGGCAGGAGGCCAGATGCAACTCCACAAACTTTTAACCTCTCCCTCAGCTAATCCCTCGCCACACTAGTAACTCTTTCTTTTTTTAACTCCTTCCCTCACCTCTCACTCTCTCTGTTCTTTATATCTCCTCCCACTGCCTTCCATTCCTTCTCTCTTTCTTTCTCTCTCACCCCTTTTCTTTCTCTCTCCCCCCCCCCTCTCTCTCTCTCTCTCTCTCTCACCCCCTCTCGCTCTCACCCCCTCTCTCTCCTTTAGTCCTACTCTCCTTTTAAGTGAAGTCAGTGTGCTGACCTCTAAATAAAGGCTGGAACACTACAGCTGTTACCAACTTCAAACAGCCAATGGCTCAGAGTGGAGCCTGTGCGGGTGTTAGGGGTAGAAATAATGTGCCTATTAAAACTAACTTAGGGCCCTCTGTACTCTTAGGGCTCCCGGGGTCTGAGCTAACCACACTAAGCCAGTGTCGATGCTCACCTCACCTCAGCTGGGACAAACTGTTTCAGCTTTACATCGGGCCCAGTACAGAAGGGGATGAGACAGACCTTGTCGATTTCGAGCTGAGATCTGAACGCCACTCATGTGATGTCCATTCTCTGATATGATCTTTCCTTGAACAAGAGCACGGGCAAAGGGTCAACTTTGCTTCCTCTTGGTAGGCAGCAGTTACCTCCTCTGTACATCACACAATCCCACTTCATGTAAACTAGTATTGGTTCCTTATCATTACAGGGTTATGCTTTTTTTATTTAGTTCTTTTTCCCCCCTGTCCTCAAAAAGAGGAGCTGAAAAGTTCATCAAGCCACTGTAAAGTTGTTTTTGTTGTACTGATGAATGTGTGCTGGCCGTAGCCACCAGATTTTTATCGCTGGAAAAAGTTAACCTTTGTATTCTTGGAACAAGTTTGGTGACAAAACCCAGGTCTGGTTCACACAATGAATCATCCACCTCAGGCCAATATTAATAGGACTCATAGAAAAGGGAGCTGTCATTAGTCAAAACATTCGAAAAATGTCTTTATGATAAAAAAGCAGAACAATCTGAGCTCGAGCTGAATTGAAAAGCTTCAGAATTAGTCATCCCATTCCTATATTTGTCTCTCGTAGTAGAAGAAAGTTTGTTACGAGCACAGATGTTTTTCAAGCCTTAACTCTTCCTCCTGAACACAATCGTCTTAAATCCACAAGCTGTTTTTGTTCTTCTTAACAGTGCAACCCTGCCCTTTCGGGTTGTCCATGTTCTTGTAGAGTTAATGTCTTTTTAGTGGATACTAATACCTTGGAATGCCTTGGACTTACTGACGGCATATAAAAACAAGCAATCAAACATCGCAGGGAAGCTCCGTAAGTTTACGTGAACTACACTTGGGTTTTTTTTTTTTCCAAGCACGGTTTGAGTGTGATTCAGTAATGAAATGGCCACGTTTTACTTTTTTGGAGTAAACATTCATCTATGTTCAAAACACAGAAACGCTGTGCGCTGCGTGATTTAATTATGCAGCGGTGTTCCTCCACAGTTAACCGCACTCGCTGCCTTTCAAACTAAATTAGACGTTGTAACCTAGTTGTTATGACATTTGTATGTCACCCTTGTTGCATATTAGTTAACGCTCACCTTCTCATGATCAGCAGCTCCTGTTTTTATAGGCAGGTTCTTTTTTCTTCAGTTGCACTTTGTCCTTTTTACGTGTGCCTGTTTTCGTTCATACATGTGTCTGTGCCCGAGAAAAAATAATCACCAGTTTCAGGGGTTGTCATTATGAAGCGGGCTGTCCGGCCCACACTGCGACTGCATGGCTACTATAGGTTAATTACACGTCTGATGCTGATGATGTCGTCATGTTGGCGATTCATCCCGTGCTTGTGGACGCAGGCTTTTCTGAGACGAGCCCGACGGGGGCCCTGAAGCGCTCTCCGTCGCGCTTTAACGTCTCTCCAGAAAGTCGGTTGTCTTCTAACAAAGGAACTTTGGAGCGAGGACGTTACTTGAAGGCCTGTCTTAATCATCAGGGATTCATCTCGCCATATGGCGTTCTCCCTCCCCTTGTTTATTGTACATGTCGGATTGAATTTATTAGGGGTGTGCATGTGGTTATTTAACTTCCCGGCTGAAAAATAGACAAGGAGCTTAAAAACTCCAATAAGACTGAACTCGGAAGAAAAAAAAATGTATGTGTGTTGGTGCTATGGGAATAATAATACTGTGAATATTACACTTGGTCGCAGGTAATACAAGGCAGAGTTTCCTAAGTAGAAGGTTATATTAAAATATATATTGTGCGCTTGTTTGGAGGCCGTTGCATTGTATTATTAAAGCAAAGGAAGTACACATGCGGCGCATTCCGGCCCGACGCGAGCGAATAAGCAAGCACAGGTATGAATGTAACATTCTTTGTGTAACACCTGAGAGGTTGGACAGATGGTGACTGCAAGCCAAGAGAACGCTGAGTGCAAATCTCTGTCGACAAGTTGTGCCTCCTGCTCTGCTCCACCTGGGGAATGTGTTACTTAATGGGCCACAAAACTGCCTGGAGACCCCAGCTCTCTTATCACTGATATTAGATGACCCTGCAAAAAAAAAAAACAAAACAGGAATCCATCATGAAGAATAAGATCCTGGCAGAAAAGTAGGATTGAAGGCTTTTCTCTTTTGCTGTAGACAGGAGGAAAGAATGGTAGGTAATGTTATCTTGTTCACAGTTACAAGAATCCTGCTCGCAGAGGCTATGGGTTTCGAGTTTCTAATATGTATATAAAGTTTCACTGCACAATGGATCTTTTGTCTCGAGCAAACTGAACACTCCCCCTCCTTCTTTTCCTCCCTTCTCTTGTAAAAAAAAAAATGCATTCATGTGCTTGTGGGGCTGTGAGGACTCAGGTTTCTGCTATCTTTGTGTGCCATGTCGTCACTCGCCCCCGCGAGCTGAAATGTGCATCTTGCACAGACAGGCGCGCTGCCAGGGCTGCTTCCAGCCGTGGATTAGGGAGAATCCAGGAAGCAACGAACTCCTGACAAAACAGCAGCATGACAGGTAACTGAAGTTACACTAGGGAGAGAGGAGACAGACGATAATTACAGAGCTTTTTGTTTTCTGGGCACTCTTAGCTGGCTACTTAAGTGCCTGATCTGAAATCTGTGCCTTGTAATTACAGTAGTGGGCCCCATTAGGGCAGAGGTCTTGGTGGGGATTATTCTCCCTCTCTTCTTTCCACTGTGCCTGTCTGTGTGTGCACGGCGGTGTGCGCGCGCACACCCGTGTGTGTGTGTGTGTGTGTGTGTATGCGAGACCTCTCCACCTCCTAATGCGTCACGTACAGACCACAGCAGCCAGGGCAGGAGGAGGTTCAGGAATTAGCCTTTCCCCCGTCTGACTGTCCTGTGTGCACACACACATTCACACTTGGTGCCTGATCCCCGAGCCACTGAGATTGTATCATGACCTGTACTTAGTGTTGTCTGCCTCTCCTTCTCCCTCCTCTCGCTCACCCTCCTCCAGCTCCATAATACCTTTGCTCCTCATGCTGACGCTCAGAGATTTGTGTTGATTATGACAGGGTTGTCACAGTGATGAGAGTGCGGTGTGGCGTGTGTCATGTCGAGTCGACGGGGACTTTTTGGCATTGCGTCTGTGGAGATGGCTTGTGGCGCCAGGTGAAGCCGGCCTAAACACCGCCAGAACTGTGTCACCGGGTTGATGGGAGTCTGCCAAGAGATTTGCTCACGAGGTTCAGGGGATAAACCGTGCCAATCGCTTGGCACATGTATATCGTTGCACCATTGAGGAAAGAAATACAGCACAACATTAAAGGAAAAAAGAAATAGCAGTAGGCGGGACTTAAAGTGGGTCACCACAGAGGGGTCATCAAATGCATCCCACCTCAGGCACAGAAATGTAGATCTAACAGTCAACATTAGATAGATCCTGCCTCTTTAAGCTGCTATCCCTCCTAATAGTTTCTTAAGCACTGGCTTTAGTGCATGTTAAACCAGGATTACCCAATCAATTATGGTCAGTACAAACAAGGATTACTTAAAACAGTACATTTTTCATGTTGAGAGGCTAAAAGCAGGGCAAATGGAAGAAGCAGCACTGCTGGTGATGTGTAGAGCACTCACGATAGGGTCACAGGGACCCCAGACATGGGCACTGCACAGAGGACATAAATCCTTATTTTTAACTGAGAGATTCATTGAGCTTTGTGGAGGATCTCCACACTTTCAGACCGATATCTCTGTTTTGTAGGCTGTTCCGAGCCGAGCAAGCCATGCTCCCATCGAGTCCCAAAAGTGGCAAAGTAGTTTTTTGGGTTTTTTTCAGTGTCCATTAAAAGTACGCGTTTGTGATGTAGCCCTGTCATGCAGGTTCTGAAAAATAAGGAGATTTTCCGTGGGTGTGGAGGCGTGTGGGAGGGAGAGCTACCCTCAAACTCGCATACTCGCCCTTTCTCTGAACTCGGCCTTTGTTTACATTTTAATCACAATCAACAGCTGTAACCTCCTTCACAATACCCAGCAAGTAAGGACATATATAGTTGCCAAACCAGATTTCTGCGCTCATGTGTGTCTGTGTTTACACATTAGTCCCTCTCGCTGAACCACCACACACCCTTTAGAAACAGAAGAACATGCAACCATCAACGGCAGCGTTTTTGTACAACTATTTTATTTTTTTTATGATTAGTTGACTTGCTCTTTGTCATCTGTGGACCAGAGCTCTTGTCTGAGTCCTGAGACAGCAGTACCGATGTGTCATTGGAAGGATGTGCCAAGGCTTTGAACGGGCTTATGTGTCATCTTAACCTCTGCACATGTGTTTGTCCATCTGATGGCAGCAGCCAAGGATTTGGAGGTTTCAGCAGGTTCTTTCTGCCATGCGGGTGTGCACGTACACGTGAATGCATGTTTGTAAAAGCACTACTTGTCGGACTCAATGATATAACACATATCCTCGCTCTGAACATTGCCGTCACAGCATAAATGTTAAACCTCTGATTACAACCTTCAGTTGAAGTTAAATCTAACCTTGGCTCTGAAAGTGGCCGAAATTGTCAGAATGTCATTTTGCTGCATTTCGAATCTCACAAGTCGGAAATGCTTCCAGATTTTTTTTAGATTATAAAAACAGTGTTGAACAAGCATGTCCCTCTAACTCCTGAAGTATAATCTCTGATACATCCTGTGACCTCCAGCCAACACCCAGCCAAGTGGCTGACATTTGCTTGTCCCTGACTTTAAACTAGTTGTAAAGTTTGAGTCCGGTTTGATCCCAAACTGCTATTTAAAGTTGCAAGGACTGCTGAAAATGTCCTCACGAAAACCCAAATGTCCTCATTGGTTCAGACTCAGAGTGATTCATGTAAAGGTGGACTGACACGGACACACATGTCCCTCATTCAGTTTTCCTCCTTGTCAGTCAGTGCTGAATGACGAGTGACTCACAGACCTACCCTGTCTGAAAGGTCAGCAGGCCGCCTGGAAAGAAAGAGGCAGTTGTCTTTTTTTGGCAGCCAACTGTTTCGTCAGTCAGTCAGTCAGTCAGTCAGTCAGTCAGTCAGTCAGTCAGTCAGTCAGTCAGTTTGTCCGTCCGTCTGTCCGTCAGAATCCCAATTGTCTCTCGCTTGGTGAAGGAGGTCTACATTGTTCCAAAGGAAAATGCTCCATAAAACGGATGATAACATTAGGGAAAGGTGCACTTTGCCTCATTAGCGCTTACCTTAATACTGACGATATCTAAAGCGGATGTTGGCCTATTTCTTAAATTATCAAACATCTAAACTCAGCTTTTATTATTTTAGGATTCTCTGTCTGGCAGGTTGTCTGACAAGTAAAGGGTACAAACGGCCCGTTTGGGTAATTATGAGGCAAATAATTCTCTCGTAATGTTGAGCAGCTCGCTATTAGTTGTCTGGTCACATGGGGATAAAAACTCAGTGGAATAATACGTTTCAAGAAGTCAAAGGTAAAACACCTCTTTCGTACCGGCGTGAGTGTTTGTCCCCATTTTGAAATGAATCTTCCCTAATTAGGAAGCATCGAGAGCCCACAGATAGCATTGGTTAATTAGCCTAAGCTGACTGCTGTAACCAGATCCACTGCATTAATGGCAACACAGCCCCTGTGAAAAGCATCATTGTTCTCAGGGTAATTGTCCTTTTAGTTAACGCGGCCCAGGAAGGGCTCTCCTTGTTAGAGGAGCTGGCTGGATCCAAGGACAGCCGGAGGCAGGGAGGGGACCGGGACTGATACTGGCCCAGTGCCCGTTGTGACAAGCCCACTTGTGCCCTCTGCTGAAATCCCCTTGGTATGCAGTGGAATTAGCTGTCCCCAGGGTGTGGCACCAGGGGGTTGGTCATTAATTATATACCCTGAATCTTAACGAATGAGGAGCAATCAATAAAATAAAGCAGATGTATGCAAATAGGATGCTGATTATGCTGCCTAATGACATGTCATGTTGTTGGCAGGAAAGAGCTAAAGGGGAGAAGGAAGGAAGGAGATGTAGATAGAAAACCAAGTAGAATGCCGATCTTGTACCATGTTAAAAACACACCAGCAAAGTATTTTCCTACACGTTTATAAAAGTAGATTTGCAAGTGTTGGTTTGAGGCTGTGCTCTTTCAATCGAGTTTATTAGAGAGATGAACTATGCACTTTTATGTGTCTCTGGGAGTCAGACAACACTCATTGTTGGTCAGGAAATAGAGCGAAAGTTAGAAGACGGGTCAACTCGAATTTGAGTAAGGGAGAGTAAACTCTCGTGGAGGTTTCGGAGTGTCAGCGGCACTGCCGCTGGTGGAGGGCTGGCGGTCGCTGTGGCCGAAAGGGAGGAGAGGTTAGTTCACCTGCTTGGAACTCTGCCCCTGCACTGAGATCTCCATTGTATCAAGCCAGCTGGAGCTGTTGGAAACTCTATACCTGCCTTTAAGCAGGGAGGGAGGGCAGCCAAGAATTAACTGCTGCCTCATCCTGGCAGCCGCCAAGGATGCTGTCTGCCTCCATTCATGGCGAGCGCGAGAGGGCAAAGAGGGAGGAAAGGGGAGGAGCGGTACTGGCGATGTTTGTGACCAAAAAAAAAGGGGGGGGGGGTAAAAGAAAGATTCGTTGTATTAGGAACAATGCATCCTGATCAAATACCGCAAAGTGTTTTTTGGAGTACTCTGTCAACTGTGCAAAAGAAGTTCCGCAAAAAAAATGCATTCAACATTACCCTGACTTGGATACTTAAGTGGTCAGGGGCCATTGTGATTTTGTTTTTCGATAGCCAAACTTTGTCTCTGTTTGAGCGCACTTGTACCATTTAAAACAAAATACTGCATATCAATAAATAAAGCATTGTCTTAAAACAGATATCGACTGACAACCAAATCAAATGTTTTTGTCATGCGTATAGCGATTAGAGTCAAACTCCTCGTTTTCTGAGAACTCACGACTTGTGTCGTCGTGTATTTCTTTGCCTTGTGTGGGCGTGTGCAAACCGTTGGTTTGATTCCAGTCAGACGACCAGATTCCCATCACACCGGTGAAATCCAAGACTTAGACCCATCAGAAGGCCAGGACAGTCCAAGGAGAGGCCAGAGAACAGGTGGTGACCCTGTACAGCCTGGGAGTATATTATTGACCTGGGCCCAGTGGCCAGATTGATTACTTTATTGTATTGCCATGAACCTCAGTGGCCAGAGACCTCTGGTTGACCCGGGCTGGACAGAGCGTCGCAGTGACCCTCACCTTAGCTAAAGAGTTATGTGGCTTTGACCTGCTCCCTAATGGGGGGGGTCTTGACCTGGTTCGCTACTGGCCTTAGTACAACGCTAAAGTGGGCCCAGACCCCCCCACCCTCACACAGTGTTGTCACCCATGGTTATTTAGAGGCTGGGGGGTAGCTGGAGCTCAGGGGAAGGAGCCAGCTTGTTTTGGGGCCGATTGTGTCCCGACTGTGGACCTTCCTCTGACCCATCTGTGTTCATTGTGTCAGCAAGATGGAAAAAGCGGAGAAAATGTTAATTAACCCTCACCAAATTACACCGACATGTTGGGAAATCAATATTTTTTTTTATCAGATATCCTCACCTCATACTAATGATGCATATGACTGTTGTTAGAGTTTTTATGCATTTTACATTGAAACATTTAAACCCCAAGTAGCCTCTTTTTTTGCCTCTTTTTTTTTTAGGTTCATATAAAATGTGTCAGGCATTGGAAAAACCCCTATTTTTGATCGTCTGTGAGTGGAACTTTACCAAGCGTTGTGCGGTGTAGCGGTTTTCTGGGCTGAATGCCACGTCGACTAACCTTGTGGCCCGTATAAACAGGGCGAGACAACAGGCAGCACAGGGGAAACAGCCTTTACTCTGGTTGTTTCCCTTACCATCACATCCTACTTCCATTTAGCTGACAGACAAAATATCTGTCAGGCAGGTTTTTCCTGTGCTCTACATACTTTTTTGGGGGGGTTGTCAGCTACAGCTTCTCATCAGAAATAAACAACCTTACACTAAAGGAGCTGGGTAAACAGTTGACTCTGTAATGCCTCCCCTTCTACCCCGGCCCACTGTCTGTCTTTGCTTTTGTTTAATTTGTTCATTTCTTCAGTGGAAGTTTCCCAAGATTCTCATCAGACGACGCGTGGTGGGGGAAAAGTGCTTGAATGTTTGAATATGGCAGTCTTATTTTTAACAATGTAGGATGCACCACATCTGAGCTGCGATACCTATGAACAGGGGGGAAAAAAAAAGGTCTTCTCACTTTATGATGCTTGCCTTTTTTTTCCCATCACTATCTTTAGCACTCGTCTCTCCCCCAGTAAATTGGAGGCATGGCTGTTGAGTGGAGAGGAGATGAACTGCTTTCTGTTTGAAGTGGATGCTGTAGTCCTGTTTAAAGGAGGATATGAAGGCCACTTTTTTGTTTTGTTTTTTTTTGAGAGCAAGTCATCTCCCGATTGAACTCGGTTCCTAGGAAAGCCTCCTTTTGAACATCTCGAAAGTGAACAGTCAACACTGACCATATTCAAACTTCCCCTTATTATATTTCTTTCCCCTGTCTTCGGTTGGTGCTGCTTTGCATCATTCTTGCCTATTCAAAATTAATGCAACTTCAAACACAACCTTGTACCATAATAAGTGCTTCACTGACTGTGTAAGTTTTGAAAGCAGTAATGTTGAGTGTCAGAGACAGGAGGCTGGTGTTGTGGGGTTTATTGTTGTTTTTAAAGTTTTTGTTTAATAGGTGCTCCCTATGTACCTGCCCAGAGAGGGGAATGTGTAACCGCACCCACCCAACTGCAGGTGTTGTTACTAATTACCGATAATCACAAGGTGATGCGCAGCACAAACAGATGCTCTCTTGAATACCTCCTTCTTTGTACCGAGCCCGACTTCACCACACGCTCGTTGTTGCACAAAAACATTTCTTAACTGATCAATTAAACAAGCGCGCTGTCAGAATCAAGCAGCTCTCATCGCCCCTCTCCAGTGTTTCTGATGCCTCTGCAAAAAAAAAAAACCCAGCGCGGCGCGCTCCATCACCCACCCTCGTCTTCCTCTGTCCCAATTAACACTCAGCCCCCATTACATTGATTGGGTGAGGTGTAGTATCGGCGAGGTGGACCGTGAGCACATTGATCACATTGACCCACCATGTGAACCATGAGAAAATGTTGAGCTGCACGTTTCTAAGCATCAACAACGGACTTGAATAAGATCTTCAGGACCATCAAGCTGTGGTGTGCTGGACTCTATGTGTGTGCATGTGTGTGTGTATACTGTACTTGTGTTTATGTATTTCGGATTATTTGCATTGGGTGTGTCTGTGCTGTTTCAGGTTTCAGGACATGAGCTTTAATGTGGTTTTGAGGATCTAATAGGCACACGCCACACCTAAATTATATTCTCTGGAGACCTTCGATGCAGAAGTGTTGTGTTCCTCCTACAACGAATCTTTAGCTTATCCCATGTTTGTGTGTCCATACACACACACACACACACACGCTCTTTCTCTTACACACAAACACACATGGACACACGTGCACACACACACACACACACACACACACACACACACACGCACACACACACACACACACACACAGAGTCCTACAACCAGTCAAAGGGCAAACCACTGCCCCACCTCCTGTAGGTGCACCTGGCATCTGTGAGTCCACTCCAATTACTTCTCCCCAATTACAGGTTATGAACCAATTAGTCACCCTCTCGTTTTACACTGCCCCATCACTCTCCTTGCTCGCAGCTCAAATATGGGGGGCATCTGTTAGACACGGGGCCTATCATGACGTTCTTTCTCTGGGACATTTGCTGTTCAGTGTAGTATCAGATTCAGTCGAGTGATTTATACTACTGGGTTGTTGTTTTTTTTCTTTTGTTAAGGAAAAAAAAAAAGATAACAGGACTGAATAGTAAAAAAGCTCCTGCCGTACAGCTGTCTGGAAGCAGTTCCCTCAAACGTGCACATACTGTACATTGTAAGAAACACATACCAGGGACAGTTAAAGCTGTCAACTTGTAATTTGTTGTGGCACTCAACTTGAACTTTCAGGGTGAGCCAGTTGGCCCTGCTCTAATTCTCACCCCCCTGCTAACATGTTTTTCCTCTCTGTGTCTGTGAAAAGAGGTGTACACAAATGTGGAAAAGCAAGTTGGCTCTTGTACCTATGAAGGAGTTTTTTTTTTTGTGTGTGTGTTCTTTCCCCCCGAGGTTGTTGCGTTGTAATTGTAAGGTTTATAACTATCTGCGGTATGTGTTGGACTGTCTGCGTGCAGCGCTTTGCATACAGAGCCTCCTTCCTTTAATGGCTTCAATCTCCTGTTGTTGAAGTGTGTAAAGACACTTAGCCTGAGTCCGGCACGCTGGCGGTCAGAGTGGATACTCGGCTAACATTATGTGTCTGAATGCGTCTTGCATACAGCACGTATGACTCCTCACATGAGTGCTTGGGTGCTCGCACGCACACAGACACAAACACACACACAGGCACACGGACACACACACACACACTGTACTGTGCGAAAACGATTCTCTCGTGGATGATTGTATAGGAGATTGAGCAGAGCTGCGTAAGCGTCCAGGGTTAAGATTCAAAGTGCTTTGGATGTGATCTTCCAGCTCTCAGTTTCCGTTACTATACTGATAGCGCTCTTCCCAGAGCTGACTCTTGTTTATCTTGTTTGCTGGCATGCTCTTTCAATGTCACAACAATGACATCATTAATTAAACGTGTATTAAACGTGCCGTTCCCGAGGATCGCAAGGCACCGCTGAATCCGCTGCCTCTGAGCGAACCTTATTTTCATTCGTGGCTTTTCATCCCAGAGAAGTCGGACTTTGACACTGCAGCAGTCTGATGAAAATTAAGCAGACGCCTTTGAACAAATTTCAATGCGGCAACTTTTTGTCCTGTCTCCTGTGGTCACTTCTGTCATCCACCTCTGATGTTTTATTTGATCATAATGCGATGGGGGTGCTTTTCATTTTTTGTCCGTGTGTCGCCAGCATGCTTCAGTGGCGGAGCCTTTTTTTTTTTTTCCCATCGTTTTGCATCATCTGGTGTTTTACACACCTCTGTCAAAAGTGACCTTAAATCCATGAACTGTTTCAGCTGTAATCTGCCCTGAACACATAGCAGCTTTTGTGCCCTTGACACGTGCTCGCTCCAACACACCGAATCAATTACTGCAACGTGTCATAAAAGTAATGTTGCCGTTCTTCCAGTGCCCACTTTCGCTCTGCTCGCGGCATCTGTCGCTGGCTTGAGCTTCCTGATCCGAAAGCTAATTACTCAACAATGTAAACAAAGATACAGTCGGTAATACAGTTGAGTTCAACAAAGCTCTCGACTGACTACTGAATGAGGAGGGCAGATATATCATCAGCAGCAGCCTGCAACCAAATCCCTTCGCAAAATGGACCTCTTTTCTCCGCTCATTACCTCCCTTTGTCCCTCTCCGACTCTTTTTCATTTCTCTTGAAGCGATCTGTCTTCCTGCCTTTGTGTCTTGCATATCTGTCTTCCGAGTCATCCCATACATCTAAAGTTCAATGGAGAGTATATTTAAAATTCAAGTGTGAAGCTCTGGGGGTAAATGGGTGGAATGGCGGAATACAGGAGCACTCGCCGGCTTGATATGCTCACGCAGGCGTGCATTCAATTTGAAGCAAACTTACCAATGCTCATGTACTAAAGATGTGTGCCTGTCCTCTGAGGAATGTGTGGGTTCTCTTGCACTGTTTGACCTTCAGACCTCGAGCTCACGTGACTGAAATTCCACTCACACACGCACATAGACTACATACAGTATGCTTGCACAACACACACGGGCGCTCATCTACTTTTATCTCCTTGCTCAGAAATAGAACCTGGGCCACTTAAAAACTGTAATAATACCCACAAGCCCTCTCAGCTCACAGATAAGAAAGCACAAAGATAAATGGCGGCAAACAACGCTCATTCCAATCGAATAATTGCTGTTTTGAGCGTATCGATCCCTGAAAAAAAAAAAGAGGGGGATTCCTCCCATGAAGCCATGTAGCATGGGTGCTTCAGTGCTCCCCTATCTAGCCTTAGTGGAGCTCTGCTGTGCTCAGCAGGCCGCCCAGCTGGGGCCCAGATGTGGCAGCCATGTCATGCAGAGCTGGGAGGCAGAAGATAAGAGGCCGATGGTAGGCCCGCTCCTTGGTCTCGGGTCTGCTCCGCAGCGGTTCAACCCGATGTTGCGGTCGGCGCGATCTGAACTTTGACAGCCCGTGTCATGCTTAATGCCTCACTTCCCAAATACAGCTCAGTAGGGCTGATTTATATCTACCAGGTGCTACAGTGTGCAAGCAACTCGGGGGATAAGAGGAGGCATGTGGCCATTTCATTAAGGCAGATGAACAAGGGCTGCAGTGTGTGTGGAGATGAGGGGCAGGAGACTGGTCTTTCTCAAATATGGCTGCACGGCACTGGAGCTGTCACAACACTCCGACCAGGCCAGGGGAGGAGAGGAAGACGAGGACCTTATTAACACACTCCTCGTTTCTTAAAATATCACCGGAGCTTTTTCCTTCTGCCGAGCCCCTCGTTTGTCTGTTTCCTCTGCCTGCACCCCCCTCCCCCCCCTCCCCGTCTGCGGAGACAGGATGTTTCGCTGCGTTTTTAGCAGTGGGCATCTGCCTCCCCGGCTCAACGGGCCTTTGACTTTTATAGATGCCACCTTGCCAAGTTCTGGCGCAATCATCGAGCTGCCAACAGCTTTAATAGTCAGATATTTGTTGATTTTCTTTCAGCTGCTTGCAGTAAAGATGCCTCAACTCTGGCCCTTTGTGCTCCTTCTGTGCAGCCTGTTACAAGAGGGGGCCGTGGTTCTCACCACTCAGGGCTCATATCAAGCCAAATCACACAAACACCTTCTTAATATACAGAGAGAGCATGGTGTTAATGGCTTTAATCCAGAGTGTAGATTTAGGTTTAATGTCTTCTTTTTGGGATTTCGAAGTGACAGTAAGACACCCCACCCCCACCCCACCCCACCCAACCCACACCACCACACCCCCACCCACCCACCTTTCAGGTCTGCGCCTCAGATTTGGTGCACGTGAACAGTGACTTATGCAACAGGATCTGCTATCTTTTAGTCACATTCTGCCCTGTTTATTTCCTGCCAAACTGTAGTGTTTCTCTTCACACAGGCCCCTCTGAACACTGTGGTCGGCTCTGTCAGTGCTCAACGCAGCAACAGAAATGCTGTTTGATGTTCCCTGCACACTTCAGAGTCAAGTGCTGAGGTGTCTTTCAGCATTGCCCTCCAGGCCACCTTGTTATACACTTAACAAGTTGTTTTTCTTTTGTTTTTCTTCCCTTTTCCTCTGTTGACAGTTCCTCATCACAGCTTTACTCAGAAGGAATGCACATCACCTTCCAAGGTTTGCCTTGGAATCTGTCCTTGTAAACTGTAGGGCGAGCTCTGCTCTCCTTTTAAGATGACGACTGCATCAAGACCTGATTTATGAGCGTTCTGTTTATAAACTGCCAGTGTAAAGATCAGGCATCTCACATGGCATGTAAACTAGCACTGGATAGGCTTGTCTTCCTCATTTTTCGCTTTTCTCGTCATTTTTTTTTTCCCCTTTTCGGTCTCAATGAAACACTGAGTGTTTTCCGGCTCTATGGGAATCCCACTCGTGAGAGTCCCTCCTGCATTGATTGATCTGCGAGAGCCACACGGCTCGTTGGAGAAGTGACACATGCGGTGAGAGGGCTAACTGGAGATGTATGCCCGAGTGACACAAAAATAGCCGCGTATAAGAAGTCAGGGATATCTGTCAGTGTTGCGTTCCCTCACGTATTCAGAGCAGGCTTGTCGTCACCCTTTTCTTTCTTTTTTTTTAAATGCCCAGATCTAAAAAAGTTACTTTGTTTTTAGACCCTGAACCCCGCTGTACGTCTTTGCTCTGCTGTTCAGGTGTCTTTTTGACATCCGGAGTCCCAACGTGTCTCGACGACGTCTTTTGAAACACGGGTCACGCTGTTCTTTTAACTTAATTAACTCCCATAATTCAGCGGGGGGAAGGGGGCAACAGAAAACACTTCTCCCCTGAGGTTTATTGTTTAAAACGGGTGCAGTTCTTTCCCAGGATAAGGGCTTCAGCTAAGCAGAGAGGAATTTGGGCCAGGCCTCATAAAAAAAAAGAGTATTTGTGTACCAGAAAGATTTTCGCTTCTCCTTTCTAAATCTTTGTCATTAATGACTTTAGCAAATGTGAAGTGGGGAGGGAATGGTTCAGCTGTGCAAGGTCTTCAAAGCAACCCTCTAATTATTTATCCAGGATATCCTACTCTAGAATTAGAGGCCAGGTCACCGTCGGCTTTCATGCCTTTTTTTTTCTGCAAAGAAATAATTTCCACAGAATGGTTTCACTGGGACACTCTCTAATCCCTGCTTTATGTTCGTGGTGTGTGTGCGTGCGTGCGTGTGCACGAGTGTGTGTGCAAGCGTGTGTGTGTGTGCATGTGTGTCTGGATATACGCTCAAACACATGATAGGGTCCTTTTTCTACACAAGCTTGTGTGAAGGAGACTGCATGGGTCCTCAGTATGAGGTGCGTAAAAGAGATAGTAAGTTTCCATTTTCCACACATAACACTGCATGACTTTCCAGATCTCTGCTCTCACTCTCGACAGCTTTCACCCACATTACTCAGGTTTCCTGGTCATTTGGCCTTCACATGCCTTCTAAAAGGGATCTTATCACCCTTCTCAGGTTTAGACACTTAACCGAACACTGGCCCTAACTCTCAGGCTTGTGCCTCGGCCTCAGTGTTTGTACTCCTGAGCTGCTCTGCGAGTTAACTCATCTCCTAATCTGAGCGTATTTCGCCACATGTGCCAGCTTAGGCCTCTTGCGAGTGACTTGTCAGAGTTCCACTATAGGTGTAATTTTTTTTTTTTTTGTTTTCTCCAGAGACAGTAATATTTTTCTGGTGGCAAAAGCACAGTTACGCTGTGATCTCGTGTCCCCATGAGTCCATTTTACATTCAGGAGTGTGTCTCTTTAAGAATGCTCAGCAATGGATATTTGTCTAATTCCAGGTGCCAGTAAGGCCTGTGTTTTACCAGGTGCAGGACCAGGTCATTACTGAGGTATTTGTTTTCCAGATTACATAGAAAGACCCAGCATTATAGACGTGTCATTCATGTCCCCGATCTGTCTGTCAGGGCAGGATTCTTGCTCGCAGCCTGCGTGCTGCTCACCTGTACGCTCCCGTTTTAATGTACAGCTTGCACAAGACCCCAGAGCTACCATGTTGTTGTACAGGGGTAGAGGGGGGCTTCGCTCCCCCCCAACCCCCTGCTCTTCTCTCTCGGTCAACAGGGGCTCAGTATGCTGATCAGTGTCAGCTATCCTTAATGGATGTAGATGTAGCAGTAATGACATCTCCCTGTCCGCCCCGATCCCTGCAGTCCCTGAGGTTTTTGAAGGCAGACCGAGGAAACGGAGCTGAGTGACATGTGTGGATATGTGTGTGTTTGTGCATGTGTGTGGTTGGCGGGGGGGGGGGTTCAAGTTCAGCTCCACAGCCCGCGGTGGACGTGCAGTCGATGGTCTCTTTAAAACATTTACATAAAGCCCCACAATTGTGATAATAAACCATTTTATCATTGTGCTCCCAATCAATAATGCGGCTTCTTAAGGTTTAATATTTCAATGGTATTGATCATTTTAACAACTGTGTTTGTGGTTGCCTTGGCCGAGCTGAAACGCTGCAGGAGGGTGTGTATGTGCACATGCATGTGTCTAGCAGATGTCAGTGTGACACGGCGCGATGTCAAGATTTATGCTCCACAATTACACGACTGACTTTCCCCCACTTGTGAAAAGCGAAATGAAATTTCTCGTCTTGTTTTTCTTTTCCTCCTCAACACTTACATGCGAGTTGTGGTCATTGGTTCTCGTCTTAACCACCCTCCACCAGCCTAATCCTGTTACAACAGGACAAATGAAATGGAGTGAGTGCAAACAGAAGCTCTGAAAGCACTGTAGTTAGCAGATTTCACTTCCATTCTCTCTGGAGAGAACGTCTGCTTCCAGCAGATATAAATAGGGGCAGATTTGATAATTAGTAGAAATGAAGGTCCTGGGGCTCCTCCACTTTGATCAGCACAATCCCCCCTTGTCCCTGACCTTTCATTGGACACGTGTCTTTGGCTCTCTCGCTTTCTCTCCAGCCCCATCTCCCCATCTGACTTTCTGTGTCTCCATAGCTTCCTCCTCTCTTTCTCTGCTGATCTGTAAACAGTACAGAGACTCTCTCCTGTGATTCTTAATTTTTTTATTTTTTTTTTACATTTAAAATTCCTCTCCAGGTCCCACCATCCGTTTGTTTTGTATTCTGATTGATTAGTGCCTGACAGGCTGATATACAAAGTGCCAACTGTCCTCTTAGCCCTGCTGCATTCCACACGATGGGAAAGTCGTCAGTGCATGCAAAAGGATGTAAGGCTCCGTGTCAGACTGTTGCAAATCACTCCGTTTCCATGTCTGTTGGTCTGAAACTGAGCAGAAATGCAGGATGTGTATCTAACTAATCTGTTAGGTATTTGAAAGACACAGCTAGAAGCGTTCACTCTCTTTCACTCTGCCTCCGTCGGCCTCGCAATTTTACAGACACCCTACTGTGTGCGGATGTATACCAGTGCTCTGTGCGCTGGGTTGCCTGGGGGCGAACGTTAGTTTGTGCCCGATAGCCCTCTTCTGATTATACATCAATACCTTAATTCCGAGAATAATTTATGCGCTTATAAATTACAAAGCTTTCTAAACAAACCACGAGGGATTTAAGAGGAAAATAATACGATGCAGTTTTTCAGAATGAAAGATGATTGTGCTTGTGGCTGCAGTAATAAATTCTGCTCACTTTCTCTGTACTTAATTCTTCAGATACCTGCGTGTCATTTCGTCTTCCCTGCATCATTTAGAATCTCGCTGCAACTTGACAAATGTTCGCCACATTTAGTGACAATTACATCCACCGACAAAAAGAGTTGTTAGAAGTCGCTAAAAGCGTGCGCATCCTCTCACTTCATCTTTTCCCTCGCGCTGATGTCTGAATGAAATGATATGCAGCTTCTCACATTTATACTCCGAGTGCACCCGAGAAGCCCCCCCATGCTGGTTGCTAATTGGCGGGAGACTGGGAGCTTCCTGCTGTGTGTTCGCTGCTTCCCTTTGCTTTGCCACCCCACCAGGTCTTTCACCAGCGCTCTGCACAACCCAGTAATTAACCCGCAGCTAATTAACTATCTCTAATTACACCACCACGCTGTTTCTATCACACCCTCCCAAACTGAGGAAACACTCCAGTGCGACGTGTAAATCCCTTCTGGATGCTTCTCGAAGCTCGCTGAGCTCCCAGCTCTGATCGCTCGGTCGGACCGCTCTCTGCTTTGGTAACATGTCGCTCGGCCCTGTGACTCCGCTGCGCGTTCATCTGGCATAACTCTCTTACCTTTCTGCAGTACGGTATGGATCAGCATGATTTGATGGTGTTGCGTAAAGGGGGTGAAATCATTTTCAAGCTTCTATTTCAGGTCTATTAACAAAGGAGGCAATTGATACTACAAACAAATCAATTTTTTTCCTTCTCCGGCCAGTTGCTAGTGCAAAGCGCTTACTAAAACCGAGTGCCGGGGAACCAAAACAATCCCCGTGTTGCCTCTTAGGAATTTCAGTTTACTCGTCAGGACAATTTCCGGTATACGTTTGATTTAATGTGTAAATTACAAGTAAAATTTGCGACGTGTCTACTTGTGTCGTAGCTACACGCATGGCAGAAATTGCATGCCTCAGTTCTGGTGTCTTGGAGAAATTCTCCCAGACACGCTAGTGACCCCCCCGTCCCCCACCCCACCCCACCCACTCCACCCCTTCGCTCACACACACTCGTGTAAACACACAGCACTGTTCCCCTCTGCCTTAGACTCAACACAGCAGCCACGGCTATTTCTGTTCCACAGACTGATAGCTCCTACTGAAGATCATTGATTTTACGGGAAGCCCTGTTTACAGGCTGAGTGCCATCGACCTGAGGTGACTTTTTGCCTCCTGCAGTTGGAACAATACTGGATCACCCCTTACGTCTGCATTAGTCAAACAGAATTTTTTTTTTTTCCTGGAACGGACCATAAACAACAATGTTGTTTATTGTTAATTGAGTTACAGCGTTGGAAATCAAAGGGAAGGAGACCGTGTAAAGACCTGCTGTCGCCCTGTTTAGTGTGTGCCAACCTGTAGTTTACTCAGTGTTTTTGGACTAATGGCTGAAAGTTAGGTGACAGTGGTCCCAAATGCTTGAAGACAGTTTCCTCGTTACTCAAAGATCGCTAGCTGACAAAATTGCTGATTTGCACTTTTTCAGCATCGAATCTTTCAAAGGAATAAACTTGACTAAGTCATGCAATTAAGTATTCAGTCAGCATCTTGGCTAGAAAAAAAAAATGAGTCTCGTTTTTTAACAAATGAAATGAATCGCAAATAAAAGGCCATCATTGGATTTATTGAAATAAAAAGAAAAAAAAGTCATAATGATCCTCGATGCAAGTATAAGAGAGAGAAATGCTGGGCATTGTGAGCAATAAAAACATCCCTTTCCGAATGAGCTCAGTATTAAACCCAGAATTTACCAAGCCATGTAAGGCATTAAAGAGGACTTATGTTAAATAGAGCGATGCATGCATGCCTTTATTGGTGATTAATTGGAATAAACCTAGGAGATAAACCCAGGCCTCACTCTGCCTGAGGACTACAATGGTTCTCCCATCAATGAGCATGTCCCTAGTGCAACATCAAAAGCCTTCCCCTGCTTTATCAATAAGAACCCTTCCTTCCCACATCTTCCTGTAACTTGCTTAGCGTTCACGCCATTGATTTTCCAATAAGCGCCCCTTACCCTGCGGTGGCTGGCCAGGCTCTGTGATGGCTCAGAGACCAGACACAGACAAGCAACATCGCTGAAGAACAATTGAAAATGAGATCTGGTGTACTGTTAGGGGTCCTCAAGGCGTATCAGAGAACGGTGTGGTTTTTGTTTTATTTTTTCAAATTTAAAACAATGTTTCCGCACTCCTGATGTATATGTGCATCAGGCTGAGGGTCAGGGCCGTGTGCCTCAGTGAGTTCACTCTTCAGGCTGAGTCACAGTTGATTCTACAAAGAAAGCCCGCAGATCGGCTGCTCTTTGGGTAACGTCAGGCCTGAAGCCAGGTGATCATACATGCTTATAATCAGATGATTCCTCAGCCTTTAATTCCCCCTCAGTTGCTCAGTAAATCCAACCTAATGAAAGACCCACATTGCGAAATGTGTCTAATTTAGCATCCTTACCACATGATCCACTCTGCACATTGTTGATTCGAACCAATTCGCAGGGTTCAGACGACTTGGCGTTGTGAGTGGGAGGGGTTGGAGTGTGACTTTCATGGTCAGAGGTGAGGAAGAAAAAAAAAAGAGAGAGCACAAGGCAATGAGTCTTTGAACGCAGGTGGCAGCAAACTGTCCAATAGCCAGGATCTGTGCATCGGCATGCTCACCCTCAGATCAGCTCAGGAATCCAGCCCTTTTCTTCCCTGTGATTATCTCTTATTGTCAGTGGAGGCTTGTTTTGGCTGCACACAGCCTGCTTATTGTCAACTCAGTGGGCCCACATTCGGAATTACAATGCAACACAAGGGCAGAGGCCATGACGGAATCAGTCGTTGCAGTGCCAGTAAGCAAGCTGAATTGTTTTTCTTTCGCTTATTACATTATACAACCATACATAATCACACTCAAAAGTAGTCACCTTTGGCGGGTTGCCCCACCATTTTGATTTGTGGTTATTAACACAGCCAGCACTCTGAGACGCCGGCCTCCTCCACTTCCCCTGTACTTCGACCGCGTCTCTTTGTCTGTCTCCCGGACTTGTTTAGTGCCTCCCAGAGATTAAAGCTTTTCCTGCTTTAAACAGGTGTCACTGAGCCAGGCAGACCTCCAAGAGACAAACAGCGCTATATCAGTCGGCCCATCTGCGACTCTCCGACTCCAGACAACCCCATTGCTCATCAGTAACCACCGCAGGTTATTGAATTACACCATCTTGATTTTAAAGGGCAATCCTGTTTTCTGTAAGCAGTGGACACACCAAGCTGGCTCAGAGCTCCAGCGCTGATCAAGAGTCATCGTGTTATCCTGTCTTCTGCTAATTGCTTGAGGTATCTTGGCACAGTAATGGGAATGGATGGGTGCATGGCCCCCTTACAGTACGCTGAACTCACCTTGGTCACACTCAACAAGGCACAGAGTTGATCGGAGAACTTTGGCGGTCATTGGTAACTAGCGATCCCTAACGACTAGCGATCGCAGGCCAAGTGTTTGAAGCTCGACTGAGTTCTTGCAGTGAAATCTGGTGCAATAAAGAGCCGACAAAACACTTACGGGGACAAGACGCATCGAAATGTTTTTTCTATTGAAACACTCTTTTCACAGTCGTCATAATTTTTCCGTCATTTTCTCTCCTATTTCATCTTGTGCAGTTTCCCCCCATTTGCTCTCAGCTGAAGAATCTCTGTTTGACATGTGGCATGTTTTTTTGACTTGCATTACTCTCGCTGCCCCCAGTCCATTTGTGTGAAATGGCTGTTGAGCTCATAGCCTGTTATTAATGGAGCAGATAATAAATACAGACCAGTATGGCTAGTATCCCCTCACTCAATATGGCAGCCATCTCTAAATCATGTCTGGCTGCACAAAGCAATCTTGTTAATAAGCCAGCCAGCCTAATATCTTTCATTTTATATGCAAAGTAACCCGGGGGTCATCGAGGTTAGCGTCTCCAACATGTAAACAAAACAATCAGGTGGACCGTGCTCGCGGCAATATGGACGTATTCATCACAGCAACACTCACAGTGTATTTCCAGTCAAACACTAAGTGTCTTTATTCGAAACAACTGCTTTTTCTTTTAAGTTTTTATTTTCCCGTGTGATTATTTTAACCGCATTTTGCTTTTCTAATGCGTCATTTGGACCAAAAGCAGATATTCTGAGTGGGATTATTTCCTTTTTGTATTTCGACTGCACATGAGACAGAAAGGACTCAGGTATGTTGTGTGGGAGGCAGAGCTTCATCAGACATTCATGAAGAGGCAGACAGACATTATCAATCTCTCCTCTCCCTCAGTGGTTAATATGTTAGGGTGTGGGGGTAGACTCCATTCTGATCACAGCTGAAATTTGCATCCCTAAGTAAATAAGTAAATAAATCAAGTGCAAGCACTGAATGTGCTAATCAACCGGGACATGGCAGTGAGCTTGGTGCCGGGAAACTTTGCTCATGTAATATTCAGTACTGGTGGGTTAAAGGGCAGCCCAGAGTTATTGGTTTCAGCCCGATTGCCCCCTTTAATCAATGTTGGCTGCATCCCTTTAATAAAATTATTAGCTCAGCAGTATCTTGCGCTATCATTTTATCTCTTCTGCTCTCTAAATTGCAGCCTGTGTTGGGCCTCTCAGATGCTCGAGGCATGGCCAGCTCCCGAAAGCTCAGCTCCCATTTATTATTTCAGAGGCGGAGGATGGCTGGAGTGTTTGAAACCAGGCTAAGCATGGAGGTTATTGGATGCAAGATCTAAACACAGCTGCTGTGAAGTCCCAACCCAGCTTATGTATTTTGGGCTCATAGAAAAACCAGCTTTTTTATTACTCATGTTAGAGTTCAGAAATATCCATCTCAATAATGCACGAGCGTTTCCTTCTCCTCATAGTGTTTGTACACAATTGACGACAGGGTGATAAAAGTGATACTGTTAGGAATAGTTGTTTTTCTTTATTTTATCAGATGCAGTTTCCCTTTTTTCCCCAGGTATATTAATGTAAGATGTGCTGATGGGTGGCTTCTCGGTGTCTAATTATCTCACAGGGAATCTATTTGATCCATTAAGTTGGTCTGTTGCGTCTTTTTTTTTCCTGACTGCAAGTTAATTAAAAACGGATGTAGGATTTGCAGAATATAAGACTAGGGGTGTTGTTTGGGAGGTGAAGATAAAAGATGGTACCTCTGTGATATGGCAGGAAGATGAATCGTGGACGGCTTATTAGTGCTTGTCTCAGGTATTGTGTTTAAGTGCCTAATCTAGTGTAATGAGTACGGTGTCATTTTTCCAATTATATCTCAGACTCCTGTCTCTCAACCTGCGCACCATACGTTTGATTTCTGTCTTTTCATGTTCTTATGCAAACCTACAGAGTGATCTTTTTCACATTTCCCACTTCTACATCTGCATCTGATCTTTCCTTAACAGGCTTGGTAGTAATTGGAAGATGTAGGCGAGTGTTTCAACTATTCTTGCACACATTCCAAACACAGCCCTAACCTTTTTTCCCTCATTTTTGTGTCTCTGCAGGCCTGGATGCGATGAACGCCTCATGTAGGCATCAGCATGGACAGCTGTGAGTCTCCCGTGGTTTCTGGGACAGACGATGGGCTCGGCTCCTCCCAGCAGCAGCAACCACCACAGCCCTGGAACGATCTCTCTAGCTCGCAGGTCACTTGCACCAACCAGGCCCCTTCCCTGGATCCCTTATCTCTCTCTGCACCCTATACTTCTCAACCCCAAAACTCCATTGCACCTCATGACGGGGTGAGAGATCTACAGTCCCAGCAGCAGCAGCCAAAACAGACGTCACCCCCGGCTCGCCGTGATAGCTCTGCCACAGGCCAGCTGCATCCCAGAGGAGAGGGTCCGGAGGAGGAAGAGCAAGAGGGGGTGAGCTGTGGAGACGAGGGAGAATCGGAGGACTTGGATGAAATGGAAATTGACAGCTGTTTCCCAAGTCTTCAACCCTTCCCCGTGGTACCGATCGCCTCAGGGGGTGGGGGCATGCCCACTCTTCTGCGACATCAGCCCACACAACAGCAGGCACCACCTGAGAGTGGGAGTGAGGAAGGAGAGGAGGAAGAGGAAGAGGAAAGTAGTGATGTGGAGAACCTGGCTGGAGAGATAGTTTACCAGCCAGACGGCTCAGCCTACATCGTGGAGAGCCTCAGTCAGTTGATCCAAAGTAGTGGAGGCTTGGTACCCGGCCTGCTCCCCACAAACTCTGTTACGAGTGGGGGCAAATCGGGGGAACCTGCCGCGACTTCGTCCACAGTCTACCCACAGATCATCAACACGTTCCACATAGCCTCGTCCTTTGGGAAGTGGTTTGGTAATTCAGACCAAGGTTTTCCCAATACCTCAACATTGGCAGGCCTTAGCCCTGTCCTGCACAGTTTCCGTGTCTTCGATGTGCGGCACAAAAGCAACAAGGATTACCTGAACAGCGATGGGTCTGCCAAGAAGTCCTGTGTATCCAAAGATGTTCCCAACAACGTGGATTTCTCCAAATTTGATGGACTAGCCCTTTATGGCAAGGGTAAGCCCATTCTCATGTGTTTTCTCTGCAAGCTGTCCTTCGGCTACGCCCGCTCCTTTGCCACTCATGCCGTCCATGATCATCGCATGACACTGTGTGAGGATGAGCGGCGGCTGCTGGGGGACAAGCATGCATCTGCCATCATCCAGGGCATTGGGAAGGACAAAGAGCCCCTCATTAGTTTCCTGGAACCAAAAAATAAGAGCACTCCTCTGCCACCAACCCTGCTCCCCATAAACTCTGGACAGAGCTTCTATGGCACGTTTAGTGGTGTCCATCTGGAGCCCGGAAGCAGCAGTGGGGGCAGCGAGACCCTCCTGAATAAAGACTCTGACTCTGGCCTCCAGCAACAGCAGCAGCAGCAGCAGCAACAAACCCCACTGAGCTCAGTTCTCTCTGTTGGAGGGCTGAGTAATCCCAAAGCGTCCGCTCTTACCTCATCCTCAGGCTCTGCCAAAGACTCCAGTGCCCTGCCCAAACAGGGAGGGAGAACAGAGGAGCCTGCTGGGAAAGAGTTGGCGTGTAAGGGAGAAGATGGGAACACTGAGGGACATGAGAGCAAAGTGCACCTATCCAGTCAGGTGGGGGGCTCTGAAGAAGAAGAACTGTTATTAGGGGAGGACGAAGACGAGGTGGAGGCAGAAAGCACTGCAGGGGCATGTGGTGGTAACAGTAGCAGCGACGGGGGTGAAGCAGGGGAACCAGCTGTCTCAAACCAAAGCATTTCCAAATCTCCTTTATTAATGCCTAGTAGCACTCTCCAGCCTTCTGCCTGCACCTCTGCAGTCAGTTCCACACTCAGCAGCAAAGCCCTCGCTTCCATTTCCTCCTCTGTCAAGGAAGAGGGTTCAGCTGTAGACGGTGGGGGGAGGACCTCAGAGCTCCCTCTGAGCTTTAACTGCCAGGGACCCACAGTTCCCATGGCAATGGCGGCAGCTGCCGTCAGAAGGAGTGAGGATGACACTGCTGGCACTTCCTCCTCGCCTCCGTCCTCCAATGCTGCTGCTGATGAAAGTGCCAATAGAGATAGTGCCACAGCTCCAGAACCAAATGATTGCCCGGCAGAGGGAGAGGAGGAAAATGGAGCCCTTCTGCATCATCACCACATGCACCACCATCATCATCACCTTCACCCTTCATCTCATGGACACTCGCTCCCGCTTCCAGGGAGCTCCTGTGACCTCACGGGAATGGGAGAGTGTTCACAAAACCACGGGCCTGGTGGCAGCGCAGGAAGCGGGGTAGAATGCCCTAAATGTGACACCATTCTGGGCTCCTCGCGTTCGTTGGGCGGTCACATGACCATGATGCATTCGCGCAACTCATGCAAGACACTCAAGTGTCCCAAATGCAACTGGCATTACAAGTACCAGCAGACACTGGAGGCCCACATGAAGGAGAAGCACCCAGACTCGGGAGGCTCCTGTGCGTATTGCAGCAGTGGTCAGAGTCACCCCCGTCTTGCTCGTGGAGAGAGCTATACCTGTGGATACAAGCCTTTCCGGTGTGAGGTAAGTAGCCAACAAATGAAAAATGCTTAATATTTTCTACTTTTTTAATTTTTTTTCAAAATATTTGCATGAAAAACTTGAGTTTTATTGAGTCGGGAGTAATGAAGCATGTAGAACTCCTAGTTGTTCTGTATTCGTTTACGTTAGTCTGTTTTTTTTCTTCCTCATCATTACAGTCCGAGATAATCGGTTTTGTATTTCTCAGGTGTGTAACTACTCCACCACGACAAAGGGCAACCTAAGCATCCACATGCAGTCAGACAAGCACCTGAACAACATGCAGACACTGCAGAATGGAGGCACCATTGGCTCGGCACAGGAGCAGGTGTTTGGCCATACCCCAGGAGGAGTGGTGGCTGTCCCCTCTGTGACCCAAGCCAGCAGCCACCACCCCCCTCACCACCATCCCACCCAGTCCACCACCCACATGAGCGGTCCGTGTGGGGCCCCCTCCCCGACCAAGCTGAAGAGCAAACCCACGTGGCGGTGCGAGGTGTGCGACTACGAGACCAACGTGGCGCGGAACCTGCGCATCCATATGACCAGCGAGAAGCACATGCACAACATGATGCTGCTCCAGCAGAACGTGACCCAGATGCAGCACGGACGACTCGGACTGGGGGCCATGCCCTCGCCGTCGGAGGCCGAGCTCTACCAGTATTACCTGACTCAGAACATGAGCCTTCCACCAGGCCTCAAGATTGACCCAGCTGGTGCCGAAGCCCAGTTCCTGATGGGGAGCTTTCACCTGGATCCCAACATGGCCGCTCTGGGCCCCGCACTTGGTGAGCATTGTTTTCAGTCTCTAACTCTAAACAAACTCAGTCTTTTTCTGAGTCCTTTTTTTAATTGAGATTTTTGACATTCGTTTGTCTTGACATTAACAAACACATCTCTGCTTTTGTTTTCAAAAGGCGCATGACCGCAATCTAGTATGGTTAAAGGAAGTTTATAATGTACTGACATTTTTGAATTCACGAGGTCAGCCTGCAATAATTTAAGTCAGACAAAAGAATATCCAAAGATAATATTTTTCCTCTCGCACTTTTCATCAAGAAAAGTCTAACCTTCTTTCTTCGTGTAATTCGTCTGAATTTGAGAGGTTAGAGGTCCAAACCTCTGTGTTCAAAGCTCCTCGCCTTCCCACAGGCAGCAGGCCAGCCTCTCCTTTTTTTTTTATGTCACAATTCCCAAACTGCTACTGAACTTCACTACTGGAGTTCTCTATTTTTTTTCCACGTTAGTAATTGCAGCTATAAATTTCGTCTTGGTCAAAGAAGGGGAGGTTAGAGGGCTCAGCGAGGGTAATTCAGCAGCATAGCGAAGTGTTTGAAGCACCAAGTTACAACCACACAGTTTGTACAGACATGTCTCCAACTGTCACCAGTTCGTAGACACAAACAAGAATTGATTGCTGAGACTAATTCTTTTTCCCCCCTCTTCTGCCATCTGGTTCATTTTCCTGTGAAGGGACTTGTTATAAGCATATTATAAGAGAGGCCATGATTACACAGTCTGGGTCCATAAACTGCAGAGGTGTTAGCGGTGGTCACACTTCTGGAACTCTTAAAGCCAACGTAAACTAACTGTACAGCACAATACATTAGGGCCAGTCATCCCCTTTTAAGGGGAAAAAAACCTGTGAACACAATGAAGTCTGAAGTTAAGTGTACACTTAAACTTTCTCACGGTGGATTTTTTTTTTTACTTTCGAGCGTATTGCGATTGTTGCATCCAACATGTTTGTATTACTCGGTCCCGATCTGATGTGATGGAAAAAGAAAATGATGACAGGCAAGAAAGCAAGAAAGAGGCGATGGTCTGACTTCTCGCTCTTTGTCCAATACACATGAGTCAGACAGTCATTTTTGCAAGTCATTTACATTCTAAAATAAGCAAAATTTGTTTCTCTTTTTCCAACGTATCCCTTGGCATTATCATTTTGAATGTGGATATCAGGCTGTGAGTGTAGATAGGTCATGTGTGCTGCCAGAGATTTTTATAGCGTTATTAAAGCGATACAAAAACAAGTGCAAAACTATGAGACACAGTGCCTCCGCATAATGATCCACCACTACTGTAAGATTTATTGTGAAGCTGAATTTAGGTCTGCAGTACATCACTGAATCTGCATAGTAATGTAAGCAGAAGGCCAGGCAGAAATTAGAGTTTTTAAGGTGTAGAAATTACAGAGCAGTGACAGTGAGTGCGCTTATATGTGCATGTGTGCATCCGTACGACAATTCGTAAGGAGCCGTGACTCTAGAGTCGAGTCTGTGAGTGATTTCAGAGGGCTTCTCAAAGGTCTCCCTCTCCTGGCTATAAAAACTCAGGTAATGGAGAAAAGTTCGAGAGCAGGCTGCATACTGCAGCAATAAATAAAAAGGCGCTGCTGGAATTAATTTAGTGTAAAGCCGGGTAGGGTCAAGCCTGCATGCTCAGTCTGGGCAGTGAAAGATTAAAGATCAGCAAGTAAAGGCAAAAATGGCGCCTGTTACCTCATTTTTTTAGCATTCATTTTTTAAGCCAGCCTTCCCAGGCGGCACAAAGCATCAGTTATGTGGCTGGGTCGAACAATATGTGCTTGCTATGTTCTCTCCTCACTCTCGTTGGGAAAAGGCACCAAGCAAACTTAATCTTTGTGGGGTCCACATTGATTTAGAGAGAAATTGAAGGGGAAGAAGTTGAACAATCCAAGCAGAGAAGTGACTCGTTCAATTTTATTTTGCCAACTTGGGCAACAAATTTGATTTACAGTAATGTGTGCTCGGGAACTCCTTGGTTTTTCAGTAATTATGAAATAACGCGCTTGTGCTGTGGAGCTCGTGGCCTTTGGGAGTTGATTTACAGACAGGGTATAAAAGTGCACCGGCCCAAACAGGGAGATGTGTCCATAAATTCTCAGGCAGTGGGAAGTATTCATCGTAATTGGAAAAAGTCTCTCTCTTCTTCACCGGCGCAAATGGTTATAGATCCATAAAAACATAAACATGAACATAATCCATCGTACAATCTTCAACTCGTAAAAAAAAGTGTTTTTTGTTAAATGTTAACTGTCTTCATTTCTTCTGTTAGAACCGTCTTAATGTCCACAGACCTTTATCATCACCTAATCTCATGGAGGAATAAAATGATCCTTAGAATTTTGAACAATGTTTCAGACTTTAATGGGCCTTCACCTCATGATAATTGTGTCTTTGTAAAGTTTTACAAAACTCATAGTTCGGATCAGTCGACACAGTGAAACCATAGATTTAGGGGAAAGAAAGCTGTCAGACAAAATTTTGCAGCACAGATTAGAATCTATACTTTAAAGTTTGAAAAGAAATTGTGTAGATAATATGCGTGCTGTAGTATGTGAGAAGTTGATTATGTTCAATCCTCCGTCCTGATGAATATCCCTTTCAAATTTGTGTTTGTCTTTGTTACTTGTCTTGCAGTAGGTGGTGAAATCCCTATGGATGTGCGACTGGGCGGCGGGCAGTTGGTGTCCGAAGAGCTGATGAACCTCGGGGAAAGTCTCTCCCAGACCACAGATCCTTCGCTCAAGCTCTTTCAGTGCGCCGTGTGCAACCGCTACACCACCGACAACCTGGATGTGCTGGGCATGCATATGGGAGCTGAACGCAGCCTGCCAGAGGAGGAGTGGCGCGCCGTGGTGGGCGACTCTCACCAGTGCAAGTTGTGCCACTACACCACCCAGCTCAAGGCCAACTTCCAGCTGCACTGCAAAACCGACAAGCACGTGCAAAAGTACCAGCTCGTGGCCCACATCAAGGAAGGGGGCAAAGGCAACGAGTGGCGCCTGAAATGTGTGGCCATTGGCAATCCAGTGCACCTAAAGTGCAACGCCTGTGACTACTACACCAACAGCCTGGAGAAGCTGAGGATGCACACCGTCAATTCCCGCCATGAAGCCAGTCTCAAACTGTACAAGGTTAGTTGGCACCAAACACCACAACTCAGTCCTGTAACAGTCCAAGTGTTCTGCTCTTAATGAGTCCATACATGAATAAGAAGAAAGAGCCTTTGTGTTTCTAATCACCTCCTTGCTAATTTCATACTTCACAAAATGCAGTAAACACTCAAATTCTGCCCACACCACTATGAGCTGCTCACTCGAGGCACGAATGAATGATGGCTTTGTTGTGCGACTCTTGCCGTCCCACGAGTTATGTGCACTGAGGGCCACAGTGCTGCCATGAGAAGAACATGGCAGGCGAAGCTGGTTGGGAGGCTTGGGGCTGAATCACTTGGAGACGAATGAAGAAGTGTTAGGAGACAGAGGTTTGGTGCTAATACTCCTCGGAGCGGGAAAGGCTGAATTGTTCTCGACAGCCGTATTGATTTTTGCTGGACTTGGAGCTTCACCTTCTCCTCTAATCATTCCATAATAGCCAGTGGATGAACACTCTCCGAACAAATGGCCATAAATCTAACAGGCCTGATTCCACTTAGGTACCTATCCTGTGTGTCTGCGGCTTCGGCCACTCTGTGCTTAACCCGAACTGGCACAGTTGCACGAAAAACACCTGAGTGACCACATACAAACACGGAGAACACGTCCTTTGCCGTGAGCATCGACACAGCAAGCTGAATCCTTGCGTACTGTAAAGCTGTGCGTTGTGCCTCGTCTCCATTAGATGTTGCTTTTATTTGGAAGGAGTCGAATTCAGTATCGAGAGTTCGACCTGCAAAGAGTGAGCAGAAAAATCCATAGCAACATTTCTTTCACTTCATGTTTGTATATCGGTATCTTTTGCAGAGGAGTGAATAAGAAGCATGTCAAAAATGTGCTGCTTCAAGCATGGTCTTATAAGGATTTTTAAAAAAAAACCCGAAATTGAAGTGGTCAATATGAACCCCCCCCGTCCTAAAAAATTTCTATCTATTTGAAAGTCGTCCAGCGTTATGAATGATTCACAGAGCCACTGGCATGACAGGCATGTTTCCTGGCCACGGGGCCTTAATATTGAAATACCTGCAAAATGAAGAAATCAATGTTTGGGGTTTTCGTTAAAGAGGCAGGTGTAACGCAGAAGAGCAACGGACACAAAGAAGTGTTTAGTTTCCCATTTGGACTGTCACAGAAACATTTACAGATGACGCATGAGATTGCGTATGCGCGCAGTAATTGTTGGATTTGTTTAGTCGGCTGGATTCCCCCTCCCCCCTTAGATCTTGTTCCTCCGCTCCCTGAATCCCGACTGAAGCCTTGCATGATGCAAAATAGGACAGACCCCCCTCCTCACACCTGAGAGCGAGAAACTTGAGATAACGTGCAATGATTAGACTGCTTAAAGCGTGAATACGAAACTTGGGGTTTTTTTTCTCCACCCTGCCCTTATTTTAGAGCAAGTTTTCAGGAGAGAGGAGACATATGTCACACTGCTGTTGAGGCTGCGGGGGATTAAATATGTACAACACATCCAGGCATGATCATTTTTTATGGCTTAAGCCTCTTAAGATGGCTCCATATTTCTTGAAACCAATTTATCTTCTGACTAAGAGCGTGCGCATTTGTCCAGAAACTACCTGCTTTTTTTCAACCTGGGAGCAGTGCAGTTTCTATAAGCTCCTCTCGTCGCAGACTGCACTGGAAACCATGGATGTTGAGGCCTCTTAGCTGCACTGAATGCCCACTTGACAGTGTCGTAGTTTTCCTGCTGTGTTGAATTTACTGTCCTGGTACAGACACTGACAGACGAAAACCCACAATGCGCCACAAGTCTGTAAACCCCACTTGGTATAATATGCATGGACGAAAAGAGGGGGGAAAAAAAAAATCACCATTCATTTATTCCTCCCCAAAGAAATCTGATGCAAATAGCACCATTTTTAACCTTTTTGGGGAGAAAATAAATCATCAAGTCAGCATAAACAGGCTGTAAGATGTGGGAGATGCTGGGGACACTTCACCCAAATCAAACTGGTTTGCATTAAACAGGCCCTTTGTGTGCACAGCTCCATATAAATTGGAGCCTGTAATTACTGGAATTAAAAAGGAAGGTTTAAACTGAGGGCTAAGCTGGATGGGATAATTTGAGAGTCTGTGGTATGCGGCCCATATTAGGGCTTTCTAAAAATATCACCCCCTCTACCCCGTGTATTGGAATGTTCCAAAAGACCACAGAATGATCCAGCAAGTCATCCTGACCACTGGACCACCACACAGTGGGGGGGGTTGATGCTGTCCTCCACTCTGCACTGCGTAACTCGGTTGAAAGATGCCCATTCTGAGCTCTGCGCGCTCTGCCAGCAGCCCTCTGTGCTCTGGGGCTAACTTTCACCTTCTCCTTTTTCCCATGAACCATTGGGGACTGCAGTGGTTCTGATGAGAGCATGATAGTCACCCATCTGCTTCGAGAATGGTCACTCCTAAACACAAACAGATGGGCTCTGTAGCACTGCAGATAACACACGAAAAGCTTGTGTGTCGTGTTTTAAAAAAGCTGGAAGTCTTTGCTGACACTCTCTAGATTTGAAACAAGCCCATTTTAAAGTTTGCCACATGTGTGCGCGCACATAGTCACTCTTACAGTATCAGGAGACGGCTCCAGGGATTGCTGACGTGTTCCTGCAGAGGTGAGAGACTAATCCAGCTCTCAGGCCCCGGCTGCTCCCGGCCAGACAGAAATGGGTGGGGCCTAACCAGGCCCAGCCACAGGCCTCAGCTTCCAGTCAAGGGTTGGGGGAAAGGGGAGGAGCATGGTGTGCGGGGGGGGGTTGTTGGCTACCTTCCTTGTCTCGGGGGCCGGTGCAATCGGCGGTAATTGAGATTGATTGGATGTTATTTTTCCTCTTGCAAATGTAGTCCATTAGCTTGGCACATGCATAATCAGTTTAGAGCGCAGTTAGCCGAATGTAATCATGTTCCTCGGTGTCTGCTAGCACAAAATCCACTCCAGATGCCGCTTGGCTAAGGGAAGACAGGGAGAAAGTGCCGTCACTATCTGATGGGGAATCTTTAACCAAGAAAGTCCTGACATCCCTTCCCCTGTCCTGGTCCCGCTCTATTGAACACGCAACTGGGAGAAAAAAAATCACCTCTCTCTCTCTCTCTCTCTCTCTCTCTCTCTCTCTCTCTCTCTCTCTTTCTCACTGTCTGCTTTACACACTTGGTTACATCCAGTGTCTGCTCCCTAAATTTAGGAACAGGACTCTCAATCATATGTTTCCCCCATTGACAAACACAATACATCTGTACCTTGGATTAAATTACTGCTCCTATTTTACCCCTCAGTGCAATCCAACAGAGCCGGTGAACACTGAGAGAGGAACACGTCCTCAGTCTGCACAGAGCAAATAATCACAATGTAACATAATCGAGGAAAGAAGGCCGTAATGTGAATGAAGAGATTAGTGGTTACGCGAGGAGGCATTAAGGTGTTTCACTGATGATCTTACTCAGCAGCAGTGCCGGATTCTCAGACGCACGAGCGCAGGCCTTGTTGAACACTTATGCTTAATGGTCAGAACTGTTGGGTTGACAGCAAATCTTTGGGACTACAAGATAAACTTTTGTCAAGGAAGAACCACAGATCAGTTACTGTATTTTAGCTTAAACAAAAGCACTGTTGTCATCAAGTGAAGCTGATGTATTTTTGCATTCATGTATGAAATCAGGCTGACTCCTTCACATTTAACTTGTTATAACTTTCTCTATGTTTGACAAGTGAATTTCATCTCCAAATGTCCCAAACTCTTTGCTTGATGGTCTTACCTTAATTCTAAATATCAACATGACCAAACAGGTAATGCAAGTCGTCCTTAATGTGATGTCCACAGACTGTCTATTGGATGCTTTGACTTCCTCACACACCAGACATTTCTACAAGGAGGAGGGATAAGAGAGAGGGATGGAGAGACAGGAGGGAGAGGGTGGGGGGGGGGGGGCGACAGGAGGGTTGGAAGGATAGATACTCTGCTAATTATCATGGCCAGCCTATGATTGTTCAGTAATAGTGCTCAGTGGGAAAGGTTGCAGCAGTTCCAGGAAGAGCTGAGCTCTGATTTACTGGTACTACCGCTCTAATAAAGCGCTTGCTGCACATCCTGAGAGACAGCCCATTCTCTCCTTCCACACGCACAAGCGTGTGAATACCCACAAAAACAGACACACACACACGCACGCACATGCACACACACGGCAATCTAAACTGCCGCTGGGCTCATAAAATATATCATTCTAATTGTTCTTAGAAAAAGAAGTATTTAAGTTCAGTTATGTCCCATGTTCCTTGAACACATCCCCACACGTTGCGGTCCAAACCCCCAGTTATACCCTCCTTGTGTCAGCAGTCGCCTGCAGGGCGTTGAACTCGAGCATCCCACCTCAGACAAATCTCAGTCCTCTCCACAGTGGGTTGAACCGGGAAGGGGTGGCGTACGGCGGACAGTCATGGCGGATTGGGGAGAGTGGCTGTCAGGCAAGTAGCTGCTGGAGGGAGTGGGGCTTAGCGTTTGGCAGCCTGCAAGAATTTCACAACTCATGCAGCTCCCACCCCTCGAGAAGGCCGGGGAAGGGGTCGGGCTTTGACCCGTGGCACAGCTGTTGCTGCTGGTAGTGTTGATTGTACGTGCACAGGCCCTACTGTGGGTGTTTCCCCCCAACGTGATAGTGAGTGAAAGCGAAAGAGGGAAAGCCGTACCGTGTGGAGAAGCTGGTCTTTTACCGGCGCTTTTCTTTTCTCCGGCACCTCTTTACCATAACTGAAAGAGTTCAAAGTGTCCAACTCTGTTAAAGAGCCCGATCTTCTCTCTGTTTGTCATTACACAGGACAAGATGCAGAACAAAAGAGGGATTAGTGGAAGGGTATAGATTAACTCAGTAAGTTTTTAGGTGGGAGTCAGAGATGGTCTGTCTTGTCTGTTAATGATTCCTGTTTGTTTTTGTCAGATCTCTTTGTATCTGTTTTTGGGTAAGGCCATGGAAACATATGCGTAACTGCAGTAAAGCAGGTCATCCTGTTATCACCGCTCTGTGGTGAAGGCAGATTGGACTTGGGGAAACAAGAGGAAAGAGGGGCCAAGCCGTATCTGTTACTGTGACTGGGTTCATCTCAGTTCATGGGGAAGATAAGCACCACTTTGTGTGGGTGGTGTTTTTTTGTTTTTGTTTGTGACTATAGGCGTTGATGTATGGTGCTGATACTGGCTCCGGTCTTTCCTGTTTGTTTTTTAACGGGCAAAGTCGCTTTTGAAACCTTTTGTTGAATGTTATTGACCCTGTCTTATTTTGAAAGCCTCATTCTACATTTTTATCTTTTTTCATTATCACTGTGATATCTTTTTTAAAAAAAGATATTAGAGTACATTGATAACACAAAACAAACTCTGACATGGGTCTAAAGGAGGTTAAGGTTAAATGTTTTGATCGAACCAAACCGTCAAACAAAACTTTGTCACATTTTTAGTCTGACTATCAGTCTCTTCAGTCCTCATCATTCTGCTGTATTTGTTGGTTTTTTGGGGGTTTTTTTTACAGGATAACTGCAGATCATTTGTACATTTTAGCATCAGTTCATTTCTTTTCTCTCTTGAAAAGTGTTAAAAAAAAATTCTGAATATTTGTCTCTCAATTTCTTAATCAAGCCAAGCAGTTGCACAAAGAAATAGCCGAAAAGATTAACACATCTTGGAGAAACTGGCTCTGCACCAACAGAAGAGTCTCTGCAGCTAACTTTGCTGCTTCATTTCTGCTCGACTTTCATGAAACATTACAGCAAAATACGTTTGCGATCGTGTACAATTTTGAACTGCAGCAGTGATGCCAACACACTCCTGACGCCCGATGCTCTTTGAGAAAGATTGATGTTGCTGTTTGCTGTGTACAAACCCTATTTATCCGGTCATATACTTGTATTGAATGTGTTTTGAGTGTAGCTATCATGGTTTGATTAGCCACCCATATGGTCTTTGGACTTAGTCGCTCAATACATCCCGTGTCCTATAGCCAAGGCACCTCAAAGTCCAACACTGTCAATTGGCAGGTAAATGCTGCTCTTATGAGGCCAGATGGAGACTCCTGTGAATCTATACCTCTGCTAAGCTAAAGGGATGGAGAGAGAGAGAGAGAGTGAAGGAGGCAGGCGAGCTTTCCGGCTCTGTGCCATCAATACATCAGGGGCTCAGCCACCAGATTAATGGTCTCCGAGTGGTCAGGGCCACAAAACTACTCAGTTCTGAGGTCTGTGTTCAGTGGAGCTGTATATAAAAGCAAGGCTGGGTGAAGAAACAAATAAGTGGAAGGGAGGAGGTCTCAGGTGCCAGGATGAGCACACGTGGACCTCCACTCTGTTTGGCTTTGGCCTACGAGGGAGGGTCATGGGACAGATAAATCTCACGGAGGGATGGATTTGTGCCTCCGGCTGTTGTTTCGTTTCCCCGCGTCTCATAATGGTCCAAAAAGGATGTTCGAGGAGCGAAACGCCGTCTTATAAGCAACGGAAGAATGTTTCTACATGTGTTTATAATTGAGGTGATTTAGTCCCGAATGCATTTGATCGCTCCTTTGGTGATTTCAGAAACTTCAGCTGTTTTAATCCATTTGAGACCGAGTTTACAGTGCTGCAGCCATTTTTACTGTGATACTCTTTGGAGTACACATGGCATGTACTCAGTTTGTTTTACTTGAGCTGTTCTCGTCCTTTCCGCCCCCAATTTTTATTATTTTTTTTTTTCCATTTTGTCACACATTTGCTGTCGGATTGCGGAACCTCAGTGTATTCCGAGTTGGATATTACAGAAAGGTCGACGCTTATGACGGGTCAGACGGTTCCTGACACCTGTAAATCGTGTTTCCCTTCGAGCGATACGTTTTGTTATGGAAGGGTTACGGAGGACAAAATGTGACCGGGAGGACTCGGAGCAGAAAGTCCGTTTCACCTCTCCGTGACCACGGCCAGGGCTGAAATGAAACTCAACCATCACACAGTTTCCTGAGACGAGAATTTTTATTTGAAATTTTAGGACCTCGGGAGTGTTTTTTCTGCGGTGCCAGGAGAGAACAGCCATCTCTCTCTCTCTGAACTTCACGGCGCTGGCCGCCCGTCCATGTTTTACCTAATTGCTGTGTGCTGAAGTCCAGGGTTAGATCTGGGAGCTGTAAATCTTTCAGTGTTATGCAGACAATGTTTTCTCCAGATGTACAAGAAAAGATTTCATCCTTTTGTAATTAAGCGGTGCAGCCCAGGGTGTCATGCGGTTTTTATTAGGGGCTCTGGAAAAGATCATTTTGCACCTTGTTTTCTCATTACGCCTTTTATTCTCAAATACAAAAGATGGATAAGATGGAAGGATGACAACAGAAGAAGTGGCAGGGAACAGAATCCCTTTTTTGAATTATTATATGGAAATTACAAGGTAATGATGTAAGGGTTAGCTGTGGGGAGTGGGGGGCGGAGGAACAAAAGGGGACAAAGGCATCATCGTGGAACAAAAGCAATTACATACTTTGTCTGAGGAAGAATATCAGAAAAATGTTCTTTTTTAACCCCGAGAATGTTCCCAAATGTTATCTCCCCCATGGGTGCCGTCTCTTACACCTGTGCTCCACTTTAAACTTACTGCTGGAATAATGTGAGTGACTTGTGGAAAGTGATAGTGAGTTAAAGAGAGAGAGACAGCTTTAAGAGTTGGGGACAAGAATGCTCTTCAGCTTCTCAAGGGCACCGATACTTTATGGTCCTCACATTCCTACATGACACACTGATGCCCAGAATAGACAGAGCCCTGTTGGAGGAAGAAGAAGAAGAAGAAAAAAAGAAAAAGGTTTTAACTACCGTGCCTTCAAGCCCCACCCCAACATATCATCTCCTTACTCACCTTCACCTCACCCTGCCTCGTTTATGTGGCAAACCTCCGGGTCGCGCTTTTTCTTTTACGAGTCCGGGCCAGTGGAAGCGTCGGCTTTTGTTCGACTCGAGCGGTTTCAAACATTTGTGTTTTTCTTTTTTTTTATAAAGTCCCTTTTTGAATCCCGTGTCGACTTACTGGGGCCTTTTTCCACTTTGAGATATCCGCGGACGGCCGAGGAAGCCTCCGCCGCCTCTGAACTCCGCGACTCCCTCGCAGGATCACATGCCATCGTCCCGCGCTGCCAGCCCCACAAACTCTGTTTTATAATGTCAGCACATTCAATCAACAGTTCCCCCTAAAAATGAAGGCCTGATGAATAATTCAAACCTGGATCCTGCGTTCGGATAGCCTATCTCTCTCACGAGATAGGCATTTCCTTAATTCATGCTTGTTAGGTTGGAATAGTTATGTTAGGATAATTTGAACCATATGGACATGTCTGCACAGCTACTGTTAAAGTGCGAACTCTGAGAGCTGTTAAAGTACATTGCAGTGAGATCTGGCATGCGAATGATTATAGCTGTGATCAGTTTATTTGTCAAGTTTACAGGCAGTTTTTCTCCCCGGAAAGCAAAGTTCTCCAGTATTTACTGATGTTTCAGGGGTGAGAGAATATTAATTTTGCTGAGTTGAGTCCCACCGTGACCTAAATATTCCTCAGATACACGGACTCACACCAGAATCTAGCACAGACGCACTCTGTCAGTTTTATGTTCGCACCACACGGTCCAGAAAAACAGTACCTCTGTAACTGTGCTCCACAGTTTACAGTTCAATTTATCAGGTTTGCGTGAGCATTTCTGTAAAAATCCAAATCTAAAGGGAAAATAATTGTGTGAAAACCCCAAAACGGTGTCATTAAGAAGTCTTAAAGCGTAGACTTAGGCTTTAAGAAGTTGAGTGAAGAGTTAAATCAAGGCAAACCCGTCTGAACATGAAATTACTGTGAAAAATCGGAGAATTTGGGCCTGCTGTTTGCACTCTCTTACCACCTTCTCTTACGCATCAAATTGAGCTTATCATTCAATTTTCCTCCATTTATAACCTTCTCTTCTCTTTCGTAGGCTCAGTTTCTGGTCCTCGCCATCGTTACTTGACGATTCGGTGAAGAGGACAGAATAATTTTGAGATAGACCTCCTGCTATCCAGGATTAGCTCTGATCTTTCGGGATTTTTTGGGGGGGGATTCTTTGAGTCATCATATCAAGTCAGGAGTTTGCGAATTCGACTCGAGACTGAAATCTGAGGGAGAGTTGGCTATCTTTTTTGATTTATTGCAAAAAAGAAATTGTGTTTAAAGCCGAGTTTGTGCCCAGCCGACTAACAGCTGTGAGTCATGCAGCTAGTTAAGCGAGATCAGCGGTGGTGTCGGGGAAAGGAGGTTGGGGGGGGGCGTTTTTCAAACGAGAGATCCAGCACTGGAGTATTCCCAGTATTCAACTTAACTTTTAAATCATTAAACATGATGAAGCCATCTCCACAAAGTCAGAGGTTTATATACGAAAATCAAACACCATCTGCCATCTCTGATCAGAAGCAACAGCCATCAGGCCAGGGTTACCAAGGCAGAACAGGAAAAGCCATTAACTGCCAATCACTGCATCGATCGACAAGCCAGTCCACCACTACCACCTCCCCTTACCCCCCCCCCACCCGCCCCTGCCCACAGACACACACACACACACACACACACACTCTCACACTCATACAGTTCATCAGTTTTTTTTTTTACTGTACGGTGGGCACATGCACGTACACATGCGTGTCGCCTCAGTCAATCTAACTTTTTGTATGCTTTGTGGTGTTAACATTTTGCCCGCTTTGTCTCTCTCTGCCCAAAGTGTGTTATCTTTTGAATTATCTGCAGGCTAGATTGCAGGATTCTGCTCGGTTTAGATAAAGGCTGTCTGACATTTTTTTTTTTTAATACGGGATCAGTAAACCCAATGTGTTACTTGAAGGACAGTCAAGATGCGGTTCACAAGATATTTCTCCCTGGCCATAAGTTTGTAATCTCCTCATTACTGAGATGCATCTCGCTGAAGTCCATCGCCCTGTCAAGACCAGACTGCACACTCCATTCGGCTCGATGTGCCCGCACATTTTTGGAATCAGACTCGAGATAAAAAAGGGAATTAATAGGCAGTTGAAGGACAAAAAGGTAAAGAGTAGATTGATTTTTTTCCCCCCCTCCTCCTCTATTTTCTATGGTGTCGCAGGAACTGAGAGTCATTAGAAGAATATTTACCTACTTCCTAATTTAATAGAGTTGCTGTATATCAGAGTGATCTGGATCAGAGGTCAGGACTGGGGGGAGCAATTAAAGCCTATGGATCCACAAGCTCGGGCCTTGTCCCACAGTGTTTGCGTGCGTGTGTTGTGGGGAGAAGCAGATAGGTGAGGTGAGAGGGAGACAGCGGCACATATCGAGCACGGCTCTATTAATTTATTGAACTCTCTTACTGATGAACTAGTGATGCATTAGTCAGGGGCAAAAAGGCATGCCACGTACATCGACTCGCCCAGCTCCGCTCCTGATTGGGACCACGCCGGTCACCCACATTGCAACGTATCACAGAGGGTTTTTTTTTGTTGTTGTTGTTTTGTTTTGTTTTTTATCAAGCCAGCGATGAGTGACGCCAGCTCGTCCTTGCTGTTTTTCTCTCTTTTGGCGAAGAAAAAAGGGCGCCAGCTCTTCTGTTACTTGGTTTTTCGTTGGGTCAGCCTCCTCCGGGACCACACCATGACCAGAGACGGAGCAGATATGATGGATGTGGCCTGGGGCCTATACACTCGCCCTGCGTCTGCGGTGGCCTCATCCGCACATCAGCCGCAAGGGGAGGGGAGGGGGACGCGGGGTGAGGTGGGGGGTGGTGGGAGTGGGTGGGTGGGGTGGGGCAGAGATACAAACCAGACCAGCCATTTTCCTCGTTCCGCTCATAAATATTTGTGTGGCTGATTTATAAACAGTGGAGCAAGAGAGGAGATCAAAGTGAACTGTAACGCTTATATATAAAACTTGGACTCTTTTCACGACACTGCTCGACACACCATGCGCATACCTATTAAAGACAGAGCCATATATCACAGGGTATATTGGCAAGAGCAGCGAATGACCACTCACTCTTTAGGTCGCAGGCCTTTTGCCCACTCCGGAGTTTAGTTTAGCTCTGACAACACTTCCCTCCATGGTTCTCGAACGCCAGTGAAAACACGTCATCACGTATCACGGGTCAAACCTAACCTGATCTCGGCCTGTATAAAGCCAGTGGCCTTTGAGATGGCTTTTAAATGGCTGTGGTAACGCCGGGCAGCCACATTAAAACGTGGTGAAGCGGGTACGAAGTCAGCGCGTTCCCGGTCGTGTCAGAGCAGACCTCACCACAGCACGCAGCTGCACGCGCTGAATCAGGCGAGCAGCTGGTGAGATGCAACACAAAAGCTGAATTTCCTGTCAAGCGTCGTGGATGGACGGGCGGGGCTGAAGCCCTACGTATGGATGTACATACAGTATGTGTGCTTTGCAGGAGCACAAAACTTGAGTCACTTCATTTATCTGAGCCCTGTAAGAGACTCTGAAATCTCCACCCCTTGTCATGCAACCATGCGTCTCCCATCCTGCCCCCTTCTCTCCTTTTGGGCCTCGTGCGAATGTGTGGGAGCAGGAGGTGCTCTCCTCTGGCTTTAGCCCTCTGCCTGATTAATAACTCTCATGGCTGGCAGATGCAAAAGAGCACCATGAAGAAGGCTGTTTGCTGACCTCTGTGGGAGGGAATTGCATGGCTAATGAGTTAGAAAAGAAGGCCTGTTTTTCAATGAGGATTCCTCCCCTTTGTCCAGCGGCCGGACGGGGTTTGCTCAGCGCCGCGCGGCCTTGGAGGGCCGGCGTTAAACAGTCTGTCTCTGTTAGTCAAACTCTGTGTGCGTTAGTGCCTGGAGACATCTGGTTCTGTCACTGTGGCATCTCAGCAGCATTTCTCTTCCCAGACACCTCACCCCACGGTGCTTACGTAACGCCTTCTCAGGTATGCAGGTCTTCATAAAGGATTATGACACTCGAGATAGCTTTTCTAATTGACTTGTGTAATTTGTGTAGGCTGTTTTCCTTTGTGCGTGTGCGAGATCACAGGGAAACTGGAAGATCCTGATCCGTCGCCTCCCCTATGCTGCTATCTTTAACGGCGGTGAGATGGGGTACACTTTGTGCTATACGTTGCTCTGTGTGTTCTCAAGATACGTCCGCACTGTATGTGGTGACTGAATCTGTTCAGGTAAGCAGGCATTGTAGGAGGGCTTTAGAGAGAGTCGACTGCAGATTGTTTTACCCCTGGTGCGTCTGAGTTTCTGTGCGGGGAGTTCAAAGTCCTGCTGAACATCAGAGGGCTGACGCTGAGTGAGGCTGACTAGCTGCAGCCTGTGGTCTGGGAAGGGTTACTGAATTATTACTGATGGTTTCAGGGGTAACTGTCCGACCACAGGACTGGGGAATATTAATCATTTATTTGATTGTCCGCATGTGCTGATTAATCAATTTGAGTAGGATCTGCAGGATTAACTACCTTATTATTCCCCTGTAAGAACAGATAAGAGATAAGACTTTAAAATATCATATTCCATTTATCATTTATTTTTAGATCCCTGCTGATGAGGGTGAAATAAAAACTGAGGTGAGATTAGGCAGAACAGCAACACGGGGAAATTGTTGAGGGAGGAGGATGTGAGAGAGAGGATTGAAGAGAGGGGAGGGAGAGAGAGAGAGAGAGAGAGAGGGAGGAAAAAAAACACCCCTCTTAACTGCAGCGTTGAGTATTTCTGAAGATGGGGGGAAGAGATCCAGCTTTGTGTTACTTCAAAAATGGCACAGAAAAAAAGAAGTTGTGCAGCTGGGAGTGAGCGAGCGGAGAGAGAAGGGGGGCGGAGAGACAAGAGGAACAGGAAGTTGATGGGAAAGTGATAGCTGTCTCCACCTGGAGTATACCCTGAGCTGTGTGTTAGGAGGGAAGGCAAAGCAAGGGAAAAGGGGAAGCTGCTGCTGCTGCTGCTGCTGCTGCTGCTGCTGCTGACTTCTGTACTGTGCTCTGGGTTCGGTGAGTTTGGCTCTAATATCCAGTACTGCTCTAGCTAAACTTATCCAACAAGGGCACTGTTCCTGTTTACACCACTCACTATCTCTTCAGTATATAAATTCTCAATCTGCCAGCTGTTTAATGTGTTATGTCATGTGGTAATGCCTTTGATTCCAACATGCCTCCGTTTGTAAATACAAGAGGCACTCAAAAGGCTGTGGTTTCTTTACAAGCATGGCGCCCCCGGCGCTTTGGTTGGGAATGCACTGAGAGGGAGAAGGATTGAAAGAGTAAGGGAGGGAGCGAGAGAGGTGGTTAGAAACAGTATACACTTCCCGTTGCTCTTCTGCCAACCCCTCTCCCCGCTGCTGCCTCTGGCCGTGCAGGCAGGCAGTGAGTGAGGAATCGGTGAGGGAGGAGTATGTCCTCTCTCCTGGCTGAGCACAGCTCCATAATTATGCACTTTTCAGCAGGTTTTACCTTTAACACTTTCCTCCCGGGGTTGAGATTAGTGCTCACCATGCTTGATTTACTGCACAATTACTGAACAAGAGCTCTATCTAATCAATAAACAGGAAGGGGGAAAGTGGAAGGCTTTGAAGTATAGTTTGAGATTTTTTGCACGATTGAGCAGTGTATATGGTGTAGCAAGTAGGGCAGCTTGGCTCCGATGCCAGCCTGTGAAACAACCTTTATGCCAGCCGTGCCTCTTTGCTTTACCCACTGCCTAAGTATCTTTACAGTGTTTGGCCACTGTGTTGGAAAACGACTCCGCTTTTTCGGTCTTTTCTTTTTTTTCCAACTGGCCACAGTTTAACAAGAGGTCAGCAACAAATTGTCTAATGAGGTGGTTCCTGCTAAACATTACAGTAAAATCAAGTTATTCTATAAATATGGGCATGATTGTGACCTTATAACTAATGTGCCGAAGTTACAAGAAAAGGGACGCCCAGCTCCAGCGTGGCGACTTGCTCTGCCCTGTATTAGATGTCCCCAAATGGGCAGCCAGCACAATGACCTCCACGATGACACTTGCTAATGGCATGAGAAGTTATTTTGGGAAGCTCCAATGACCGTCCATCATCAGGTCTTTCTGGGGCTTATAAAGCTTTTTGCCAGCATGACCAAAGCGATAGGGCTCTCCCAATTAGTCTGGTCTGTGTTTGATTTTTAGTGATGACAACTATATCTCAGCTGCAATTACGCTGCACTGGGAATGATGAAGGTTTAGGTTATTGATCGCTAATTGATCACCCTGATCAATGAGCACTTTCGCTTCTTTTTTTCATTTTTTTTTATGGAAAGTGGAGCTGTGTTTGTGCGTGTGTGTATTTGTGAGTATGTGTGTGTGTGTTTTTCCCTTTTGGCTAATGAGCAGGCCCAACAATGACCCCATAAAGAAATCTGTGTTTGCAAGGCCATATGTATTACTGATAGAGTTTCCTGTGCTCGTGGGAGAGGAGAGGGGGGCAGTGTACGGAGCACGATTTTTCAGCACAAGTGCACTGCATCCCTGTGGGCCTAGGTCAACAGCTCTGATGGATATGATGGAAATTTTCGGATTTGTGGCTCCGCATTTCAACGGCGCACAAAGACGGTACTCCTCGCAGAGGACACGGGATTCAACCTCAGAGATAGTCAAACAGTTCTGATACTTCTGATAAATAGTCCAAACTATGTGAGTAGTGGTATTGTTTGCACCACTCCAAGCTTGTATATCAAGTGAGCGCGAAAAAAAAAAAAAAAAAGAGTAAAGTGTCAGGCTTTCACTGATTGAAGTTGTGGCTTTTGGTATGGAAAAGTTGTTAGGTAAGGCTCGGTGGGTGTTGGATGTGTGAATTGCTTCAAGAACCCTCCACGGCAGTTTCACTCCAGCAAGGTACTTCACGTTCCATGCAAATGAGCCCACATATAGAGCTACTCTGTATCGTCACCTCCACTCAACCCCACTCATTAATTTTCATTTTAAGAAGAGGACCTCTCAAAGGCCACATTGCTCCTTTTGTCAGTGCGCTGCAGCTAATAAAGATAGCTGCATAAGACTGGGTTAAATATTGACACTGGCTGAGCACATCATCACTGTTCTTAATTAGCCGGTGCCTCTGGTGAGCTTCTGCGAGGGCAGCGTAAGAACAGCTAAACATTTTCCCTGATCTCAAACAACCTCCTTCCCAAAACACATTTCTATGAATTTTACATAAAAAAAAAAAAGAGAGGATACAGGATCGGCTGAAAACATACACTGTTACAGCGATCGCAGCCTTATTGCGTAGCCTCAAGCTGCAACCAATTATGTGTTAATGAAATATTTACACTACCAAACGGAGAACGCCAGGGGTGAAAGCTAGATAATACAAGCCTGAGGAGACTGGATTCTGTGACTACTCTCTGCCGTTACGTCAGTGAGAAGGTGGAACAGGAGATCTGCGGATGACAAAAGGCTTGGGAGGAAAGAAAATGGGCGCACCTGCAGCTCGGTGAGCATGACTTTTTGGTCACCTGTATTGCTGTCGGGACGCGAGATGCAGTTTTCTGGGTCGCCCAAGTCCGCCCGGTGGGAATGGGGCGCATTGATGTAACCGAGACTTTCTGGCCGTTCCGTCGAACATGTTCAGTTTTCGAGCCTGGGGTCGTTGGTTTGTGTTCGCGCGCAGTGATATGGCAGCGGATCTGCATTCACCGCAGAATGTGATGTTTGTTCTCGGGGACTAATTGTGTTTGGGTAATGTTCCTGCTCTGAATTTAATTCTCACTGACTGCATTAATCACTACAAGTGGTGTTTGCCCGTATCTTAATCCAGCACCCCCTCCCGCTGCGACTCCCCATCTTCGTTACTCTTGGAGGGCTTCGTCCACTCTCTTCCCCTCACCAAACTCTTCCTCAACCTTTTGACTTAATCTCACGAGACCCGGGCCTGTCGCATCCGTGGCACCTCTGCACAGCGATCCTCTCTTTGTGTCTTCCACCGTTAACACATCAGTGACCCGCCGCACAGCTGAGCCCACATCGAGGTAGTCAGTCACCTGGTGCTTATCCATTATACACTGTACTTTGGTAGAATCCCTGGTGGCGATGGTTAGCGGACCTAAGCAGTTCCCTTAACCGTTGGAATTACTGCAGTAAATGCACACAAGGCTTTAGTTCCATTGGTAGCGGTAACTATTTGTACCTTCACCTCATTGAATATTGTAGTCACAAGCAGTTACTTCTTGTAGCAAGTCGTGCAACACTCGGATCTTGCTGGCTTGTCACGATGGACCAAGATCTTGAGCAGGAAAAAAATCATGGTTTAGTTGCCTCAACACAAACTTAGTTGTTTTTTTATGTCTTTTGAAATTGTTGATGTTGTGAATATTTAGCGTCTTGAGAGCACCAGTAAACGACAGCAGCAGGGAGCTGGAAATTCTGATGATCTCCAGCTGCCTTGGACCTCCTGTTTCACTGAAAACGAAAATCAAAAATGTTACTCCTCGGCACTGTACAAGTAATTATTGTCGCCGCTGTCCAAAATGAAGGGTTGTTATGTTTGACGCGGGGCTGCGAGTAATGGGGAGAAGGGGCCAGGGCAGGTCTCGATTTGCCCCATTCTGCTTCCAGATGGTACCTTGCCAGTACACATGTCATCAAGTAGCTGTAACAGTTGTTTGGGTACCCCCACGGCTCCACCCTGCTTTCGCCTCCTGCAGGCAGACTTATTGTATTGCAATTTTGGCAAGCTCCTCCCAGCATGGCTTTCATAAAAGCACCAGGAGGTTAAGCTGTTAATTAGCTACTGAAAGAGGAGGCCAACAGCTTGCTGTTAATTTGCTTTTCTCTTTTTTCCCCCCCCCTCTCGTTCAGGGATTGACATCATTTCCTGCCTGTTTTTTTTGGCGGGGGGAGTCATTGCTGTGTGTGTCACAAAAGCAGAACCTTGCTCATTAAGAAGGGGAAATATGTGTTTATCTGGCCATGATTAAAAGTGCACATTATGTATGTATAGCCATGCTTATCCAAATGTTCTTAATGAGAGAGACCCTGGAAGCCAGTGTGGGGCTCCTGTGGGCATAGGCCCAGGCTCGTTATCACCACACAGGGCATTGATCTCTCTGCCGCCTGCTTGCTTATCCTCCTCCTCCTCCCCTTTCAAAGACAGTGACTCGCACATGAATTATGTGGACACATTGATCAACTGATTGAGAGCTATTGTTTAGAGCCCTGGGTCATTATTGAAGGAGGGATTACCCAACTCCTGTTTTGTACGTACATGTGGGAGAGTGTATTACTCAGCTCCTTGTCACAGCGCATACTCCCCTTGGCTCACCTTAGATTTGCAATGGCTGCACAAAAGTGAACACACTTAAACTCACGCACGCACTCACACACACAGACACACACGCAGCGCACATACAGCCGCGTACACAATCAACATGGCCCAAATGACTGCCTGCATTGATTGCCTTCCCTCTGCAATTATGTTCCCATTGTTTACTTTCTAGCATCTTACTCATTCAACGGAATTCAATAATTATTGCTTTATTTAATGTTAAAGTAAGTAAGAGTGGTGGGTGTGGAGCACCAGTAGCTGTATTGTCTTTAAGTGTCTCCGTGACCCCTCCCAAAGCTACTTTGTTTCATGGGCCTGTGTTAAGTCATCCTCTCCAAGGACACCTACGGTGATCCATCTTTACCTCGCTGCCCTCCCTTGTAACACAGGGGTCCGTTTTGTTTCCTCTATCCCTCCTCGAGACAAATATGCAGCCGGTTTTTATTCACCGGTAGTGATGGATCATTTTCTACGGCGAGGCAGTCGAGGAAACAACCCTAAAACGTTATGGGCTTTGAGACGGAGGGACAGGATGCAGTTGGTGGTGGTGGGGGGGGGGGATTAAAGAGTGCAGGAACAATAAGGACGGGGTTGGGGATGGGGTTCAGGAAGCGGTAGGTGCGCCGTTTGGGCCAGGAATACACAGGCTCCCTAAGCCGCAAACCTAACTTTCAGGCATGTTGCAACTTGGCACGGCTAATTCAAAGCAGCCGCCACACTTGGCACTCGGTGGGGCCTCTGTGGTCGGCGCTGTTGTCGGAGCTGCTGGCAGACGGGGAACAACAGGGCGAAAAAAACGCGAGCGCTCGCTGACTCCACTCACTCTGCTGCGCTCCGCTAAATGACCCGCTTACGTTCCAGGGGAATCCCAGAGTGCAGATTTATGACAATCAAGTTCTAAACAGATGTACGAATATACCGAGAAGCAATGAGTCATAGCAGTCAACCTTTTCCTTCTCTCGAAGCCGAACTCCAATATTATGACTTTAAATTTGAAAGTACCTCCTTTCCTAATGGCGGCAAGTGGGTAGCAGTTTGAGTGACTACCCTTTCCCATGTTTCCGTTCCGCCAAAAGGTACACTCAACATAAATTTGGAGACTCTCGTTACACCGAGCGGGATTTTGTTTTGTCTTTCGGTAACAGTGTGTTTTTCAACCCAACAGGCACTTTTCATTGTCTCCCCTTCACACTGAAATACAGTTACCTCATTGGTTGCAAGTGCGGCCATGACCTCACCGTGTTTGAACACAACAAAGCCAAAAAAAACAAAAACAAAACCCGACTCCCGCAAGATCGAGCGTAAAATGTTTTTCGCGGATCTGCGACAGCTCTGCTCGATTGTGCGGCATTTTTTGGGCTTCAGGTGTGAATTGCAGTTGCGCTCAACCGCAGATGCCTCCTGTGATGTACACGCCCGCACGTGCACACACACACACACACACACACTCACGGACAAGAGCTTTTAGTGCCGAGAATCAGGGAGACAATTACAAAGCAATATCCAAGCTGATACTGGCTGGCTCTCTCACAGAGGGAATTTGGCAGCTCTCTCAGAATTGATAGCTATTTAGCTCACAGATAGTCATCTGTTTTAATGCATTAATTTTGTATTAACAGTACTGCCAAATTTAATGGTGGAAATTAGGGTATGATCATAATGGTATGCGGCTGTGCTTGTGTGCACGCCTGTATATGTGTGTGCGCATTTTGTGTGTCTCTCAGATGTTGTCTACGTCTATACTTTTGCACGTGTTTGTTGCGTGGACGTGATGTATTATATGGCTCCTTTGGGAGCCATTCTTTGGAATTACCGGCTTTCTGTCTCCCTTCGACCCTTCCAGTAATACCCACCTCCATCTTGTGCGAGCTGGACTCTCCCAGCAACCACGCTGTTTTGTGTTAAAGGTGCACTTTTACTTTGCATTTAAGTGGATGGAAATGCAGATGTATGCCGCGCTCCGGGTGGGTGGTGAAACTGATACGAGCCTGTGTTGCCCACTCAGAGGGCAAGGGCCACCGTGGAGTTGTGAGAGAGAGGATGGGGTGGATGCCCACACCGCCCCTGTCCCTCTTTACCTGAAAAAGCACCGAGCGCCGCTTCAGCCTCCACAGGAAGAGAAACGCTTGAAAGCCATGATTGCATTTTGAAACGATGAAAACCACCTCAGTATAAAAAAAAAGGAGCTTCGCGGGACCTTTTAGCAGAATGTCCTCGAAAAGCACTGATCTCGGAGAAGTAGTTGAGTGTACACTTTGGCCTGATTTTAGCATTTGTGACCAAAAAAAAAAACGGCTTTATGTTCTCCAATGATCAATCAGTCGGGTTTTCAGTTTAAAGCGGAAAATCCGAGCCCCTCTGGGAATTCATCTGCATGATCAGAGCACACATACCATTTATTATCTTCACACTGACGCAGTTCTTTTGAGCACATCGCTGTATTATATGCAGTCCCACACTTGTACATGCTCAGCTGAACCTCCTATATAACTTGTGAATTCCCAGACAGTTAAGCGGTATTGAATCCATGCCACTGACCCAGTCGCACCCCCCCCCCCCCCCCCAACACATACACACACGCACACACACGCGTTATGCTCCACAGCTCCCCCCCTGTTGGGGCCTTGATAGGGCGGTTAGAAACCTCAGAGCCGGGCAGACCGACCCCTCCCAGCCCAACATGACTTTTTCATTAAGCCGCCAAATTCCTGCACTCCAGTTGGAGGTGATTTATCAACCAGGGGCTTCATTGCAGGTTCATAAGAAACAGACATGGGCCCTGTCTCATGCATTATTATGTTTCACATTCAAAGTGTGTATGCATGTGTGCATGTGCGAGTGTCCAGGCAGTGTTTGTAGGTTTGGATATGATCCTCGCAGTAGATAATTCCTGAGGAATCCAGGGAGAATCGATGTTAAAGAAAGTTTGTGTTTGGGATGATCAGAGGCTGGCTGTTCTCATGGGTCCTGCTGTGCTGTCCCCCCAAAGCACCACTCTACTCAGCCTCAGTCCTCCCTGTAAGGCAGAGGAAGCGGGGACCACCTTGCTTTCCACTGACCCAGTCGCCTCGCTCTCTCTCTCGACTTCAAACTGCCCACGCCGCCTTGGGTCATGGCCAGAGCAGCGGCGGTGAAAGTGCCGGTTTACAGGTGTAAGCGGCTGACACTGTCGACACAGCTCCAAGCAGCAGGGAGGGCCGGCGTCTGGCCCTGTTCAGGCCATCTTCTCGGCCAGTCAGGTTTATAGTGAATTATGGCCGATTCCAGGGCAGTCGGTCTCGGGTTCACTCCTATATAAACCCTGTGCTTTTTATGGGAAACTATAAAACTCCCCAGATTTCTTTTTTTCTACCTCGTGAGAATCGCTTTGAAGTTTCGGTCAGGTGCCGTCGATTTTTTTTTCTTCTTTAAACACGTCTTCTCAGAGATTTTTGGAGCCTTGAGTCATTTTCTGTCATTCTTCTTTTTAAAAAAAATTTTTATTCAAGACATCTGCTGCGACTGAAAGCATTGATTGATTTGGTGTCGTCTATAACTGAATCTGTCTCTCAGATTTCCCTCTTTCTTCGCACTGATGCAATATTTGTGTGCGGACGAGAAGGAGGAGGGATCTCACAATATCCCGCAACACCTATTCATGACATCATGGACGGCTTAAAACGAGGCGAGAAAGGAGAGCACACAGAGCTTTTTACAATCACCTAATAACTCTATTACACCAAGCTGTGGGGCTCACAAAGAGGAGGGGAGGGGTGGGGGTTGGGGGGTGGGGGAGAAAAAGCCTCTCATTCCTTTCCTGGAAGCGGTGTCTTAATGCACATTTTAGGTGTAGAAGTGAGAAATATGAAACCAAAGAGAATGAAACACAATAGCTCAGAAAACCCCATAGCAATATTACAATATTGCCAGAAAATTAAACATTAGGAGAAAGGGACAAGAGCATTTTAGGGAGGCATAACGTTGTTATGATTTTTTTTTTCCCCCCCACCAGCCTGTCAACACCTGATTTAGATGTAATGCGGTTAAATGTGTAATGTTTCCATCGCTTTTACCTCCTCCAGCCAGCCAAGCGGGGCCATCTATTGTAAGAGCAGACAGTTTGTGTTCTTTTGTTGGAATAATCTGGTTGTCGCGAGCCCCGGATCTCATGTAAATGAATACAAGCACGATTACCTGCGCAAAATGAACGCTTTCGTGAGAGGTGATCAATCAGTGGTTAATGTCTTTTCAATGTCCATTCCAAGCTTTTATCACTTCTGGTCATTTAGGCAATTATCTGCCTAAATGTGGGAGCTGATTTTTTTTTTTTTTTTGGAATTGCCTGATCACTTTGTGTGAACGCGAGTTATCTAGTATTCATCGACCAAAAAATGTAATTATTTGTATTCCCATATTTTTTCCACAGAGATATCTAAAGAATGCAATTTTTGTTATCTCCTGTTTAAGGCTTTTAAAACAGGCTTTCACCCTCTCAGCATGCTTAACACGGAGGCTGGACAGATTAGAGGGAGGGGAGGGGGAAACTTTTGGTGATTGACATTGATTGGATCCACAGAAATCCACAGCAAGACTCTGGAGTTTGATATAAGAGCAGCGCATGACAGGCATGACACAAGTGGCCATACTGAGTCCGGGGCTTTCGTTGTAAACATGCAGCAACAATCAGTGTGATGCTTTAGGATAATGGTCAATAACTCTGTTGCTCACACCAGGCCCGGCCATATTGTGTCGGCCTTGCATCATTGATTGAGCCGTGCAGGAGGTAATTAGACTGGAGCTCGGCGGTGTGACGAGGGGCTTGCGGTGGCGCGGTGTCACTACGGGGCGTTGCGCGTGTTGTGACACGGAGGGTTGGCCGCAAGCTGGCCTAGGCATGGCGGGCCAGCCTTGGAGGAAGTGCTGGGGTTGACGGGTCAATACCGACGCTGATTTCCTGTCCTTCCAAGGTTGTCCTCCTGTTGAGGAATGCTCCGTTCTCCCTTCAGGATGCTCGCAGTCCCCCTCCTGCCTCACCACCACGCTGGCTTTCGCCTCGCTTTCTCTCCGAGAGAGCGAGGATTTAACTCACCATGATCAATATTTAGTATCCCATGCGTGAAACAGGCAGATGTTTGGAGTTTCCTTTTCAGAGACGGGAAGCTTCTGTTGAGTGAAGGGGATCAATGCTTCCTTCCGTCGCCGAGGCTTCAGACCCACGGCTTCTGAAGGGTGGCTGATGCGATTCTTACCCGCCCTCAGGCCCCTGAGATTTGCGTGCCTCCCAGGCCTCTCCTGTCCTGTTAGCCCACTGATACAGACACTCACGCAGACAAGTGTGCAGTCCAAACAGTTGTCCTGAAGTGGAAGAGGTCTGGATGTTAAACAACGGGGCTGTGATTGAGAATTGATTTGTTCATTTGCCAACTGTGTGAGTGAAAGTGAGTCGGTGGTGCCTGGCCAGCTATCTGCCATCTACAATAACTTCTTTCTTTCTCTTTTTCCTCCCTCTTGCTCTCTCTCTCTCTGTCTCTCTGTCTCATTCTCTCTTGCGTTCCTTTTTTCCTGTCTTTCCTTCTTCCTCCGTCTCCCTGTCTCCCTCCATTCCCTCCCACAGCACCTGCAGCAGCACGAAAACGCGGTGGAGGGTGATGCCTGCTACTACCACTGCGTGCTCTGCAACTACTCGACCAAGGCCAAGCTCAACCTGATCCAGCATGTGCGCTCCATGAAGCACCAGCGCAGCGAGAGCCTCAGGAAGCTTCAGCGCCTGCAGAAGGGCCTACCGGAGGACGACGAGGACCTCAGCTCCATCTTCACCATCCGCAAATGCCCTTCTTCAGATACAGGTCAGAACACAGCCCTGTGGCTCCTTGTTTTTCTTTTTTAGCATCAGTGTGTGTGTGCGTGTGCGCGGGCGTGTGTGTGTGTGTGTGTGTGTGTGTGTGGAGGGGCTTGGCTTCTGTCTCTTGATCTCACCACAGATGCACAACATTTTCTCAGCAGAGAAAGTTTTACGTGAAGCTCGCGCCAAAACATTCACTGACTCTCTGCTTTCACATTTATCCACCCTCAGAATCAGCGTTGTCATGATTGAAGAGTTTCTCCTTTGAAATGACAACACAAATGTTCCTATAAGAGGAACTTTGCATCATAATTTTGGATTTGTATTTCAAAAAAGGGAAATTTCAGACTTCCTAAAGAGTTTTGAATTTGAAAATAAGCGTTGTCGGCTGGAAGAGGTCTGAATGTTGCTTCATGCTTTTGTTAGTCAAATACATTCGCACAGATCTATACTTTCTCTTACATGTTTATTCCTCCTTGATCCTGAATATTAGAAATGCACCAAAAATGTGAGGTTTTTTTCTTTATTCTGACCATGCAAAAAGAAGAGGGAGAGTCTTCCATAGAGAGCTCAAAGCCGGCTGCATTTGTTTTCTGATGTTCTGTAATGTAGCGATACAGGTCTTAAGTTTCGTCTATAATGGTCCTAAAAAGGTCTTAAAAAGTCTGGAATTCATTTGGGGAAACTTGCAGAAACCCTGAACTTATGCGAGAATATTCCAACAAAGGCCTCATTCCCCGCTCAGAAGTAGTCACTATTAATGGGGGGCTTTCTTTTTAGCCTTCAAAGACATATTGAGACGGGGCACCAAGTCTGGTGAAGGAGCGAGCTGAACAACAGTAGCAGCTGCAACAACAACAAGAAGACCAGAGAACCGGCGCAGCCGAGACAACAGTAGCCCGGCTGAAACAAAGTGGCCGGACTGCCCATTTATTACGGACTGATTAGGAAGAGTGAGCTGTGGTCAATTAACACTCTTTCTTAGTAGAGATTTGGTTTTCTAATCACTTTAACTCCTGTGCCCTGACAAAGAGGCTCTATTGTGTGTCCTTCCAAGAGGGAACCATTACTTCCCTCGCACACATACTCGCTGTCTGTGTTATGTGGGAGAAGGGGGGAAAGAAAAAAAAAAAAAGGCCAGCCTGTGAAGACGCTTTGTTCCAAGGAGGCAGGGATAATGAAGCCAGCGGCCGGGAAATTGCGCAAAAGGCAGTCACAGATCTGAAGCAAATCATTAGAGAACATATTTAGCTGAGCAATTAGGGACAATTAAGCTTTCTGCTCGCTGCACTCCAAATATGTTAATGACTACAGTACAGTGGACAAGCGAAACATGCAAAGGCAAGAGGAAGGGCCATTTAGGTTAAAAGGGTTTGGGGGGGATGGGGTGTGTGTGTGTGGGGGGGGGGTTATTTACTTATTTATTTATGTGTTCAGACAAGAGGAGTTGCGCTACAAATAAATGTGGAGGTTTTTTTTCTTCTGTAGATTTTATGTTCATCATGTTTTATCTTGCCCCCCCCTTTTTTTTGTTAGTCTCTAGTGTTTTAAATGCCCACGAGAGGCATTCAGTGAGGCAATCTGCTCTTCTGCTCTGTACTTGAACACAACACTGTGTATGTACTGAGTTTCATCAAATTACCGAAACCGACTCTTAGTTATGCAGAGCTCTGCTCGCGAACAGAATTGTGAGAAGATTTCACCCTGACTCAAGCGGATGGTATACTCTGGATTCATTGTGTTTTCGTGTGTTTTTCAACCCCTATTTCAGTGAGGAATTTAATGCCTTTTGCTTAGCTTAACGGAGCATGTTGATCAAGTAAACACGGTAATGATCGCTGACTTTTGTCCTAAATCCTCACTTCTGAAACTGCTGACTCACCAACACTCACGCCCACCATGTGACACTCAAACAGCGTCAGCTGTGCTGGTCCACCCCCCCCCCCACCCCCCGCCCGTAGCCCCACCTTTCAGCTGGGACCAAACCATTTCTTCTCTCGTGTGATATTTAATTTCCTCTCCCGCAGCCCTTTCGGTGGCACTCGGCTCTTTGTTGTGGTTGAGGAACGATTTGCTAAAGTGCTGGAACACTCCCTGGTTTGTTAAAACAAAGTTGCCCCCTGGATTTCTGGGTCACCTCGACAGTAATTCCCTCGCCTGCTGCTGTTCTGTGATCCCGCAAGTGCTCCTCTGTTGGTTTAGGTGCTGCACGGGCTCGGAGCCTGCCTGGGATCTTTTTTTCTCTCCCCCCCAAAAACATTTGAAATCTGCTTCAACCGACCCCCCCCCCCCCCCCTCCAAAAAAAAAGCCATGACAGTGATCAAACACGTGTCAGAGTTACACAGGGAGCTGGCACGAAATGGGAGCATGACATAATTCTTGCATAAAAAATGTAGACAATGTTTCGAGGCCTGAGCTTTATAGTTGACTGATAAGTTGTTGTGACAGCGGAGGAATAAATTTTGGCGAGCTCACGCATGATATGGTTGGATTTACAACTTTGCATTCTCGTGTTTTCTTGTGAGGATGCAGCAAAGGTCGGCCGAGCAAGTTCGGTCGCTACAAATCTCCGCCGGATCGGACGTCCACGTAGAGCAAAGACAGCAGAAATCAGGTTTCTTTTTTTTTTTTTTTAATTAGACTAACACAGGGATAAAAGCCCTGCATTGTTTTAATTCTTGCCCGTACTATAAATGTGCTGCTTAGGCATGTTGCTTTGTGGCCCCACCTCCATTTGTCTTCTTTAACCCTTTATCTATGGGGGAAACAAAGGAGGTCTCAGAGGGACCCCCCAGCCCCACACAGCTGCCCTGTGTGCAGAGATCACTGAACAAAGCTCAGTGCTGACTTCAACCAATGCTTCAGCGCCAGCTCTCAGTTTTAAGAATAGCAGCTCATTACCAGGTGACAGATTTACACAAAAATAGAGAAGGAATATCTGTGTGACAGAGAGGGGGGGGGGGGAGACTCCCTTAAAGTGTTCTCTGGCGAGGACGGGCGATGTGACAGCACGGGAACAAAATATATTTTCGGTTCAGACGTGGCAGCGAAAAGGTAAAAACCGAATGTACAGGGGTTAATGGTGCCTGCTGAAAGCTGTCTGTGTGAAACATCAGGCTGTGTGCACGTGCGTGTGTGTGACAGAGACTGATTTAAGGAGAATAAGAAATAAGATCCAGCTGCCGCAGAAGTGGCCAAAGTGAGTTTTTTCGGAGCTCACGTGTGACAGCGAGTGTGACACTCGAGCATATGATGACCCTATTTCATATGAATGATGCTCACCGGGGCATACGACTCGGTGACACATTGAGGTTTCTCATTTCTTAACATTTAATCGACGACGGTTATTATTTTGGAGTATAGAACAGAATGGGATCGTGCCGTTTTAAAAGGGCAAAGTTAAATTGCGCTCGCCAGTGAAGGCACCTTCACCAAGAAATGTTTGCTTTGTGTCCGAGCGACACGAGGAGGGAAAAAAAGTGGGAGGTGGAGAGGACAGCGCTTCATGAAGCGGGGGAATATTAGTATTTTTCCGCGGCGGGTGCGTGTGCGCGCGTTTATGTATATGGAGCAGCCAGAGATGGAGAACAAACGTGGCTGACAGTGTGGATTAGCTCCTGCTGTAAATCTGCCTCAGTCACAGATGGCAGGCCCTTGATCGCTGGGCTGTGACGGCTTGGCTCTCATCGCGGGAGGAAATCCCTGTCTGTGAGCCGGGGAGGCTGGGACGGAGAGGAAGGCTGAGGCTGAGGGCTCGGGCCACCTGGGCAGCCACCAGTCATTGTCTGGCGGTCTGCGTGGACGCCGAGGCCTGGCTATTCAAGGGCGAAAAACTGTTGTGTTTTCTTTTGGGGAGGGAGGGGGTTTATCTCACTTGTTACGGCTACTGTTTTTGCGACTGCTTGTAAGTGGACCATAAGCCTCCAGTTTAGGTCCATGTTACTTTTAATGACCAGTTTGAGGAACTGGGCAGGGGAGCGGTGTGCATTATTAAATGGAAATGAGGAGAAAGGATGCATACAAATGACTGCATAATAGTGGTATCCAATATGAGATCCATCGCTTGTTTTGCTAAAAGGGGTGCACGTTCAGGGTCACACACCTAATAGCAAGGCCTGTCCTGACAACAGAAGCATTTCTCTTCGCCTTCCCCACATGCCTCTCCCTCGGCCTCATGCATAATTCTTGAGACAGTGTGGAAAAAAAGTACACAGTGACATGGAATAATGCACTAATAAAGCAAATAGAGAGCAAAGTCACTCATATTTTAGGGTCTGCACTAAACCCTGCAGCTCACATTGAGATTTAATGGGAGACACGATGGGTCGACATCCAATCTGTCAAAATTACTATGCCACACTCCTAATATGCATAATATTGATCCTTTTGTTTCATCCTCCGCGATCTCATCGCTCCCCCCCCCCTCCAACATATTAACAGGGCTTCATTCTCCCCCCGCGATCATATTACAGCTATCTGCGTGCACAGCCATTAAAGCCAGGTAGCATCAGAGGTGAGCCAGGCCACGCTCTGATGGCATGCGAGGGCCATCGTCTGAGCCTCAGCTCCCCACGGGCAACAGCAAAACAGACGGTAGCCATTTCTGGAATGTCCTTCTTTATTCATGCTTGTTAAAATGCAAAGTAAACCTTTCCAGAAACAGGATATTGTAGCCCCTAACCACCAGACCCTTTCTACATGCCACATTATGGCCAATCTGAAAGTAAGTTGTATAGACAGACACTGCTGCAATGCGCTTTTAATAAAGGCGGTTATTGCCCCGGTGATGCTGAGTGGATATGAGGATGAAGACGGTGCAGGCCTGGATGAGCAGGGCCCCAGAGGGCCCGCAGCTCACTCAGGCCTCCGTCAGTCGCCTGCCGTCTAATCCCTGTCCGAAGGGCATCGAGGCAGCATAGGAAATTGTTTGCCGTCTGCGGAACGTGCCAGGAAATTCATAAATACATTACTTTTCATTTTGAAAATATTACAAAAGACTAGACGTTTATTAAAAAGCCAAAATGATGGCTTTATAGATTTTCCACTTGTATTTCAGCATTCATATGACCCCCGCTGCACAAACTTAAACAAGCAAGTCCTTTCTTCCTGTGTGCCACCCCCCCGCCCCCCCGCCCTCCTGCTCTACAGCCTCGGTATGAATTCCTCTCCTGGCTCATCCTGTAATAGCAAATTGACCAGAAAGCCACTGCTCTATTCTGGGATCGGCTGTGAATAAAAATGTCTGGGGTCCAGATTTTTTACTGCCACTCCCAGCTGAACCCTCACTCTGTAAATACTGGCCTGGCCCCCCGGGCGAGGAGGTGGGTGAAGTCTGACTCCTGGCGTGCCACCTTGTCCAATAGATCTGACTCAGAGTGGTAAAAGGAGCTATAAACGTCAAATATGTGTCCAGCTGCAGGAACGGCAGGAGGCGGCTGGGAAGCTGATGAATTCAGTGGGGTTGAGTTGAGCCGCGTCGATCAAAGCGGCGCACTCGCCAAATCATGACATAAACCTGTTAATGCAGCAGATGCACGCGGGGAGATTTGCGCGCGCCGAGTTCACCCCGCGTCCGCGCTCCGTATGTTTTATGCCCCGTGTGCGATTTCACTGTCAGTTATGTCATGTGGGTGTAAATATGCGGCAGATTTTATTTTGCAAACTCGCATGGCCATAAATGAGCACACACATAGGTGTCCACTCGGAGAACCAGGCCGTGGGTGGGTGCAAGAGGCTCCCCCTGTCATCAAGCCCATTTTCAGAGGAGCCTGGCAGCACATTATAATATTGGTTTCCCTCCCTCTTGTCATTACCACACACTCTCCTTGAAAGCTGATCCAAAAGATAGACAGTCCATCAGGAGACAGTCATCTCATTTGTACTTACTAAACGTGTTAATGAGTTCTATTTTCAGGCCGAGAGGCTTTGCTGCTGGATATTGGAGCAGAGGTGGCGATCGGTGGCTTGAGGTGCTGGATTGCAGTGTCGGGAGGAGCGCGCGGGCAGGGGAAGGCGGTAATGCAGTAGCCCTTGCTGCCCCTCGTGTCACTCACGCCGAGTGACCACAGCCTCCACAGCGCCTGTCAGTCAGGGCCCAGGGCGGGAAGTCTGTGGTTACATGCAGACTCGGGCAGGGGAGGAGAGGGGAGGGCTGGGGGGGGGGGGTAGATTAGGTGCCAAAGACGTTAATGGTTGTGATGGGTTTAATTATAGCAACAGTCATGTCACAGCCATAGGTACATGAGACGGGAAGGAGAGACAGGTTTCCACTCTTTAATGACTGATTTATGTCAGATGTGTTTGATGGGGTATTTAATGTATGCTTTGATGCTTATATGAATAGTGCCTGGACATAAAAGTGACTAAAGTGGCTGAGTTTTCCCGGGTAAAAGAAATGTGATGCAGGGATTCATCGACGATTGGTCCACAAGTACCGATAAGAGGAAACGATGGGCTTTTGTTATTACAGTGCACAGTGCAAGATGCGTTAGTCGCTGATCATCGAACCCCACTTTCATTTCGGAGCCTGTCCACGAAACATGCAGTACACATCGGATGAACCACTTGCCTGTGGTTACAACACAATGCGGATCGTGTTTTCCTTTTTGTGTGGCTTTTTCTTTACTGGTAATGTGTAGCCTCGTGGTTGTATTTCATTTTTTCCCCCCCCCTAAGTTTTCCTGCATGCTCCCGACTTGAACTTTCCCCTAAGGCTCGCATTATCATCTTACATCCAGCTTGTTCTCGTCCATGGTATTGATTGTAGTGCAAGTGTATGCCAGGTAGTCTAGGAACTAGAACCGATAAATTGTTAAACACTTAGATTGCTTCATTTGTTTTCTATGTTTTGGTATCGGGTGAGCAGTGCTGCTCGCTGTCAGAATTAGGCAGCTCAATTTGACCATAGGCAGCATCAGAAAGGAAGCCGGGCTAAAGTTTGGGAACTATCGAGTCGAGGCAAGGAAAGTTTTATTTAGCCATTTTTAATAAGGCTGTTTGTGCCCCCCAGAGAGGGCTGGTGGATCAAAGGGCATGATCTGTGCTATGGATGAGTTCACCCCGCGTCCAGCAGAGACGATCAGCCTCGCTGACAGCAAAACAAAACCAGAGAGTGAAGGATGCCCTATCCAGCAGCATGTTGCCCTCACACTTCGAAGGCTCCATTAGAATGAAGGCAGATGAAATAAAGACGGGCTGAAAGCACAGATGTTGTGATTCATTATCCACTGTCTGATAGATGGGCACGAGTAGTGAACAGAGTGTGCCTCGGTGTAAGCAAGTGTGCATGTTGGTCAGTGTGAGTGTGTGTAGCCTAATGTGCAAATTCATGTTCCGTTAGATACACTTGCAGAGAACATCCCGAACATACCAACAAAGAAAAAAAAAAAACATACAGATTTGGACGGGCTACACACAAAGCACACACATGTATTCATGTTTTGAGTGCATTAGCAAGAAGAGTCCCCTGCAGTGCCTCCAACCACATCAACTAAAAGCAGCCGGGCAGATGGCAGCAATGAGAGAAGTGCAGAAATAATTCAATAGTGAACCTTTCTAACCTTTACCTGTGGGCGTGAGCACCAGTCATTGATTCACGCTGTGCTTGACAGTACACTACTCGGCACCTGAGGAGGGTGAGAGGAGGCTGGATGAAGAGAAATGGATGAGTTTGGTGAAAAACACAAAAGGATAATATGAGTGGGTGGAAGGCTCGGCTGTGTGTGTTGGTGATGGTGTGTGTGTCACATTAGAGGGGAACTTTCCGCAGATGAAATATTGGGAATTACTCTGAATTTGTGGAGCTTCTACCAACAGAGCCCCCCCCCCACCCCCAACCCCTCCTCTGCCCCACCACTGGGCATCGGCAGCAGACAGGAATTCTCTCACACTTTGATACCACCGGTGACACACTCGCAGCATGCCGCTGAGCACAAAGCACCTTCAGGTCCAAGGCCGCGCTCGTCTGCTCCTGAGCATTTTCCCATAAACGAGACGCGCGGTAAGGAAAACGCCGTCTCAGGAGGACGGCGGGGTTGGCTTGCAGAACACCCGACTCGTCTGTGCTGCGGTCGTGTGGTGGCCAGTGACTAGTGAAGTCGTGCTCAGTCGGGGCGCAGTTTGTTACGGGAGATCGACACCCTGACGGAGCTGCCTTCACAGCCGCTCTCTGTTTAAGCAGATGCGATTGGCCGCCCCGGTGACAATCTGGGACGGGAGAGTTTTTCGTTTGACTCCGCTGGATTTATGGCCGTCCCTCCTGGTCCGCCGGATGGCTTATCCCTCGCAGTCTCTCTTTATCTGGCTGGAAACACTGCAGTGTCCCCGTTGTTTTATTAGTTGGCCGCAGATATGTTCTTCCCACCGTCCATTTGGAGTGATGGAGCCTGGACGGGCGCGATGATGAATGATTTTCAAGAAGGGGGGAAAGTGAACAAGCAGGAAGGAATTCGAACTGTAAATGCACACTGATGAGACAGCTCTGCAATAATCTTGCTGCAGTTTCACAGTATTAATGTCTCGGCTCGGGACTCAAGTTTCAAACGGAGATAGGAGTTGTTCATGTAAAGGCGACATAGTTTGATCGCCAACACATTGTTTGGCAAGACATGCACCCTGGGATATTTTTGCGATTTCTAATGAAATAAAAGTTTGTGTACTTGTCCCTCTAGTTTACAGTAAGACTGAAATAAATGCAGGGAAATCAGATGTTTCTATTTTCAAGGTCAAAAGCAGATGATGATGTTTTTCCTGGGAAAATCCCAAACTTTGTTCTCCAACACGAAGCCTTCATGTGGATATTTTGTGTTTAGTCACTGGCTGTCGTGAGATGAGTAATCCATCCGAGGCAAGTGAAGGTTAATTCTCGAAAGCAAGTAAAGGTCAATTTTCATGCTGCTTGCCCAGTAAGCATACTGGAGGACATAGCAAGTCAATTCAGCTGCGGAGCACAATTGAGCATAGAATTGAGGTTGTGCACCCTGCCGTTCATTTTCTTAATGGTAAACATGTGCTGGTCGAAAGACTTCACTCTTTCTATTCAGAAGACGGCGAACATTTTTATTTTTTTTGTTATTGTAATACTACATTAATTCTTCTTGATAGTCACGATGAAAGAAGTAATTTGCTGTGTATAATTGTTGTTAGACCAACAATGATCTCAAAAGAACACGGGCGTCTCTATTTTCTTGTGGTAATTAGTGGTCATTATTGAATCCCTCATTTTATAAGTACAAACTAAAATCATTATAGATACATTTGTGGGGGGGGGAAATGTTTTTGCCGCGTTCTAATCTTCACTCCAACACAAATATCAGTTCATACAAAGGTGGCATGAATATGGATCACACAAACGTACAAATCAATACCACCGGCATCCGCTGTTTCTTGTCATTAAAGCATGACCTCATACGTCTTCTTTTTTCGCCTCGCGAGTTGTTTTTGTCACCGAAAAAAAAAAAGCAACTAACTGATGGTGAAAGTGTGGCGTGCTGAGGGCTCAATAGTTTGGACTCCCTTTTGAATGTATCATTGTACTCTTAAGAATAATTGAAATACAATAAAAATACGGCGAGGTGGATCAATAAAACAAATACCTGCGTAAATAGAATCGCAATACCGTTTGCAGCGCAAACATCGCGCCATGACAATTTTTTTTTCTTTCCAAACGGCTTTGAGGAGCACATGATAAGCCTGTCTGCGTTTCGCCCATTTTTCTCTTCACTTTATATTACCAGAAGCATATGCTGAGCTGTGATTGTCTCAAGAGGGCCGCGTTTACTGTAATCTCCTCTTGCTTCAGGAAAGATATCAACTCCTGGTTGCACTGGGAGATAAAAACTGGTTGAAGCGCTTCTCTTTTAGAAGAAACAGAAGAAACGCAGGTATTTTCCTGTTAAAATCTGCAACAAGAAAAAAAAAAAGAAGGAACCTAAAGATTATCAACCTCAGCGGTGCCTGGTGAGGGGGGGGGGGGTTTCTCTGAAAATGAGTCCCTCTCATGTATATGTTGAATATTTCAAGGACTTGGGAAAGCTGAGATGGGGCACATACTTGTGTGTGAGATGTAGAGTGGAGAACACAGTGGATGTGTTTGAATCCATGTCACAAGTCGATGTCAGTCTAACAGACAGGCCAATATGCTGAGGTTCACTCGATGTAAGGTGGCGCAGAGGCCAGCATGGCAGGCAGAATTGAGGGGGGAAACGGGCTGTTTTTTTGTCATGGTAAAAGGGGATAAAAGAATCTAATTGGGCTGGGGAGAGTGAATGCTGCGCCCCCTTTGTTTAAGACCCCTCTGCAGTTACTTTTCAAGACCATTGTGCGTTGACCACAATAGCATTAGTGCGTGCTGCTGTTCTGGACTCCTCTTTTCTCTGACTTTGTGCAGTCAGCTCCTGTCCGTTCCACTCTGTCTCCACGCTTCACTCCTGTTCCCCACCCGTTCTGAGAAAAATAGCCCCCTTACATGACCAACCAAACCACCACCACCACCACCACCACCCCCATCCGCCATAAGTAAACATCGAGTACGATCATCTACCGTAGTGGTTTTCAACCTGGGGTCCTGGACCCTCTTGCAGGGGCACCAGCCATTAACAATACAATAAGATGCTTTGCGAAAAGGCAAGCAACAATTTAGAGTCACAAAAGTATCGTCTGGGACTGAAAATAAAAGCATGATTCGTACGTTTGATGTAACCTTTCCTTGTCATGTAGCACTCACTGGCACAAAATAGCAGCAAACCTCACTAGCGGATTATCCAACGACCTGAAACGAGTTATAGTATTGAAAATGACTCTCAATGAACGAACTTCTGCTCTTATGATTCATCTCTAAAGAGTGTTTTTTTTTTTTTTACCATATTTTTTCATCTAAAGATAGTGGCCGTGTTTAAATTAGTGTCTGAGCCTCGCTACAAAAGCGAGCACTTACCTTTTGTGATGTCTCCTCGGAGGAAGCCCAAGCAGTTCTTATGTTGCTTGGTGACCAAGCCTGCTACTTAAAGTAAATTATAATGCAATGGGTAAAAATTCATTCCTGGCCTTGGTATGATGAAGAAAGTGGATGTAAACCCGTATGAAATATTTCTTAACCCGTGTGCCTCGAGTGGTGTGCCGTAATCGAAAGCAGGTAGCGGGCGTAAAAAAAAAAAAAGAAAAAAAAAGGCGTCTCTATTCAAAAAAAAAAAATGACGACGTGGTCTTTCATTACCTCCAGGAAAATTGTGTGCAAATTGTATAACGAGTAACCTCAGTGTATTTAGTGCACTGTTCACGGCCGTCTGCCTTGTGGATGTGTAATCACGCGTGGTAAAAACCGGGCCCAAGTTACTAACCTAGGAGCAATCTCGTGTGCATTTAAGTGTCCTTTTTTGTTGCAAAGGTCATTCATAACTTGGTCGCGTTGTTGATGTACAGTGAGAGATATTGATTGATTAATGCATTAAGTGCTCACAATCCATTAGGTTCTGTGAAAGGGACTGGAGAAAAGACTTCTCACTATGTATTTTCACCTCTCCCTGTTGTTCAAAGGGCATGAATTTTTTTTTCTTTTTATTTTTTTTTTGCTTTTTTCTGGCAGAGTTTAAGGGACAAAAGCCCGAATATCTGCCAAGTAATGCATTTAAAAGAACATTGGTTCTCATAAGTGTCAGTTCAATTACTCTGAAAAGCTTGACAAGGAATTGCTCTTACATTAGCCTTCTGCTCATCCTGACCCAAAAAGAATATGTTTTGCACAGTACCCACCTACTGTAAAACAGGCCTGCTGCTGATGCTGACATGATTAAAAAGATTCGCCATGTTTGCTGCAGTCCAGTGATAGCAGGACTCCCACCCCCCCCCCCCCCCGATTTCCAACAAAATCGTACGATCTGCCACTTCTCGTTGCTTTCACGGCAACTGCCATTTATTTGGGGAGCGGCAAAGCACCATAAGTCAAATTCAGTGGTGACAAGCGATGTTATTTTCAACCTTGCCACTGTTTTGAACTGATTATGTCAATCCATTGACTAAATGAGAGCAGACACAGATATCTGCCCCCCCCCCCTTCAATAAAAGCCTGTGTATCTTTCAGGATAGTTTTCAGTACCACAGTGAACAAGCGCCCTGGGGTTTCTACCTTCCTGCTTAGTGACAAGGAACAGGAGACCTTTATCGCCTGAGCCACGAGCGGGGAAGCCTGTGAAAGAGCCATGAGAGTCGGTCATTACCTTAGAAACATGGGCTGCATTAGAGATTCATAACAGTGTGCCATCTCTGCACCTTTCATCTCCACTAGGGCCAGCTCCATTAGGATCTTTTATCTTTGTGCTGATGGCTGCTCTTGATAATGGGGCTGCCGAGAAATCCCAAAAAGTAAAGACTCAACTCTGACACTATCGGCCCTCCCTTTCTTCGAGTACGTCAGCATACAGCGGGAGATATATATATATATACTCTCATGGAGCAGTCTTACAACCACATTTGCTTCGTTCCTTTACCGTTTTTCTGTTGAAAAAATGTGGTATCGAGGAATGAGATTCATTAACTGCTTTGAAAACGTGCCACATTTGCCATCGCTCTCATGTTCGGCCACCTTTGAAATTGCAGCCTGGCCCTGATAACGATGATGCAGGCAAAAAAAAAAAAAATGTAAAGAAAGAAATATGAATTTGGATCTATATATCCCTGGTTCCCTGCATTCTCTTGAGTGAGAACACTCTGCTGCTGTATAACCGGCAGAGCTCTGTGAGGTTAAGGTTTAATACATTGGCATTATTCCCACTGATGCCCTCATAAAAGCACATTAATGATATCCCAAGCAAAGCCTCATTGCAAACTTAGCTTTTGGGCAGACAAACACAACTTCATAATGGTATAGTAATTCATGCAAGCCAATGTTTTTCAAATGTTACAGTAATTATGAAAAATATTCGTACTTTTCCCCTACATAGCCGCAGCAGTGCAAATCTCATTTCCAAGGCAAAGCGGAGAAGGAACACACTGAATAATCATTGTGTTTAATGCTCTGGTCATAATCCCAGGTTTTATGATGGTTTTCTAATGATTTTCTAATGATGTTAAATATTAGTAGAGAGTACAGCCATAATTTGAACACAGCAGTCGTTTTTTCAATGCTCTATCAGCACACCCGATTGCAACTACAATGAATATTGCGCTGGGAATGAGATTTAAGAGCCATCCCTTTTGGTGTTTTATTTTGCCGTCTCCCCATCTGCCATAAATCCTCATTGCCGTGCTCTTGAAGCCTCCGCCCTTGCCTGCCTTCCCCAGGTGGGAATACAATTAGGTGCAGGGGCCATTTCATTCAGTGCCACTGTCTGTCCACCGCAGTCATTCGTAAAAAACGCTGTAGCCGTCCCAGCGGAGGGAAAAAAACAGTGGACTCCAGGGAAATATATATATAAAAAAAAAAGAAAACAAGGAAAGGAAAAGGGAACGAAACAGAGGGGAAAACAGAGGCGAGATGAGCACAAAAGACAGGAGAAATATCCACAACTGTTGTCAGAGGAGATCCAAACTTGGCCTCTGATGAGTGACAATATTGAGCAAAATATGTATTGCAGACAAAGCCTTTGTCTCCTTCCTGTGCCTTTTCAATGAATTACACCTCTCCACCCCCTACCCCCAGCTTTTTAATTAAATGGCTGCAGCTCCATCTCTCTATCCGTAGCTCCCCATTACAGAGGCTAGATAAGGGATTGCTATCTGTAGCATGTTAAGAAAGGCTGCTGGGCAGCCAAGCCTCATGAAATTTGTCACAAGATCTCATTTTCCTCATTGCCAGACGTGATGCTTATAATTGATGTGGAGGCAGCAGTAATTTATTGGCCGTCCGCAATTATCATCCCCTTCTAGCAGGGGGATGTGACTGCAATTTATAAGTGTGCGTGTGCGTGTGTGCGTGTGTGTGTGTGTGTGTGTGTGTGTGTGTGTGCGTGTGTTGTTGTGTGTCTGGATTGTGTGTGTGTGTCTGTATGGAAGGGGGGGGTGACATATTGTATAAATTAACGCAAAAACATGTTTCTCCTTATCGCATTGTAAGTGTGTACATGTGTGTGTTTTCAGCTTGAGAATGCAAATGAATGACAGGCTCCGTATCCTAAACAATATGGGGCCTGTAATGTCGCGATGCTCAGTTGAGATGTCGAGGATGTCAGAGTGCCAGCTGGACTTTCACACTCACCCAGGGGGGGAGTGAAAAGGCAACCAGAAGCAGTAAATGAGGGGAGGAACACGGGGGGGGGGGTGGCCTCTAAAGGGGTCCAGAGAGGGCGGGCCAGTGGGGCGCAGGGGGCTGGTGCCGCAACCCTTTGTCCACAGCTCCTCCTTATGTCTTTAGGGTTTGTTTTCACATAGTAAAAAACAATGACCCCGGGGCTAGATTGGGAATAATGTGGACCAATCAAAAGAGAGTCTGCCAGACGAATGCATTTTATTTTGTATAAAAAAAAAATGTCAATTTTAATTTCTCTAAAAGGCATTCTCAGAAAAAAACACTGTGTGGATTTCTCACAATTAAACGTATTGTTAATAGAACTAATGGTGGGAAATGGAACACTTCAGAACGTGCAAAACTCGATCTGTAAGTTATGTTTCACTGCCTTCAGAATACAGTGGTAGTTTTTCTGCTTTTCATAAAGTCAGAGTAGATAATAATGCATTCTCACACTGCCTGTATCCGTGAGATTACTGCGCCTGTAAAAAAATCTGCATTTATTGGCGTGGGGTCAAGGGACATCATTAGTAGTCTCAAGGCTAAAAATGAGGCGATTCATGACTTTGTTACTACATTGACAATGTGAACTCAAGAGTATTACAGTTGTCCACCAATATTAATTATTGCTTGAGGTCAGGGTTTTTTTTTTCAGGCTGTTTTCTTCGATACACTCTGATCTGATGACATAAAATTGTGGAGAAAAAAGAAAGACTTTCTTTTTTTAGAGAGAGATTTTGTTGGCAGAAAATCTAACTGATGTCGGCTGATACAACCGCCATGGCGCATCTCTCGCTCTGTACCGTTTCCTCACAGTAACTTGCACGTTTTCGGATGCCCCGTATCGGGACGGCAGGTTTTTTTTTTAAGCGGCGCGCAGCTTTTTCCCTGTTGCACAGTGGCGGGCTCCGCGGTCAGAGTGGATTGCTGTCGCGCCGTGGCGGGGGAAGAGAATGAGGAAGATGAGGGCTGTCACCAGAAGCCACTCTGAGCATGCTCCGCCTGTCTGGGGGAATAGAACCTGTTTGTTTTGTCTACCTGCACGCCTGTTGTGTGCCGTTGCCAAATTAGACTTTCAAATCAAGAAGCCAGTGGGAGACCAAGACTCTAGTTTTCTCCTTCCCTTTAATAATCATCCCTGTTTACTCTTCAGGGAGTCATCTTTATATATTTTTTTTTTCTTAAATGCGCCCTCTAAGCAGGGAGAGTGTCTTTAATAAAGCAAGCAGGCAGAGCGCCATTCCAACATGTGAATTGCACAGGAGAGAATTGAGAGATGGAAGCAATAGAGGAACACCGGAGGAGGGGGGGGGGCGGGGGGAGGAGGGGGGGGGGCTGCTGCTGCTGCACCCTTCATGCTATTATCTTTATGGCATAGCAAAACATGCTTCAGGCAATCAGCATGAAATTGTTAATTGCTCAGCCCACTTGTGTGCTGCTCAGGGGACAGGGGCCTTCAGGAGGTCCCGCATCGAGCGAGCGAGGGGCTGTCCAACTAACTGCCTGCACATCTGGTCTCCCACTCGACACATAACGCCGTCCAACAAACATGCTGTCTCCTTTCTCTCTGACAACACGACGGAATTGACTTGGCAATCAACAGAGGCACATTGTACTGTCGTCATCAGATACATGCTTGTTGCAGTGCAGTCAGCACAGATTCAGCTGTTGAATTAAGGCCTTCATATGGATTTTTTTCCCCCCAGTTTATTTATATTTGACTCTGAGGCATAATCTCCTCAGGATTGCTCATTTTGACTGATGGACATAAATCGTTTTGTCTACCTTGTGTACATTTTCTCCCTCTGATTGTGTTTTGTTTTCGTCTTGACTGAGTTTTTTGTGATGCAGAAAACAACTCAGAAGTCTGGGAACCTAAATCCTGCACGAGAGCAACGCAACCCCCCCCCCCTCCACCCCCCAAACGCTCCTTTACCCTGCACCTCACTCACCTCCGAAGAGGTGACTCCTGGTGGCTCAGAGGTGGATGTGAGAGGCGTCGTTCCAAAATGAACGCCAACCCCTCCCGTTACATGCTCAGCCAGAGCATAATGCCCCTCCTCCCTGGCTATCAGTTTTGTTCCCGTTGGAAGTGAGGGAGAAAGAGAGCAAGGTTACACGGGGCGTCATATTAATGGGGCCTGTCATGCGCGTTGATCGTCTTAGGCGTGGAGGAGGATGAGCGCTCAAAAGGTGTTGTCTTCAAATAGGATTTCTGCGAGTGAGACATCCTCGTTGGGTGATATCCCCCTCCGAGCAGCCACTTTCTTATAGAATGATCTGTTATTAAGCAAATGAAGTGCTGCGGGCCCAACGGTAAATCCCTCCACTTTGTCATGGTGTGCTCTCAGTTATCACACCCCACTTCCTCATTCATTTGTGATGTACTACCTGTTTCTCCATGTTGGAGCAGGGCACAGCAGCCTCCTATTCGAAGTCAGTCGCCCCGTTCGGCGCGTGCACGACACAGTTCGGATTCAGAGGTTCAATCAGTGCAATAAGGCAAAACAGGAGTCTGAAACTAAGCGGCCCTTTTTTCTTCCATTCCGGTAAGGTTAAGCAAGGGTAGCGACAAATGTCAGGAATATGTTCCGCTTTGACTTTAGGATTGTTTGGGGGTTTTTTAAGGGACATATGTGACATCAAAGTGTTTTAGCTTGAAACGTAACAACTTATCCCACACGAAATCTATGTTTTCAATCAATTCAGCGGAAAATATTATAACAGAAATCATAGTTTTCCTATCATATCCTGATTCGCTGAATAATAAAGTAACTGTTTTCACAGCACTTAAACCTTTGTATTTTCTCCCAGCGAAGGGTGCTTGTATGTTGCTCCTCTCGTGTGTCTTTTCGGCTGCCCGTGCTCTCGGGCCGCCGTCTCCGCCGGCCGATCCCGGGAAGTTTTGCCACGTCCCGTCGACAACGTCCCCATCACTCTGCTGTGCGCTGACCTCGAATGAGGGAACAATTGGAAAATCACTCAGTGAAATTTTTCGTCCGACGTGGCCTTTTGTCCGAGCCGTCCAGATACATGATAGAGGAAAAAGAAGGGGGCGGGGTAGACGGGGAGGGGGGAATGGCAACTGCTAGACAGGAATTGATTGCATTAATTGATATGCCAATATGTAAGCTTGTTACATCCACCATTGCTTAGGATGATGGCTAACAGGTCCTGCTGATCAATGGAACCAATAAAGGCTTCATCCATTAATGAGCAATGTGGTAATTAATGTTATCCCTAAACCAATTACCTCTGGCAGTGCATCTAAAGGAAAGCACAGCAAATAGTCCAACCAGGTTATCTCTGTTCTACTCGTAGCTGTTTTTCCCGTACAGCCTGATTGCCGCTTTGTGAGTTAACATGGCTGTAAAGCTGCAGTCTTTCCCCCCAGAGTTTTCACGGCCCGCAGGGAATCCAGCGATTCTAGAGAGAATGAAACAAATTGAAAATATTTTTGGGAAAGTGTCATATTTGATATCGAATATGAACGACATCACACTTTTCGCAGGCTCTTCCTTGAAGTTGTCAGGCTCTCATTTGATCCTAATCCATTTCATCTTGTTGCTTTTTATGAGGAGTGAAGCTTCTGGAGTGGGAACTTAGTTTTTCTCTTGTCTCCTCGTCTCGTCTCCAAGTCGTCATGCCCTTCCTTAATTTCTGCCTCGAAACGACATGCGATGGAGCCGTGCACGGCCGATGAGGAGGAAGTTTGTCCCTCGGAATTTCAGAATGTTGCAAAAGCGAGGGGGAATAAACGAGCATGAAAATGCATATTAACTCCTGAACCACATTATGGCTGAGACCTCTATTGACATATTATATGCAGCATAGTCAGTGTGGTAAGAAATATGCCTTGATGGCGTGTAAATGGCCACAAAAGCCTGATTGTCTTGACAGTTTCAACAAAGAGCAAAGCAGAGAGTCAGGTAACAAACCACGGCTCTCTCTGAAAGACGCGCTGTCTGTGCATGAATAATAGCAGGCTTTAGAATCAATACCTTTTTTTTTTATCTCTTAAAACTAGCATTGTCTTACCTGGAATACATTACCTAATTCATTGTCCAACATTTCCATTCATCTCATATTCATATGGTGTAAATAAAAAAAAGGCTTTTCTGGTCATTGTGGAGGAACAATAGACAGAGTATAGCGTGACAGTTGCTGCTGGTTGGTTACTTAAAGTGTTACTGTGGAAACAATACAGTGTTAAGTAAATGACAGTCCGGCTGATTGTTGTGCCGCACCCTCCATGGCTCCTTTTACCCATTTACAGTAAATGCTTTTCACTCACTAAGCATTACATGCTGTATCTGTTGCTGGCATCAATTAATTATGAAAGCTTGTCTGAAAAAAAAAACACGTTTGTCTGGTCTTTTAAATCACACGTATTACTTTAACATGATCTGTGTTATCGTGAAGGAATAAAACCCCAAAATGAGAAGTGTGGCGTGTCAGTACACGTGAACAGCCACCAAACCAATAATCTTCCTTTAATTTTGCAGGTGCTCCTGCATCATGAGCGCTGTTAACAGAACAGGACACAGAACTAAGTGTGAGATGATGACTTATTAGTTGGGACAAGCCCTTTAGACCAAAATCTGGTTGGCGTAATGGGTGTTGCAGAAGTGTGGAAAGGCCCATCCGTCTCCCTGCCTATTATCCAAAGCCTTAATCGGGACTTACAGCAGGGCAGGCTAAATAAACAGTAAGTAAGTTGTCTTGGGTAGAGGAACGTCAATGCCTGCAACTTGCTCAAGCCTTTCCTCTGAATGGTTCCGTATTGACCCCTGCGGACCCCCCGAGAATTCCCTAATTGAAAATTAATATTGAATCAATGCCGCGGGCCATTTGCATATTGATTACAAACATCGAGGAAGGCACCAAGTATGTCTGGGATCAATAGGGCCCTTCTGCAGCCGGCCGAGTGCACTACATCACATGGCAGCTGCCTGCTCCTGGGGTTAATGACTGCTGCTTGTTAAGGAGCTCTTGTCAGGTAGAATCCAGCTGCAGGGTCTTTCTGCCAAAGCTGGCAGCAGGTGAACTGTGGAAGGTAGAAAAAGGAGGTGCGCTTTAAGGAGGAGGAGGAGATTTGGGCAAGCCCGCATGCAGACTCCGAGCTTGACTCGACTTCAGATGTGTTAGCAACTTACCAGCATTATTGTTGGTACCAAAGTTTATTGCCTCTTTTTTGTACTTTGTTATGTGTATTTTTGGGCCTCTGCGCCCTATCGTTGAACCCTGACCACTCTATAAAACAGACCGTAAAACGTGTGCGTGTGTGTGTGTGTGTGTGTGTGTGTGTGTGTGTGTGTGTGTGTGTGTGTGTGTGTGTGTGTGTGTGT
>JASSRZ010000001.1:14210883-14239630 GCA_032164315.1 Malacoctenus gilli
TTTTTTCAACCAAAAGACTTATGTGGTGTAAAAAAATTAAACGTTCACAAACTTTTTTTTCTCTGGGTCTCAGGAGGCTATTCAGTCCTTTTAATGAACATGGTGATTAGCATCCCCTAGATGCAGCACTGTGGCATTGCAGTCTGCTAATCTTTTTTTTGATTCTGACTCAGAATCAGGCCGGCCTGATGCTGCGAGATGTTCTCTTTCTAATCTTGTCCACATGTAGACTTAACATTACCTGCGACTGTAAGCTTGGATTGAGCGCTCGTGGTTGGTTACAATCAAAATGCTGCAGGTTTATGTTATTGTTCCTGTAAACTGGAGGACATTGAATGCATCGGTGATTTGTCCCCGCTTCTGAACTCCACGTAGCGTGAGATATCTGCAGACGGAGGCTGGGAAAATATTTACATATTCATATCACGTCCTTCCAGTGTTTGTCATCCCTCACATTATAATTCCTTTTGTCTTTGAAGATAATAGGCCATAAATTGTCCTTGTTTGTGAGGCACCTCCCTGAAAGCCCCGTGTTTATGAGTTTCACCACAGAGTGTCTAATAGGCGGGCGCCAGTGCTGCGTCCTGTAAAGGTGAACAACTTGTCACAGTGGTGTGCAGCGGCCTATGGATTAATAACATCTCTGTTAATTAGTATCTCCTCTTAATTTGTGATGCACAACACATAGTTGGGTTTTTTTTTAAATTCCGTCTCCTGTGATATATTGTATTCTTGTATACGCGGGCATTCGGATCGACTGCATATAGGAAGCAATTTCACTTTTACTGTTAGTATCAGGTTTTTAGTAGAAGGTTTCAGTGTTCCTTTTTTATTAATGCAGAATAATTACCTTTTGAAATATAAGATGTAATGGAACACTGCCCTTTAGTGCTCTGGGCTCTGACACAGGCTGTAGATTAGAAACCTGGATAGAAATGGGAAAAGGAAAAGACAATATCCAGGTATTGTTAGTATAGCACTGAAAGAAAATGACTTGTACCACTGGGGGAGTTGAATCATCTCCATATTAATGGCCATCCTGCCGAGGGAATAGAGGTGAGGATTTTTTATGGCGGCAGGAAGCGGAGGGGTGTCACAAGGTCTCACCGGTGGGACGGTTTTAGGAAGCCGAGGATCAGGAGGCAGACTGTTCACAAAGTGCACCGTGGAGAATGTTTCGGTTTTTACAACGCAGACGAATTCTCCGAAGATTTTGGGTTTTTTTTTAACTGATCGGCAGACTGCGGCTCTTCTGGGCCAGGCGGCGGCGGCGGCGAAGTCTGTCACCGCACCGCCGGGTCCTGAAGCCGCCACATTTGGACGAGAGTCCGCGATGGCAGAAAGGGAATTCCCCCCACCCCAAAGCATCAGCGCTGTGTTTCTTGTCTTCCACATCCTTACATACTGTTGTTCACTGTAACGTTTTGGACCGCGGTTCACCTTGGCCAAGAACAAAGATTAGCGGCAGCCGGGATTGCTGTCCTGGAAGATTTCAATGACAGATGACCTGTTGTGGTTAATTCAGTCTGTGCTGTGTCAGTCACTCTGTCCAGCAGCCATCTTTTTTTTTCCCCCCTTGAAAGCACAACAAGGCAGTGATTGCTCCAGAGACCAGTGCAGTATGCTGACAGCCCCTTTGCTGCCTGAATAATACAGTCCAGCTATGGAGAGAGACAAGGTGCCAAAGTCCAATTCACTTACGGGACGCGACAGCACAAAAGCTTCTGGTTTACGGAAAAGGGGCATGAATTAATAATCACCTAATTGACTCTCAGGTTGTTTTTTTTTTCTCTCTTTTCTTTTTTTCAGCACTCTTGCTCTGCCTATTGTGCTTTCAAACAAAAGGCCACCTTATGTATCTGTCAGAAAGTGTTTGGTGTGGACGGGGGCCCCCGTGTCTAAAGAGGTCACGGTAGCAAGACTGGCTTCTGGCAGACGTTAAGGTCACTGAGGCCTCCTGCGTCAATGCGACACACACACACTGTTGATCGAATGAACTTCTGAAGTTTTAAACCATGATCTCTGTAATTTTTGTAGTTTAACAGCTATCTCATCATCTGATAGTTTCAGTCACTCACCGGTCTTTTCTCACACCCACTGTTACTTCCGCCAAAAGTCAAACCGGACTTTCCCTCTAATTGTTGCCAGCTCGATTTGACATCGATGGCATATTTCACTGGGGACTCTTGTTTTCTGTTCTTTTCTGACGTGACACTCTTCCTGTAATAGTCTTGTACCCTATTGGACACAATGTTTCGGCCATTGGTTCTGATCGCCGGCCGCATTGTAGATCCACGTGTCACAAATCCGTACGCCCAGCCACGCTTGGACAACAGTGTCCAATCGGTGGGGTCGGACGGTGTGTAATGACAGAGGAACACAAAGAAGAGAAACTTTTCCCCTCCACTTTTCACCGATGTTTCCGCCACTTTTTCATCACGCTTGACACGGAAAAAATAGGATACAGTAGTTAGATGTTAGTCACGCTGCCGGTGATGGTGTCGGTGTGTAGTATTCTTAAGAGAAAAACGATTGATCAGATTTATGGAGTCCTAATTGGCCGTGACGAGAGAGACTGCATCAGAGTAAGCTTCCCTAGCCCTCCATCTGTCCTCTCTTTCTCTCTTTCTTTTTTTCTTTCTTTCTTTCTCTCTTTCTCTCTCTCTTTCTCTCTCTCTCTCTCACACACAGTGCACACACACACACTCACACAAACACACCCTCAGAAACATTAAGCACCTGCACGACAAAAAGAGGGTTTGGACCCTCCTGCCGCAGCTCTCTGGTGCGTTTGCATAAACAGCCACTTGTTTCACCTCGCTGGCACTAATTGTGCAATTGTGAAAGTGGATTATACTTATCACTTATGTTTACCTCTTAATCATGATGCTGAGAGGAGGCTTGACGTTCCCGTCATGCGGTCTCTCCCGGCTGTACGGATGCGCTTATAGCTGCGATTCTCTCACAAAAATTTCAAGTTGTTTTTTTTTTTGTCTGCAACTTACACCTCTGTTTGAGACTTAACTTCCATCTATTGATACAGTGAGGCATTTTGTCTTTATCTCTGTTTATTTTCCCGTCCGAATTATCCGGAAAAGTGCTCCTTTGTGCCCTTGAAGCAACAGGAATTACAGTCAAGGATCTGTCGATTGCGTTAAAGTGTTGTTGAGGGAGAGAGTGTACGCCTAAATCAGTGGCTTGCATCTGCGTATTCTAAATATAACATCGAGGAGCGATGACAAATTAAGAGTACGCCGTTGAATAAAATGTGTAAAAGATTTTTAACTAAGACCCCAAAAGGTCACGTGGTTTTCAGAGATCTGAAGGTGCTCACAGATGAGGGTCTTTTCTTCGACGCCCCCCCCGGGAGATGACTTCAGGCGCACGGGGAAGTGGGCTGTAGTGGAGTTGAGGAGGGATTGGGGAGGACAGTGCCATGACTGAGAGGTTAATGTCAAGGAATGGGAGGCTCCTTTTGTTTAACATTCCCTTTGTTTATTGGCGGATGTGTTTAATAGGATTGGCTGTGACTGGACCCTAATAAGGCCTCGCCGGCTGATCCCAGTGTCTCTGGGAGATCTTGCAGGCTGCTCTGTCCAAAGCCAGGTCCCCCACTGGGTAATCAGCTCAACTGCCCTCGCCCTGATTGGAGCTGACATTTTAATGTCTGGAGCAAGAGCGTGGTCAGGCCGCTTAACCTGACCCCCTGCCAAATCACCCCCTCCCCTACCAGTGCCCTCTGTTCTCAATTTGCCCTTCCAGGACTGTACAAATCAGGCCAAATTTAACTCTTTATGGGCTTGTTAGGGGGTTGGCAAGACACCTCCTTAAGTTTCACAGGCGATTCTTTGCAATGGTGACGAAGTCGGAGGCTCCTGCAGCTCCCCACCCACACGGGCCCTACGTGGCTTTAACTCCTCACCCAGCCCGTGTTTAACTGCTCGATTACTGCTGTGCCTCTCCGTGTGCCACCTCGAGTTATTCATTTTTCCTTTATAATGTGGAGTAGCTTTAGAGTGGCTCACAGGGGCTCTTGTGTGAGACCTTGCTCCGCAGAAATGGAGAGAAAGAGAAATGGTATTTTGTTGATGCCAGCATTGTTTGCATTAAAAAGGGACGGTCATCTGATTCAGCGTGCGAGCCAGTGAAACACTTCAGATGACAATATAGAATGGGAAGGCTTGGCACCCACCTGACAATGACTGAGGTCCTCTTTTTTTCTTTAATATCCAGCGACTGAGCACCAAAGTGCAGTTGTATCCAGTGAACATTTTGGGCATGACTAATCATCACTCGGACGGCGTCATCGAGCCCAGCGGCGTGTTTTCGTGTCTCGAAAAAAATCCTGGAGTTAAATGAAAGCTTGTCATGTGCAAGCCAGCCTTGGGGAAGTATTGAGATTTGCTCAGGGGGTTGGGAGAACATTTTATCATCGCGCTGTCCTATTTTTCTCTCCGTCAAAGACCACCAACACAAAAAGCTACAGCACGCCGAAGAAGGCTGCACCACAGAAATGCAAAATGAAGAATTTCTCTTCCCAAACCGCCTTCTTATCAAGACAAAGAGCAGAAAAATCTTTGAAAACAGGGTCAAACTCATGGCTTGATTGAATTCAATTTTTTTTATTCACGTTATTTTTTTTAGGACTTTTATTACCCTTTTTTATGAGGCATATCTGTAAGTAGTGGTCTTTCGTAAAAAAAAAAATGCTCATCATTTTCTGTTTTCTTTTAGTTTTAAAAAATTGACGGCAGAGTTTACCCCGAAATGACACGTGGCTGATGTACACAAGTAATCTGAAAAGTAGTTACACCTACGCCTTGCGTGTGGAGCAGTTCGAAGTGGGTGTGGAGCCCTTCCCTAATCCCCCTTTTATTGTATGACTTTTGTGTATCTTGTCTCAAGTTTGACAACTAACATTGCATTAAAAATATGAGGTCGTGTGAAACCTTAATATGCACCCCGTGGCAAACTAACATTTGCATTCAGTGTTGCTGGTATCGCGTTACACCCTAACAAGCCGTTGCTGAAAGAGCCGGCCTATCAGAGCACGAGCTGTGTCCCTCAGCAGCAGCAGTATAGTAAGACGAGTAAAAACTGTGTTTTTCTTTCTTTTCTTTTTTTTTTTCTCATGCGAAGACACGACACGGATAACGCCGCTTTCTCGGCCCAATTCCCATTAAAGGCACTTATATCACATTTAAGAAAGACATTCCAAAGCCCTTTATCCACAGAGTTATTGATTGACCTGCTCCCAGGCTGCCAAGTCCTCACCTCGTCTTGACATGTCTGCTCTCCTCTCTCTATCCCCTCCGTTTGTGCGCATTTGCGTGTGCACGTTCAGCTCTGTCCAGCCACTTGGAGCAGCACCAGTCGGAGTCCCCGGTTCCCTCCAAAAGGCCCTCTTCACGGTCGGAGACGTCGGAGAGCCCGCTCTCCTCGAAGCGTCCCAGGACAGTTGAGAAGGGGGCTGCGGAGCAGGTGAGAGTTGCAGGCCGCGTGCCTTCATTAACACCGCTGCCCTCTGCGATGCATAAAATTCTGTTTTTCAAACTCTTTGAATTCGATGCCTTTTTTGCTAAAGGTTATGTCATTAATTAGCTCGTCCTCATTAGACGTGTGAAACTTGCACTTCAACTGGAAAAAGTGGGAGAAAAATACGCTAATTTCCAGTTATGTACTTGGTCGTCTCAGTGATGCTTATTATATTATGCAGATTTTTTCCTCTAATTTAATAAAAAATAATTTTCACTTCTCTGCTGCAGATGCTCGCTAATTGTACATAAGGTGGATAATCAATATCATATTTGACAGATTAGAGCACTTTGATGTGGGTGCCAAGACTCTGCCGTGCTCTGTATTACACTCACATGTGATCAGAGGGATCGCCTGCATGAGTGAAGGGGGGGGGGGTGCCCCACTGATTTACAGTTTCTTTCCATGCACAGTGAACCCCTATCACCAAATTAACCCTTCACTGGTTTGTTTTTCCTCTCTTACTCCATGCAGATGTACCAGTGTCCCTACTGCAAGTTCACCAACACGGACTTGAACCGGCTCAGAATGCATGTGATGACGCAGCACTCTGTCCAGCCCATGCTACGATGCCCACTATGTCAGGATATGCTCAACAACAAGATCCACCTGCAGTTCCACCTCACACACCTCCACAGTGTGGCTCCTGACTGCGTTGACAAGCTCATTGCCACAGTAAGAACTTGGCTCTCTTCCTGGCTACGTGAAGCTCTCTGATATGATACAAGCAAACCTCCACTGTATACTTTGCCCCTAATGTGCGACTTCAGTCTCTCAAGCCATGCAAGTGCTTTGTATTTTAGTGTTCTTGTCTGCAGTCCTATATATTTTCATGTTGGAGGCAAGGAGAAAAAGAATAAGAGCCACACTACAGTGTTTTATTGGCACGGCACTCTGCTCCTTGCTTCAGGCCAGTCAGATTGCACGCAGCGTGTCGGGTCAAGGACCAGCGTAAGGATCCAGCAATGCCACGAAGATGAGCAACTCATTGTTAATGAATCCCTCACCCTGAAGTGGCTGCCGAGCGACGAGAGCAGTTGTCATTCCTGCCTTCGCTGCTCTAAATTGCCAACATGCAGTCTTTTATAAAACACAAAAGAAGGCTGTTATTTGTGAAATGGCTGCAGGCAATCCCATCAGCGTGTTGGAAATGATTAGACCTTTCAAGATGCTTTTTTTTTTCCCCCCTCCGCTTTTTAATTGTCTTAACGCACCCGTCATCAGAGAGCCTTTTCTATCTCCCTTCTAATCACAGTCATTTGGGGAGGGAAACTCATAATCTGGTTTTGTATGTTTTAATGATTTCAAGATGAGCAGGTCTCTTTGCTCCCTGTTCATTTATTATTTCACTGACATTATTGCCACGTCTATGATCACCTGTGTGCGAGTCAAAACAAAGCCCATCAATGTGACTCAGATTAATCAAAATTTAATTAACTTTCCCACCACTCACGAAGTTCCACGAAAAGCAACAAAAACTCACCCATCAGTCACGATAATGTCTTATGTAAGTGATGCAAATAGACGAAGAAAAAAAAAACCTGGATGGTAAATAAGATGCAAGATTACTTGTGTCTGCAGCTCGAGTCGTGTGATCTTTGAATCACATTTGATATATAGCCGCTGCAGTGCTGTGTTACACCATTTTCTACCAAGAGGGAATGCTTTCTTTTCTTTGCTTTTCTTTTAAAACTCATCAAGGGGAAATAAAATTTTATTTTCCCTGTTTTTCTTGTAAATCACTGAGCAAATCTTTGTCCTGCTCCATTCCGTGAAGCTAAATAGCTTGCCGGACAATCACCGAGTAAAACATTGCTCTGTCGACTGCCTAACCATCTTCATCCTCCATCTAGAAAGTAAATGGCAAGCGCATTAGTATGTTAGACAGCAATATTTATTTCTTTTATAGAGGTTGTAATGTACTGAACCACTACAAGAGGAGATAGAACAGAGGTAATATAACACACATTAAAGCCAGCACCTTTTTATAACTGGTGAATGCAGATTGAAAGGTACTTCATCCTTTTCACATGTCTACAGAGAGGAGCCTAATTAATTCTGAAATAGGTGACTTTTATTTCTCGCCAAGCATGCATAATGATGAGTTCAGTCTCTTACCCTTCCTTCCACCGTTCACCAAATGTCTTTGCGGCTCCCCTTCCCTTCCCCTTTTACCTTGTGATTCCAGCCCACTCCTCCTGGCCCTGTCTCATATACTGGATAAACAATATAGTGGGACTTGTAAAGTGCATGATACAATGTACACAAAAGTCTGCCCCCCCACCCCCCCACCCCTTGCCCATGTCTCATTTTCTGCCTGTGCGAGATGGAGGATAATGAAAATAATTGTGCTTCATTAATTCGAAGTCTGGCTGGGTGATAGCCGTTTTGAACTATGTTTGCCAATTAGGCAGTCCAAATTAAAAGTGACCTTGGGATACACTGCTCTTTCCTCTAATCACCTAATGAAGCAGTTGTCTCGAAACAGGCCACTTTGTAATGTAAATCATACCTTTTTTGCTTTTGTTCTGTTGCTTGCCCTGCTCATTGCGTTTATCGATTATTCTTTTGGAACCAAAAAAAAAAAAAAACCAGGGATGTTTATGATTGTTATACGCCAAAATCTATCGGTGTTGGACTTTGAGATTCAGGGTGTGAACAGTTCTGCTCAATTTTGAAACCTCTGTGGCTTGAGGGGGAGTCAACTCTATCTGGCTCTGGCCTGAGGACAATCTGACATACTACAGTACTTTCAGCAGATGTGTCACTAATTAGAGGAGAGATTAGACAACATATGCTTCATATGAATGCACTTTCTAAAATAATCTCCTTTTTTGTGTTTTTGAATTCATTCATTTTCATCCACTGTCCTGAAAAAAAACATTTAAACCCAATCGTGGAAAAGTTGGGAAAGAGGGCAATGTAACATGAATTAAAACATAGATGATAGTTGTGTGTGGTGTGAAGGTGAAAAGTCAAAGCGTTGTCTTTCAGTTGCCAGCATAGCTGCCTCACTAACAATAAAAACAATTTCGATAAGTTATCATGTGGATTCTAATTTTGCAAAAAAATATCTTTGTGCTTCGTTTTTCCAGGTGACTGCAACTGAAGCACTACCAGCAAGTATGTTTATACCTCTACCAAGTCCAGACAGGGAGTCTCAGAGCGCGACACATGCGACGCCCAACTCGATCTCTGAGGATACAAAGAAACAACCTGGTTTGTACTTTTTTTTTGACATGAACGAAAGGATTTCTGGTCAGCTAATATAAGTACCAAGAGAAGTCACTTTCTGTTTTAACTGTCTTCACAGATGCATCAGATGCGGATGCAGAAAAGGGGGCTTCTCTCCCCACAGAAGTAGCTGAGGCTCGCAAGTCACCTTTGGAAGATCAACAAACAGAAAGGGATGATGCCACAGGATTCCTGTGCTGGAAAAAAGGCTGCAATCAAGTGTTCAAGTCCTCCAACTCCCTCCAAATCCACTTCAATGAAGTTCACAACAAAAGGCCACAGTTGCCTGTTTCTGACCGCCATGTCTACAAATACCGCTGCAACCAATGCAGCTTGGCCTTCAAGACCGTGGAGAAGTTGCAGCTTCATTCGCAGTACCATGTGATCAGGGCAGCCACCATGTGCTGCCTTTGCCAGCGAAGTTTCCGAACACTACAAGCCTTAAAGAAGCATTTAGAGACCAGCCACCTGGAGCTGAGTGAAGCGGACATCCAGCAGCTGTATGGTGGCCTGCTGATGAACGGCGACCTCATGGTCATGGGGGATCCAACCCTCGGTGAAGAGCACGGAAGTCTGGGAGAAGATGACAAGGAAGGAGATGAAAGTGATCCAGAGGAGAAGCAAAGCCCAACAGGCAGTGACTCTGGATCGCTGCAGGAAGATTCTGGATCTGAACCTAAGCGAGCATTGCCATTCAGAAAGGGCCCCAACTTCACAATGGAGAAATTCTTGGATCCATCGCGCCCTTTCAAATGCACTGTTTGCAAAGAGTCTTTCACTCAGAAGAACATTCTTCTGGTTCACTATAACTCTGTCTCCCATCTGCACAAGGTGAAAAGGGCTCTGCAAGAGTCCACGACTGGTCAGCCTGAGCCAACCAGTAGTCCTGACAACAAGCCGTTCAAGTGCAGCACATGCAATGTGGCATACAGTCAGAGTTCCACCCTGGAAATTCACATGCGCTCTGTCCTGCACCAGACCAAAGCCAGAGCAGCCAAACTGGAAGCGGCAGGTGGCATCCCGAGCTCTACAAGCTCCACTACCGGTCTGGGTGCTGGAGGCTCCAGTGTGAGCATTTCGACAACGAGTCCAAGCCCAGCCAGCAACTCGACATCGAGCTCTACTAACCACACTTCTTCTGGATCTCAAGCATCTCAGAAGCTTTTTGGAGGAAACCACATGAACCAGGGCCATGGCATGGATGGCCTGGGGAATTCCACAGTGAGTTGTCACTCCTCGCCATCTGAGAACCACGAGGTGAAAAAGTCCAAATTTAGTGAAATTCTCTCTGCAAGGGGGGCGCAGCAACAACAGCAGCAGCTCCAACAACAGCAGCAATTAGCCCAGGCGCAAGCCCAGGCCCAAGCCCAGCTGCAACAAGAAATCCAGCAGCAGGCTGCTCTCCTACAATCCCAGCTATTCAACCCAGCACTTCTGCAGCACTTCCCGATGACAACCGACGCACTTCTTCCTCTACAACAGCAGCAGTTGCTGTTCCCTTTCTACATCCCTGGAGCAGAGTTCCAGCTCAACCCAGACATTAGTCTCAACAACTCGGCACTTGGCCTGGCAGGATCTGCCACTTCCTCGCTGCTGGAAGATCTGAAAAACTCAGCGCAGCAGAGTTGTTTGCAACAGCAGTTGATGCACCACCATCTTCAGCAGCAACATCAACAGCAGCAGCAGCAGCAGCAACAGGCTCACTCACAAGTTCAGGGACAAATGGCTTTACTTCAACAGAGTGCATCGCTCCTTCAACAGGCGGAGAAAAAGCAGAAACTATCCTCTTCCCAGAGCGAGAAGGACAGAGAATCACATAGAGAAAAGGACATCATTGAGAAAAATGAGGAATATGGAAACAAAGATTTACTGGACAGCAAGCCAAAAGACAAAAAGGACATTCAGCATATTTCAATAAACATCAACCACGATACTGGCTTGCCTCCACCCAGGATAGCTTCTGATGCTCGAGGAAATGCAACCAAAGCCCTGCTGGAAAATTTTGGGTTCGAGTTGGTAATTCAGTACAATGAAAATAAACAGAAAGCTCAGAAAAAGACAGCTGGACCTAGCGGATCAAGTGGTCCAGGTGGAATAACAAGAGTGGTGGACCCGATTGAAGGATTAGAGAAACTGGAATGTGAAGCCTGTGGCAAGCTGTTTTCAAACATACTGATTCTAAAGAGTCACCAGGAGCATATCCACCAGGCGTTTTTTCCTTTTCGATCCCTTGAGAGATTTGCCAAGGAATACAGAGAGCAATATGATAAACTCTATCCACTGAGACCTCCTACACCAGAGGCTGCTCCAGCTCCTCCACCGCCGCCACCTCCGCCTCCCCCTCCACCCGCTCCCGCACCCCAAAGAGCTCCCACACCAAATATCCCAGTCTCTGCTGCTTCGCTCACACCTCCAACCGTACCTCCTCCACAGCCGCCAGTCTCGATGACACAGATACCCATGCCAATGGATTTGCCCCTCTTTTCGCCGCTTATGATGCAACCCATGTCTCTCCAGTCTTTGCCCACTCAGTTGCCTCCTCAGTTACCAAATGTTGAGCCAAGCCTGGCATCAGACTTGGCGCAGCTCTACCAACAACAGCTCACGCCAGCCATGCTGCAGCAACAACAGAACAAGAGGCCGCGGACACGCATCACCGATGACCAGCTGAGGGTCCTGCGCCAGTATTTTGACATCAACAACTCACCAAATGAGGAACAGATCAAAGAAATGGCTGACAAGTCGGGGCTGCCGCAGAAAGTCATCAAGCACTGGTTCAGAAACACTCTTTTCAAAGAGAGGCAGCGCAATAAAGACTCGCCTTACAACTTCAATAATCCACCAACAACAACTCTAGAAGACACCAAAATTGATTCCAAACCTCCTTCTCCTGAACCTCAGAGACACGATCTACATGGGAGCAAGCGATCGTCAAGGACGAGGTTCACTGACTACCAGCTGAGGGTTCTCCAGGACTTTTTTGATGCCAATGCTTATCCTAAAGATGATGAATTTGAACAGCTTTCCAACCTTTTGAGCCTTCCCACCCGAGTCATTGTCGTGTGGTTCCAAAACGCTCGCCAGAAGGCAAGGAAAAACTACGAGAACCAGGGCGATGGCGCCAAAGAGGGAGAACGACGAGAACTGTCAAATGACAGATATATTCGCACGTCCAACCTGAATTACCAGTGCAAGAAATGCAGCCTGGTTTTCCAGCGTATATTTGATTTAATAAAACACCAAAAGAAGCTGTGTTACAAAGATGAAGATGAGGATGGACAGTATGACAGCCAAAATGAGGATTCAGTGGATCTCTCCAATGAATGTTATACTCCTTCTGGGTCTTCCTGTCACACCCCAATGCCCTCCTCTTCAAGTCTCTGCCCTCTTCCACCCTCGTCTTCAGCATTCTCACACCTCTCGTCCACCGAGAAAGATGAGGCCTCACCAGCAACCACCTCAAATCTTTACGATGAGAAGCCCAAGCAGTTGCCAGAAATCTCTGCTGATCCGCGAGAGAACCAAACCTCTATCAAACAAGAAATTGTGCACCAACCCCAGTGTGAGCCACAGCATCAAAGACCACAGAGGGAAGATAAGATCCAAAATGTCAGTCAGTCCATGAAGCATTCGTCGGCTTCCTTCTCTCAGCAACAACAATGTGGTCCCTCAGCCTCACAAACGAGCCAGGCCTCCTCGCAGGGCTCCCACATGAGCCTCAATCCACACCTGACCTCTGCCACACAACAACTTTCACAACAGATGATCCCATACCAGTGTGAGCAGTGCAAGATTGGCTTCCCCTCCTTTGAGCACTGGCAGGAACACCAGCAATTGCATTTTCTCTCTGTGCAGAATCAGTTCATCCACCCCCAGTTTCTTGACCGCCCACTTGACATGTCTTTCATGCTATTTGATCCCAGCAATCCTCTCCTGGCAAGTCAGCTCCTCTCCGGGGCAATGCCACAGATTCCAAGCAGCTCTGCCACCTCTCCGTCCACCCCAACCTCTACCATGAACTCCCTGAAAAGGAAGTTAGAGGAGAAAGCGAGCACGAGCCCTGGAGAGAACGACAGCACAAATAGCGGCGAGGAGCCGCAGAGGGACAAACGGCTCAGAACCACCATCACACCTGAACAGCTGGAGATCTTGTATCAAAAGTATTTGTTAGATTCAAATCCCACACGGAAAATGTTAGACCACATTGCCCATGAAGTGGGATTAAAAAAGAGAGTAGTGCAAGTGTGGTTCCAAAATACCAGAGCCAGAGAGAGAAAGGGCCAGTTTCGAGCAGTTGGGCCAGCTCAAGCTCACCGGAGGTGCCCTTTTTGTCGAGCGCTTTTTAAAGCAAAAACCGCCCTCGAGGCACACATTCGCTCTCGACACTGGCACGAAGCCAAACGTGCTGGATATAATTTAGCACTCGCTGGCATGTTACCAGAGCAGGAAAACATGCAAATAAAATTGGACACTCTTGAGACACCTGGTTACTCCCAACTGCCCACAGCAACAAACAGCGATGGACAAAGTTCCTCCATGTCACCCATGAACAAAGGCTTGGATCTGTCTCCCAGAGGTCTACTGAGCCCTTCATCCATTAAAGTTGAGGGAATGGAAGACTTTGAGAGCGCGACCATGTCATCTGTGAATCTCAGCTTTGATCCGAACAAGCTTGATAATGACGACTGCTCCTCTGTGAATACAGCCATCACAGACACAACTACAGGTGATGAGGCTAATGCCGATAATGACAGTGCTGATGCAAAGCACAGCCAGAATAGTGGTGATTATCTGTCTAAGTCTGGAGCTCAAGCAGCCAGCCTTGAAAACGATGACCAAATGTCCTCAGGGCTCGTGAGCCCAGCAACAAGCTATTACGCTAAGGACTATGAGAATGAAAATATGATTGACCACAGTGAGACGTCCAGTCTGGCTGACCCTTGTTCACCGAGTCCTGGAGCCTCTGGTAGGAGCATTGACAGCGGAGATCGACCTGGCCAAAAGCGCTTCCGAACCCAGATGACTAACCTCCAGCTGAAAGTGTTGAAATCTTGTTTTAACGACTACCGAACTCCCACGATGCTGGAGTGTGAGGTACTTGGCAATGACATCGGACTTCCAAAGAGAGTGGTTCAGGTGTGGTTTCAAAATGCCCGTGCCAAGGAGAAAAAGGCGAAGCTTAACATGGCCAAGCACTTTGGAATAAATCAGACATCCTACGAGGGGCCGAAGACTGAATGCACTTTGTGTGGTGTGAAGTACAGTGCTCGGCTCTCAGTTCGGGATCACATTTTCTCGCAGCAACACATCTCAAAGGTGAAGGATACTATTGGCAGCCAGATTGACAAGGAAAAAGAATATTTTGACCCTGCAACTGTTCGCCAACTTATGGCCCAGCAAGAGATGGACCGCATCAAGAAGGCCAATGAAGTTCTGGGACTGGCACAGCAGCAGGCCATGCAGCAGCAGGGCATGTTTGATAACCCTGCAATGCAGGCTCTGAATCTCCAGTCAGCCTACTCAAATCTGCAAGGCATCCCACCTGTCCTTTTGCCAGGGGTTGGCAGCCCCTCTCTCTCCAGCTTTAACTCATCGAATTCAGGTACGTTACCATTTGGCATGCCCTCATTGATGTACTGTAAAATCTAAAGTTCTAAAGAATTAAGCCTAATAAAATGAGGGAATTTCTACAATTTCTTTTCTCAATAATTTTCTGTCAACTGTACTCATTCGAACTACAACACACACTGTACAATATTTAACACAACCTGTTCCTGTTTTTGATTTCTGCTGTCGTTACATCATTACTTTGATATGAGCCCATTATGAATCACATTACTGATATCCTATATGTGTGTTTGTCCTCTATCCCTATATTTATTACAGTAAAATATTTTTTTATTTTACATCCATGGAACAGCTATGTCTAATAAAACCTCATTTTTGTTTGCATGTAAACGCCTTTCAGCTTTAACTCCTCCAAAACCTTCAAACCTCCTGAACATGCCTGGTGCCAGTGTTCCCTCACCCAGCCTCCCCACATCTGGATTGCCCAACAAGCCTCCCTCCTCATCGTCTCTTACTGCGTCCAGTCCAGCTCAGACCAACACGTCTGTTTCCCACTCCAGCCCCACCTCCACCTCCAACTCCACTTCCAACTCCACTTCTTCAACCACCCCGTCCAGCTCGCGGCCTGAACCCCCCAAAGAGCGTGATGCTGAGAGGGTCAGAGAGAAGGAGAAGGCCAAGGAGAAGACCGAAAAGCCCTCGACCCCGTCGTCAACCGGAAGCACTCCTGCCCCGTCCACTTCTGCTGCCAGCGCCAAGAAGGAAAAACCAGATACGGCGGTTCCTGCCACTTCCATGCCCACGCCGGGCATGGAGTACGTGGTGGACCCTGCCCAGCTTCAGGCTTTGCAGGCTGCTTTGGCTTCGGACCCCACAGCTCTCCTGACGAACCAGTTTTTACCCTACTTCATGCCTGGCTTTTCCCCATATTACACCCCACAGATCCCAGGCGCCCTCCAAGGGGGCTACCTGCAACCGATGTACGGCATGGAAAGTCTTTTCCCCTACAACCCAGCATTGTCACAAGCACTGATGGGCCTGTCCCCAGGGTCCCTATTGCAGCATTACCAGCAATATCAGCAGAGCTTGCAGGAGGCACTGCAGCAGCAGCAGCGGCAGCTTCAGCAGATCCAGCAACCCAAGGCGAGCCAAACTCCAGTTCCCCCTCAACCCTTGGGGGATCGCAAAGATTCTGCCAAAGAGCCAGTGAAAACAGAGGAGCAAAAGGGCAACCCTCACAGTGAACCCCCCACGTCCTCATCCTCAACCTCATCATCGTCGTCGTCCTCTCATAATAAAGTACCCTCTGAGCTGAACGAAATGGATGGCAAAGCTGTGGACCCCCAACTAGACCAGTACATCGTCCCCAAGGTGCAGTATAAACTGGCATGCCGCAAGTGTCAAGCTGTTTTCACCAAGGAAGAAGCGGCTATTACCCATCTTAAATCGAACTGTTTTTTCGGTCAGTCTGTGGCAAACCTGCAAGAGATGTTGCTGCGTGTCCCCGGTGGCGTAGGTGCAGGGGCTGGAAGTCTCTACGACTGCCTGGCTTGCAACACTACGTTGGATGGGGAGAAAGCACTCAGTCAACACCTGGAATCGGCATTGCACAAACACAGAACAATCAAGCGATCAGTCAGAAATGCCAAAGAGCACGCTACTAGTTTATTACCTCACTCTTCAGCCTGCTTCCCCAATCCTAACACCGCATCTACCTCGCAGTCTGCCACTCATCCCATCAGCAGCCCCCCTCCCCCGCCAACAACATCAGCCACCATGCCATCCACTGCTGTATCCTCCTCCCTGTGCTCCTCCTCCTCCTCCTCCTCCTCCTCCTCCTCCTCCTCGACGACCCCACTCAACACCACAGCTGCCGGCAAACCCTGGCCCCAGGCCCCTTTCTCCAGAGCTTTAGCTGGGAAGCCCAACGCTAGTCCCTCCTCTTCCTCCTCCTCTTTTCCTCCAGTGTCCTCACCTTCAACGGTTACCTCAAGTTCATTGAGCACCTCAGGAGTTCAGACCTCGATACCAACAGACGTCTTTACCGACGAGTCTGACTCTGACAGCAGTCAGAAGTCAGCTGACAGGCTGTGCAGGACGGCAGAGGAGCCGCAGCAGCCTGGCTTTGTCAAAGACAGTAATAGTTGTAGTAGTAATCTTGCTAGTGTAGGAACAGACTCCATCAGATTGTAAAAGAGCTTTCAGTGATGGACAATATTTAAAAAAGACAAAAAAAGACAAAAAAAAATCACAAATGGAAAAAAAATCACAAAAAGCAGCAATGTTAAAAATACATTAAAAGTATACAAACCAATTTCAGAAAAAAAGATGTGTAAAGACTAACTGCAATTCCAAAGCTTGTAACCAAAAATTTAAATGTTAGTGGATTGTTTTCCCATATCAACATGCTGGTTTTCGTTTTTGTTTTTTTTTTTTTCTGTTTCTGTTTTTGTTTTTGTTTGTTACAACTACAACGATTATACATGCATACAAATATGTGAGAACAGAAAAGATTGCTGCAGTTATGTTTTGGGTGATGTGAGAGGAACGCTGTACTGTATGGCAATTGACTGCCTCAAAGTTGACAAAACGGCCCCAGAACCCTTTTGGAGAAATGCGAGTCAAGAAGCTGTCCCTCTTTCTTTTGTAATAGTTTTTACTTAATAGCACAGTCACAAAAAGCCAGTATGTACTGTATGGGAGAATAGTCTATCGGTTTTCTTGCTATTTAAGCATTCAGATACCAATGGCTTGCAAAAGTAAAAGAATAATGTAATGTCTATTTTATTCTCAGGTCAACAGCTCACTGATGTTTTTTTTCGTTACAGAAATCCATGTTTTACACCTTTTTTTTGTTTTCAACAGGAGATGAGCATTATGTTCTGTTACTGAACTTGATTTAGTCACGTTAAGTTAAATTGATTTGTATTAAGGCATTGTTTCTGGGCATTCGAAAAAGGGTAATTGATTAGCTGATTTTACTATTCGAAACTCATTTGAAGTGAGGAGATCACAATCCCAATTTACCCAGAGAAGGAGAGCATTGCAGACATAATAATGGGCGTTAAAAAAAAGAGTTTGGATTAAAAAAAAAAAAATCAACCTTCTGTATTTATGATAGATATGAGCATTTTTGGTGTTAAGTAGATTGTTGCATTGGAAAAATGAATTTAAACAGTATGGTAGGTTGAAAAAAAAACTTTGTGTACATTTAGCTTTTGTATTGTCCAATTTTATGACACTTCATTTGATGTTGTCTTGGTCATTCCGATAGTCTAGATTATGGGCAGGTAATTTATCTGAATTTTATTTCTGTCTTATTCTGAGCTTATTGGGAAACATTCACCCAAATGCCCCTCCTGACAAGGCAGGATCCTCTTTCAGAATTATTTAAATGTTATGATTTAGTTGGTTCTGTGCTAGCCAACACAAAAAAAAAAAAGATCCGGGGTGAAAGATATTGAAAGATTTATTTTATTTAATTTTTTGTGTTACCTTCGTGCACTTATCACTGTCTGACTCCTATTTCTCACTCTTCTTGTTCCTCTCTTCGCACTTACTTTTCTCTGCTCTCCTGTGTTTGTAGATATGTATACTACAAAGCAGGTCTTTTGTTCTTCATGTAGTGTGGCTACAGTCTTTATTTTCATTCTGACATTTTTGTTGTCATAAATGAAAATGAAAAAAGAATACTAATAATAATTCTCACGCTTTAAGACAAAAAGAAAATCCAAAGACTAAACACTTTCACCATTGGTGCATAAAGATGAGAAAAGAGGCTTCTTTATACTTGAGAATTTGTTGCTGTTTTTAGAGGAAAGAAAACAAAGTTTTAAACGATAAAGGAGTACGCATCAGAGTTGCCGTTTCTGCTTCTTTGCAGGCAAACAGGTGGCTTTTTTACGTAAATACCAAAAACCAAAAAGGGCCCTTGTCCTTGCATTGTGGAGTAGCACCATTACAGAGCCATTGCAGTTTGTAAGATAGAGGTTATTAATCTTTGTTTGACTTTTGTCACATTCAAGTGTCCATTTTTTTAAGAAAAATGTATAAGGTCTGGTCTTCAAGGACATACGTTTTGCTGCTAATGTAGAATTTTGAAAAGAAAAAAAAAAAAGAGTACCTAGATGCATGCTCATTTTGCTTTTGGCTAAGCTTTAACTAAAACAAACAATAAACCAATTTCTTGCCTCTGCAACACTTTTTTTTTTTCTTGTTGCAAAAACGGAACTTTGAAGACTGTGAATATATGTTCCAAAGGACATTTTGCCGATTTTCTTTTTGAACAGACCAATGTTTAAAGCCAATGATCTATAACGTTTGTAAAGAACAGTGCATTCCAAATATCACAATGTTTTTTTGGGTTTTTTTTCTTAAGCAAGGACTGATCCTATTTCATTTGATTGCTTTTAATTGTCACAATCTATTTTTTCCTCATTTTTCAAGTGACTGTAAACTGTTGTGTAAATTTTTTGCGTCATTGGTTGCTGAACAAAGTGACCCTCCATTTGTCATTTTGTGCTGGCATGGAACATTGCTGAAGAATCCCTCCATCCAGTTAAGGTTGTTGCTCACTTGTCAAGCAAGTAATAGTGGTTACCAAAAAATGTATATAATACATCTGGTACTGATGCGTCTCATAGGTTTAGTAACGTTTATGCCAGTCAACCTACAACTAGTCTCAGAGGGAAATCATGGCTGTTTTGCTGAGGTGTTGCTGCCCCCTTTGCTGGGAGGTCCACCAGTGACTTGTGTCTGCAGGGTGCCACGTCCACACATAGCTTACAGGTTCTTAAGGGGCATCTTCATTCCAAAGCATTATTTCTGGAAAAAGGAGGAGGTTCTTTGAAGATGTCCCTTTCAAATAGTTAGGATGCTCTCATATCCAAAGAAATCACCTGCTTCGTTTTGTTGCGATGGAAAAATGGATGTGCATTAGTACCTCCACCCTCTCATTGATGATCTGATCCACAAAATTTCAGTTGATTTCCTTTTTTTTCCTCTCTTTCTTTTTTTTTTTTTAAATTAAAACCAAGACAAATTCTAATTTGTGTAAAACTACTTTTTTGGCCACTAATGTATAGCCAATATCTATTAGCCCTGAGGAGTAATGGCTCTATCTTTAAAAAAAAAATGCTTCAAAGTGCTACGTCTCGCCTACAAATGTGATACGGTGTTAATACCACAGCATGCGATTGAAAGTAAGTAGATCTGGTCTGCAAGCTTACGATTTCTCAAGTCCACTTCCCTGAGATACTGTTCATAAATTTTTCTATCTTATTTTAAAACAAAAAAAATCTTAAGTTGTACAGTTTGTTTTATTTTATTTCCAGACAATGTTGGACATGTATTATTTTCTTATAAGTATTTGTATTTTATTTTGGTTTCTGTATATTACTTTTAATCATAAATTAACACTAGCTTTAATTTGAATTGCTGTAATTAAGAAACAACATCAAAAAAAAAGACCTGGCCACTTTATGGTGTGATATTGTTCTTTATATTCATTGTCTCAATGATACTGTTTGCTCTCTTCTTTCCAAAGTGTAATCTTTTAAGGCTCTTCTGTGAAAAGATGACTTCACTTCTCCACATTAGATTCAGACAGCATGAACTATGTGTGGGAATGTATGTTCGTGTGTGTGTTTGTGAGTGTGCGCGAGCGTGCTTCATAAGAGCCAGCATCAATTCATTGTTGTTCCTTTTTCTTGTGTTTTGCCTTTTTTTCCCCCCTCTTTTTTTTTTGTTACACACCAAAACAAACTGAACCATAAAGCTGGATTACGATTCACTGAAATTCAGAAAATTCCCATTTAAAAGATAACGATCACAAATGAGAATGATGATACTGAAGCACTGAGCAGTTTTTACTTTGATTCATTTTATGAATGTGGCCAAAGCTTTATGCAGTTGAAAACAAAAAAAACGAACAAAAAAAAAGAGATTTTGTGCCCCACATAACTGTATATTTTATTGTGGCACAAAACAATATTGTGGATCCGACGATTCGCTGATTTACATTGGGATACTTGATTTTAATGGACAATTACATGAGAGATAAACAAGCTTTTGCTGTAGAGGTCATCTTTTGCCCACTGTGAAAACAAGCGTGTACCTGTATACAGATATAGATATATTTAAAACAAGACATCAACTTTTTTTGTTTTGTTTTGTTTTGTTACTGAGAAGAAGAAGGAATGAAACGAAACTTTAAAACGGACTCTGGGAAGCTTTTGGAGATCTTGTTCGGAGGACACAAGAGGCTGCGGGCACACCAAAACTGGTCATGGGAGCCGACGGCAGGCTCGAAACAGCTTTAAAAACCACCTCCTTATTTGATTACTGACAACTCTGCAATGGGAATGGACTCTGGAACCAATGGACACGTGTGACACACAGAGGAAAGTCCTTAGATGAAACTGAACTTTAAGTGGCTCCAGCTGCCTCTTTCTCCTTTCTGTCTGTCCTTACTTTCTCCAGCTCTGCCTCTGCTTCTGCGCTTTGATGGACATTTTTACCAAATTTCAGGACAGGATGGACAGAGATGCTTGCTTCATTTCTTCCAGTTCATGTTGCTACCCGTTTCATTTCCTCGCGCTTGTCTCTGGTTGACAAGCAAAGCTCTCCAGTCAAACGACGGCTCACCCCTCTCTCTGTCGGTTATATAATCTAAACAGAGGAATTAATAACACGGAGAGAGGGGCTGGGTTCTCGGAGCTGTCATTCTTAAAGAGGCAGTTACACGGAAAAAAAGCGTATTAACCAAAATTAACAACCAAACTAACAACCAAACAACCATTTGCTCCAACTTCAAAGATGAACTGTTACTTGGAGCTCTCTGTTCCTTTTGTGACTTCTGGTGCCACAATGTTTTTTTATGCTTTGAGTTTCTCTTTTTGTTTCCTTGAATTACTCCTCCTTCGAGCCTCATAAGCATGGCTCTGTGGCTCCAGGCAGCCCAACTGAGGGTAGAAAAAAACAGCCTTGCAATGTACAAAAAAGAGCAAGTTAAACCAAAAATGTTGTTCTTGATGTCTTTTCTATACTGTAGTCTTGTTAGCTTTTTTGTTACTGTAATTATATGAAGATTTCCAAACTGTACCAAATTACATGGAAACTAACATACATACAACCACATGGAACTTCAGACTTTTAAAGAAACTTTTGTCACAAAACCTTGTTGTCCTAGTTAAGTTGATTGTAGATGGTAATTGAATATACTCCTTTGAAAATATTTCATCAAGTATGTTTCTTGCTCATTGTGATACATTAAAAAAGTATGAGCATACACTGCACTGGCGTGGACTCGTCTTTGACAGCTGGATTCAATCATATCTCGCACTGTTGTACAGTTGTTGGTTGTTTTTTTTTGGCAGATCTTGGAGACGGGAAGCAGTACGAAACGGTGAAACATTTTTCCATTTCTTCTTGTTTACTTTAACTGTTTCATTTGGTGCTGGACTTCTTTTGGGAAAAAAACTGAATTATTGCTGATACTTTCACACATTTTGTGAGGTTCCTTTTTAAAAGGATGCATGTCTTTATACCTGATTACTCTCATTCTATTCTCAGCTGTTTTCATTTTCTTATAATGGCAAATGTGTATACATCTTCACAGGTTGTACCCAAACTTTTAAAGATGGTACTGTTTGAGGCCATAGTTCTTCTCTTCTTTAATGCTGCCAATATTGACATTATTGGTGCTGTTTCTTCTCTGGAGACTTTGCTAATCTTTCATAGGTGTCACTGGCTCAAACTGTCTTCTTCCTGTTTTTTGACATGCAGATATAGTGACTGCAATGACCGCCACTAATGGGCAGAAGCACTGTAGACTCCAAATATGAAAAAAACAGATGCAGAAAACGTAGGACTTCTAAGCGAGTGAATTGCTCGCATGACGAATGGCTGCTCATTCATCCCAAACGCTACTGGCTAGTTTGGGCAACCTCATTTTAGGAGGGAGGTGAAAACTCGTGACACCAATTACTGAACAGTTGTAGGTGCAAAACAAAAATTTCAAATCGATAAAAGAATTTTATTGTTGCATCAGGGTAGTCATATCATGTGATTCACAGGTTTAAACATAACTCCACCAGTGCCGTTTACTTGGATTACCCTCCAACCTGAGGTCTGCAGTGGAACCAAAATGTTTCTTTAGCAAAAAAATCCTTGACTCACAAATGTGTTGACTAAACTTAGAAATCAGGCCAAGTAATTCTTATTGCTATTGCTTGATTTATTGTTTCTTTTTCTTTGACACGTGTGTACCATCATCTAACAATCATTAATGCTTCTGCTGTGAGTCACGATGAAGTTGGGTGTACCACTTTCGAAGTTCATTTTATTGCCGGCTGTGTCGTGGCAAAGCTATTTCAATTTACCAGTGACCTCAATCATCATTTTGTTATTTTCGTCAATGGCCCAGTCACTTAAAATCTCAGCATTTCCATCTGCCCATATCAGTCCCCAATTCTACATTTCGTCATCGCCTAATTTCCCCACACTCGCCTCCCCGTCAGTGGACCTAAACATGTTGTGTTTCATGGGTTCAAGAAATTGAGAGAAATCAACAAGACGCGAGAATACCTCTGCCTCAGTTCAACAACAGAGGTGCAGCACTGTGAGTGATGATAATGGGGGGAAAGAATAAGGATAAACAATACCAAAATGTTACAAATTAATAAAACCTGTATGAAATGTTTCCAGTGAGAAAACCCTTTTTCTGGGCATGATGAAAACCTAAATTGAGTTGATTACGACTTTGTGGAGGCAGAAAAAACGTCCTAAATGGTTTTGAGTTTGTTTGCTCAGTCAAAACAAGCCAAGATCCACGCGATGATTATTTGTGACTCAGAAGGTTTAACGATATTTATTTAGTTGAGCTTTCATAATATTCCCTTTGGAAACGCTTTTAAGACAATGTTCAAATTTTTTTTTTAATAACTGCTTTCATTGAAAATATTCTGAACTCTTTGGTGAAAACAAACTGGGGGCATCCAAAATGTTGGGATCACCACGGCCCCGTATGGAGTTTAAAGAAGAGGACATCCTGTGGCAAGCACCAGGCAAGATTCATTGGCCATGTTGAGCCAATTAACACGCAAGGGCACATCCCGAATGAATTAAAAACACCCTAATCCGATCAGTGTGAAAAGCAAGGCCATTTCCTTCACAGGCCTGGACCAGATGGCACTCACACTCAAATGCTGCATTGAAACAGGCCAGGCCCAGTCACACAGTGTGAAATTGGGTTAGCGCCTGAATCTAACGTAGGCCCTGGGCAATGCAAGCTCCAAAACCCATTCTCCCTTGGCCTAAAGGTACAGGGGCCACCTTGCCAATCTTTGGCCTCATATTTAATTATCATTCTCAGTGCACCTCACTAACTTGGTCATTTTAGTCCGAGGTGCAGCTGACAGCTTCCTCCACCCATTTGTCTCTCTACACCAGCCAACCTTTTACCATATCCCAAACGCGTGCTGACATATCACAGAGAGTTGTCCTTCACAGCACAGAGGACACACACAGCTGAGTGTGTTGCAGACGATACTTGTGTACATTGGCCCAAACAATTTGAAAACTCAGGTTCAAACGGTTTCGACAGTCTCATTTCGATTTCATTAAAAACTTGCAATTTGCGAATCCTACTAGAAATACTATTGAACAACAAAACAAAAGACTCGTCGTGACTTAAAATCAGTCAAGCTCCAGTTTAGTACCTAAAGAAAGGATTTTGGAAAACTTAGATTGGCATGTTAGCATATGTTTAGAACAGCCATTAGTAATTGTGTTGAAATGACTGAATCCAATCTATTATCATCAACTCTCATAAGTTCCAAATCAATCTTAATAATTTATCTTGGCCATGTCTTGCAGTTTTAAAACGGTTACTTGACCCAGACAATGTTTCCGCCGGATGCTAGTACTGTATACAGGTGTGATAGAAAATAAAGACTTGATGACCAAATTGAAAAAAAATGTTCATAGGCTTGAGGCCGATAATTCCTTCAAATTCGTTCAAATCGCACAAAAGTTTCGGCCTCAATTTCTGTGGAAAAACGTCCTCATTGGTATCGAAGCGGGTCCATGGCAGACACCGTAGTCCTACCGGAAATGTTTGCGCCTAAGCCAATGAAAGATTCAGTTAAGCTGAGCTGCTTTGCACTCGGGCGGCTTGCGGCTGCCACTGTCAGGGGTTAACTCCTGACAGGCGGTCAGGTGAAATAACATAGCTGACCGTGAAGGGAAGGAATTTCGCCACTGAGCTTAAAAGCCACACAGCGCTGAAACACCTGCAGCTCTTCCCCGTTTCCTACCCCCACGTATACCTCTTTGCTCCGCCACATTGTCTTCTTCCCCTATCAATGTCAAAGGCAAATTACTCTGCTGCCTCGAGGACAGGTCAAACTAATTCAATCTAATGTGTCAGATAAAATGATGGGTGAGTGAGGATCAAAGAAAAATTGAATAGGATGAAAAATTAAAAAGTAGCCGAGGTTCTTTTGAAAATCAAGCCCCAAAGTTTGTAGGTTAAAAATGGGTTGATTCTTGTAAAATTTGAAGATTGAATATAATAATAATTTAAAAAAAGAGAGAATATAGACATTGGTGTTAACCACCACCTGTGATGCGTAAGTCGGCGGCCATCGAACGCCACCTTGCTGATGTCTGCAACCACACGGGATTCACGCTGGGGAAGCGCGGAGGGAGTCCGTGCGGGCTTCGGGCCTTGCCGAAGCATTTCCAATCTCCTGAACACAGGATCAGGTGTCGCCATTTTCACAGCACCTTCTGGTTCTGTTTAATAGGAAATGAGGTCCATCAGAAGAACTCTGACCAAAACTGAGCCAGAATGGACCCTGACAGGCAGGAATATTAGCCTGTGACGGCAGTCAGTAATTGAATGATCGCAACGCCCCCACCCACCCCCCTCGCTGGTAATGAAGAGAATATGTGCTGGGAATGTGTTTGTCCTTCTCTATCCTTCGTCTGCCCTTTGCCTTTCCTCATTCCCCCCTTTTCTGCCCCTTAATAAATCATTGGTGGTGGTGGTGGGGGGGAGAATAACGGATAATTTTACTTCACTTCAAAGTGCTTCACAGAGTGTCATTTCTGTAACCTCAAAGTGATGATGCATTTAAAAGGCTCCGGGTGAGCTCCGCCTGACTGTGTTTTTGCCTTGAAACAACGCTGCGCTGATAGTACCGTGAGAGAGTGGGCTGGAGTACATGAGAGATCAATTATCACACCTCATTTTGCTCTCATATGCAAAATGATAATGGGTGGACCATGTCAGACCTGAACCATCAGGTGGTGTATCCTCTCTCCCTAAATGTGTTTCGCAGATTGTCTGAAGGGTTCTGTTAAATCCCTTTAATAGTTAAAAGACTGGAAGGAAAGAATTTGGCTCCCCCTTGATCTGTCTTCAAATATCCCTCCGCGGACAAGATTTAAGAGTGACAAACCAACGGAACAAACCAAGCGCTCAGCGTGATATCGCGGCACATTTGTAAACACCACTTCTCATATCGGAAAGTTTGTGAAGGAATATTGTTGTCTTACAGTCCTCTCTGTGTATTTGTCAGCTACACTGTGGAACAACTGTGTGTCTGTGCATGTCCCGGCAAGGAAAAAACAGTACATGTGGTACAAAGAGAGCCTGTGTTCAAGGCATGGGTGAGGAAAGCCAATGCTGTTGAGGAAGCGGCGGCGGGGCGTGGGGGGGGGGGTTGCAGCTTTGAGATGCAGCGTCATATTTCGCATAGCTTTGGGGAAAATGTCAACTCTGAGAAGAATTCTTAATACAATAATTGCTTTGAGACTTGTTCCTATTAATATTTCTCTGACTTTGGTTTTGTATTTTCTAAAGCCTAACTGAAATCAGTTGGAGTGTATTGCTGCTGGAATGCCTGTCAGACTTGGGCCCTGACCCTGGACTGGCTGCTATAATGATGGGAAGATGAAAGGGCCAGGCCCATTCCCAGGCTGCCCTGTTAGGGGTGCAAGCCTGTGAAATGGAGAGATAATGGAGACCAGGTGTGCTGTGGATGCCTGAGACACTGCTCAGTCAGTCTGAGAGCTCCTCTCAGTGAGAGGGAGGGCGCACTGCCGCTGCTGAAAGGGGACAGGGCCTCGGTACTGTTTTGTGGCTGCATGTCGACATGTGCGCGTTCTCCATGCAACCCGGTCACAGCATACGGGCGGGTTTTGGAGTCCAGAGCACTGACAAAGAAGTGTCCCTCCTGTTTTCCATTACTAATTTTGACTTTACTCGCGGTGAGGATGTTGGCTGAAGGACTGCATTGTTTGTCTGCCTAATCATGTGCATTAATTTGTCTCTGTGGCGTTCATAAACATGATAATGTGAGCATTCAGAGCTGCTTCTGAACATTCACCCCCTTGTATCTGTCATTAATCTGAAGAAGGGAAGTTTTACAAGAAAGGTCAGGGAGACTCGCCTCAAAAGCGTTTCTAATTGGACCAGACAGGCTCGCAAAGCTCCGCGGTAATTACAATCTAATTAGCAGGCAGCAAGCAGAATTCAGCATGCCATTTAACATCAACAATTTAACCCTTCACAGGAATTCCCCAAGAACGTGTTTCGAAGATTGTAGCGGATCCTGTGGGAGAAACACTCTGCCCCACTTCTGTCCTCTACAAGAGGTCAGTAAATGTCAATTGGAGAGTGAGCTGAAAATGCTGAAGAGGGACTTAAGTGAAGATAAGTCCTCATTAAAGCCTTCTACATAAGAGCTTGTTGAATGATAAATATTAAACATTGATTACATACAAATAGGACTGACGCTCTTTATCATCACTGCCTATTGTCTTCCTGAGATAATCCCATAATTAAACCTAACAGGGTCCTACTCAGGCTCTTTTCTTTTTTTCTCTTCAAATGAGTGGATTACTCATTATTTCCACATGAATAATGGGCAATGACAGTGCCTGCCATATGAACTAGCCTGGGAATCCATAAGAGTATGAAGGTACTGCAGAAAGGCTGCTTCCTATTTGATTTACCCTGTTTGGCTATTAAAACGCCTGTCACTCAGGAAGGCTTATCTGGCGAGCTAAAATGTGGTTTCACATTTTGCAATTTAGCTTTTGCAGATTGTATAAATTTAGCAGTTATTATGTTTACCATATACTTTTTGGGTCGGCGCGTCGCCGCAAATGATTTGATGAAGCCTCCAATGCAAAGTAGGCAGTTGGATTATGTGCGAATGCTTGAAGGGGGAAAACAGTACAGTAAGCAATTTATTCAGGCAGCTAAAACAGGAAGATGCAAGTTCTCATGTCAGGTTTAAAGAAAGACAAATGGGATCTCACAGGTTGGCCTCGTTTTGCGTTCCGAATAAGGGTCTATCAATTCGGTGGCTGATGTTTCATATGTTCCTGTCCTGACGGGTCATATTTTCACCTGACCTGTCAACACAGGGTGTGCATGAAAAGTCTGTTAACCGAAACGCCAGAGTTCGCTCGGATGAAAAAAAAAAAAAAGAAGGCGTGAGTCGAGCATCTGGCTTAAACTGTGTGCTGACATCACATCAGTAAGTCTCGGCGAAGTCTGTCTTTCCCACAACCCCTGAGACTTTTGAATACTGCGGGAAGAAAAAAAGAGCGGAGAAACATAATGTCTAATGAGAAACACATTCAACACTGTCTCTCCTCCTGCTTTTCCATGGCACACTGTTTAGTTCAACACCACCTACACAGTAACAGGAGTCGGTTAAACAATGGAGTCGAGTCGGAGCAGTTTGACTTTGGAGTCTTAATATCTGTTGTGCTACACTTCCCACAATTGTGAATCATCCCCAATTAATCCGCAGCGCTCTGCCTGCAGCCCATCCCTGCCCCCGAACACGCTCTCACTCACACCAATGCAAACATCATCCGTCTGCCTCTTTATTCCTCTCATTGTTTTTTCCTCGCAGAGGCTTGACACTCTCAACGTATCGGTGCAAGGTCACCAAAACAGCCATTTTCGAGCGGTTCCCTGCAGCCGCAGAGGGGGATTAGTAAGGCCACCATTTAAAATGCTACAGTTATCAAACCCATCTAACAAATGCTGGGCAATCTTCCCACAATGCACTTTTTCCCTCTTCCCTTCTCTTGATATATTAATTTTTGACCAAACGTCCCTGCTTGACTACTGTAATGAGGTATGATGTATTGAGCCTTGGCTGTTGCCATGGAGACAGCAGTCCCCTCTTACTTGTCATTAGAGCACAAACAAGCGCTGGCATCTAATGTCATCCCAGTCAACATGAGGGAGAGCGATGAGAAAGGGAGAGACTATGTTGGATCCCTCACTCCCTTTCCTCAGTCTGAATAGTGTGTGTGTGTGTGTGTGTGTGTGTGTGTGTGTGTGTGTGTGTGTGTGTGTGTGTGTGTGTGTGTGTGTGTG
>JASSRZ010000001.1:14254636-14306602 GCA_032164315.1 Malacoctenus gilli
GTGTGTGTGTGTGTGTGTGTGTGTGTGTGTGTGTGTGTGTGTGTGTGTGTGTGTGTGTGTGTGTGTGTCTTCTTGTTAAGGACTGGCACCATGTCCATCTTGCCTTGCCACCACCCCGACAGTATGTTACAATTTGATTTCTGCTTCTTTCCTTTTCATATATCCATGTGTCAAAACCTCTTTTATAAGTAAGTAAGTAAGTAAGTAAATAAATAAATAAATAAATAAATAAATAAATAAATAAATAAATAAAGGAGTCATTCCCAGGAAAACACATTTTTTTCATGTTTTATTCAATTAAGGGCTGAATGTAACACACGAATTTTCATTCGGCCTCATTAAACGTGTGCGCCACAACGCAACTCCAAACGCCATTTCCTGCTTGGCCTGCGAGCAACAGGAACGACGGCACAACCTCAACAGCAAGCGGTCCGTTTGGCTGTTCATTGCAATGAACAACACAAAAGTCTCTGCTTGGCCGCAATGTTCCTGCTACTCTTCTGTGTTTGGGGGGAGGTGCAGTCCAATCCAATGGCTCGTGAGTTTGATAGGTAAGTCTCACCCCTTTGTAAGCTTTGAAAGCAAAATAAAAACCCTGGCTAACACCGGATGGTAGCAATGGCACTTTTGCTAGTGTATTTACCATTTATGGCAGTGTTTGTGTGAACCTTGGGTGATTTCGATACCCCCCCCCCCCCCTATGTAAGGGTTTCCTTCACGCCCACGCTCCCGGTTTGCTCGGCCGTCACCGACTGCGAGCTTTCCCTCCAGCGACCAGTTTGCACGTGGCTATTTACATAGCATCACTATTAGCATCTGGTCCTGCTATACTCCGTGTTTATCGGCTCCAGGTGAATTTGCAGTTAAACATAATCAACTAAAAGCTCAATGTTTGTTATTATGTTTCTCATTGATCTAGGTAAATGCAATTTATGGAAAAAAGTGGAAAATTCTTACATTAGGATGGAAACAAAATTTAACTTGTGGTGAAAATGAAGATTGAAGAAGTTCCTGAGTGTTTTTTTTTTGTTATTGGTGAGGGTTGAAGTTGTTCATGGCATTCAACAGAAATCCAACGGAAATATTTCCTTTTTTTTTGCCATATCCATAGGACACTGCTATGCATAGAAGAAAACCCAATGTTTGATACTAATGATGACTTTTTATTGGGCAATTTGATAAGCGAAACACCAACTGACTAAGGCGCAAAAAATAAAAATGGTAAAAATGTCTTTCTCTTTTGACTTAGTTCAACTCTGTACTTACTTCCTTGAGACTACTAAACCTAAAACTTATCGTCTGTTTTGGAGTTGCTTGCTAAAGGCATCTCGTCAGGTCAAAAGTCTTTCTAAACATTAACCTAATCAGTAATAAGCATTGTCGGACCACATGGATTAAGGTCTTGGCAGCATATGCTGGTGTGCACTCCAAAAGGACAATGACACAAAAGTGATGGCTTAAGTTCAGCCATCATCAGCAAAGTTTTTACTTTTTTTTTATTCCCGTCTGCCTTAATATCAATATGATCTTATTGGGACACAGCCACACGAGATGAAGAGTAACATCATTTCTTGTTGCACTGATGGACAATAAGCCAAGTATAGCATGTTTGGGTTCTTATCAGAGTGATTGGTCAAGGTCGGATTGATGATAAAACATTAACCAAATGCAGGTAGATTTGGTAGAAAGAAGGAACAATATGATGCTTGAATCAGCATTTGGTCTCATCTCTCTGTTCCAGGATTATATAGGATGTATAACTGCAGGTACTTGACCTATATGGTTCTAATGAGGTGTCAGGTGCTCGGTGTGATTAAGAGTGATTAAAAAGACAATTTCTTCATGATTAGAAAATGTAAAAATAGAAGTAAGCTTTTTTTTAGTAATTAAAGTCAAAATTTTTAATTGCATCACATAATTAGAACTGTACCCAGTTAGTTTGCTGAAGTCCGTGTCTTCTTTTTGGTCAATTCTAAAGTTTCCAAGGTTAGGAGCTGATGTGCTGTTGTTAGCACCAATTCTGTTGGTCTGCACACCTCGCCGTCTATCTCTCAAAACCATCCTCTCTCTCAGTGGGATCACTCTAATCCAATCCCAAATATATTACTCGGTCCTCACTGAGATAAGGCATACTGGGGGATGTTGGTGTATCCATACGAATTAAATAGACAGCAGCTCTATCAAGATCATCCTACAGGTCAAGGCTACTCTGCAAGAGGATATGATGTAGCCAAACATTTTTTTTTTTCCCATGGAGCTTCCCCTTTGCCCCTGCCCCAGGTTATCACCGGCCTCCCACAGTGAAGCAAAATAGAAACACCTCCATCTTTGTTTTTCACACACATATATATATATTTTTATTTTTTTACTTATTGCATGGATGGACTGGGAAGGAGTGGTTTAAAAAATTGCATTTGTGTACAGAGATTGGTGTTGTAGATAGTTTTTCGGCAGAATGTCGAAGTATGTTTCTCAACGGTGAGTTTTGCCCTCTATAATAATTGTGTTTTGTAATCAGGTCGCCACTGCGCACAAAACTTCTTGGCCTGTGTGGGTTGGCTGATGCCCGCTGACCCAGAAATGGCCCTAAACAGCCCAAAATTAACTCTCTGACCTCTCGTGTGCAAGTGCCGCGCTTCTGTTTGTGGTCCTCCAGCAGAAGCCGCATCATGGCTGTAGATTAATTGTTGCCAGTAAAGGGGGCACCAAGCAATCGTGGAGTGTGCTGCTATTGGAAGGTGCCAGCACATAATTAAAAACAATGATGTGTGCAGCGAGAAGGCTGAGGAGGTTTCAAGTGTGTTATTAAAGCCATTTATTGCAGCAGATCCTGTTTTTCCGGACAGTCAAGAGCTCCGCAGAGAGATGCCTAAACATTTCATGGCTCTGATAGTTTGACAGCTGTGCTCATATGGAATTGAAAAGGGCTGCAAGTATTTATAATTCATCGATGTGTTGTTTATTTCTTCTATGTTCAGCTGGGTGGGATATTAATGGGAACTTTACTTGGTGTTGATAGGACGTCAGCGTTACTTTGACACGCTATTGGTTCCCCAACAATCTGCCAGGAAGCTCTTTATCATGTTGACCATTCAGCAGGAACCACAGGGAGACCTCGCTGATCTCCAAAAGACACACTGCAGCAGAGCTGGCCGGAAAACCTGAGATATATTTTCGAATTTCAATTAAAATCAAACAGGATGGCAGACATTTGAGTACAGTGTGCTTTAACATCATGATTGATGAGTGCGGATGAAACTTTAATGTTCTGGGGAAAGGGTATTGATGCTAAAGGCAAACAATTTTTACTGCATTGCAAGTATGGGAAAATAAATTATTAATGTTTGGGAATAATGCATGTTTATCTTTTCTTTTTTTTAACCTTAAGCCCCCTTCATAATGTTTGTCAGTGCATCACCGGTGGTACACACTATCATTATATTCCTGCTTTAAAAGCTGTGTGTCCTATAGGTGATTATATTGTTTTATCTTTTCTCTCATCCTTATTTACTTGCAAAGAAAATCAAGGTCAGTTTACATACAAACCAGAAATGGACAAAAATAAAGACAGATAGACAGAGTTCATAAAAACAGTAAAAAAAAAAAAACAAATTTACCCAGAACCAAATGTCATTGAAGTGAATGAGTTTGCTAATTATGAAAACTGTGTTGTGTCCATCATGAGTTTATTGTCAGCTTTATCTTGGCATCTTTATTGCACTTTTGTCTCATGGGTGAGGTTGCATGTTTTCCCTTTTTTGGGTACTTTTTTAACTTCAATCTTAAAACATGTTTATGAGAGCAGTTAGTGTACGCACCTTTGAACATGTAAATTTGAGCTTGTGTGTGTGTGCGTTTGCTCATAACCTGTCCATCTCGTCTTTGCCAAATATGAGCTGGAATGATCTTAGGCGACTTTAAACAACAGAAAAGTGCTGGCGAAGATGGAGGGATGTTATTTGTTTTTGAGTTATCTGATTTCAGAGCATTTCAGACAATTAGTTTTCACAACAGAATATGGAAAGTTTCTTGTACCCCCTCCCACCAAAAAAAAAAACATAATTAGAAGAAAATGATGAAACCTCATATTGTTGTCTGCAGAGATATTTAATGAATTCATCAGGCTATCAACAAATTCCATTGTGAAGTAATACTTCATAACATTATAGCAATAATATTATTGAAGCTTTTCTCAGACTAATAAAAGACACAGGGCGAGATGAGAGTTGGACGATTGCGAATATTCAGCAAGCCAGCGTTGTGGCCATTCATTTTCACCGAGCAGAATATGAAAAGAGGCAGAGGAAGATGCAGGAGCGATAAGACAGGTCTGCATATTAGAACGTAAACATAATAGAAAAAAAAATTGAAACGATTGAACGCTCTCTCAATATTTAGTTTTTTTTTTGGTGTCATTTCTTTCATCATTTAATGCAAAGTAAAAGTAAAGTGCGGGGGCAGCAAATAGAGCGGTTTTGTAATTTAGTTTCAAAGTGCTGTGCTCGTCCACCGTGCTCCCCAAAACCAGCACGATACCAACTCTGTCGGGGTTGTTTTTGTTTTTTTTGCGAGTGACTTCGCTGCCTTTGACTTTGCTCCTCAGGTATTTTTTCTCCTCTCCTACACAAGAGCACAGGCGTGGAAGAAAAGGCAGCGTTTCAGATGTGAAACTTTATTAACCTAGCACATGGTTACTAAAAGCTAGTGTGTCTTAAAAGCATGACAGTTTCATCAGTGTTGTTGTACGAATTAGCACTGCTACATCAAAAAGCTTTTTGCCATTAAGGGAAATTCATTAAATATTTTCAACTGTAAGGAAAATGTCCATCTTACCAAGTGCTTATCTGAAAAAACTCGCAATATTAAATATTAGTGATGGCATAAAAAGTAATTTCATTTTCCTGTGTGTGTGTGCTCTTAGTCTCTTCCAAGTTTATTACTTATTCATTTTTTTTCTTCTCAGCCTTTCACAATATGATGTTTTATCATAATCATCTCCCCCAGAGAATCACGAAAATTATGGGATGAGCAGATCCCTCGCCTTTCTCAGCCTGCATATCATATCTGTGGCTTTAGGGCGAGGCATTGCTTTTTTCTTTGACCTCAAGCATAGTTACTGCGTCCTTTCACTAATTGCAGGGGGTGCTCTGAAAATGCCTTTGTCTTTATGATGTGGATTTTGGGAGGGGAAAAAAAAACAAGATTTGAATCATCATTGTTCTATTTTTTCAGCATTGGTTTGCACTTATAAATGTTATTTTCCTCATTGACTGAGAGAGTGGAAGGGCTTTTTTTTGGTGGTCTGGAGGTCACTCGATGTACCAGTCTGGGGGTGGCGGCACTTATGTGCCAATTAAAAGAGCAGTTGCGATGGAGGCTGCATCCACCTTCCTGTTTGAACTGAATGCCATCGTTCGGATTTATACCTCAAGGCAAAGGAGCAGCATTCATTAGGTTTCCTGAAAACATAAAGTAAAGAATAGTGAAGTTAGAGGACGTAGAAAATCACGCTTCGAAACGACTGTAAAACAACGAGGGCTTCCTCTTACAAGAGCATTGTGACTATAAGATGGTCATCCTTTCGCTTGATGATGTGGTGCAAATCAATGTGTGTGCAGAAATCTCTTGCAAAGCTTTTGTTTTTTCAAGTAGGTTCATTTCAGGTTTTTGATCCCCTTCAGCAGATGATTTCCGCTCGATCACATGCAGTCTTAAGTGTTTCGCGTGTCCGTGTGTGCATTTGCGTGCGCGTGCGGGCCGGTTGAAAGAGGCGCTGTGGACAATGAAGCGAGGGCAGAGATGAGAAGCTGTCTGTTTGTGGTCAGAGGATGTGGTAGACTGCTTGTGTTGTGTGATACTTGATCTGATGTTAATGTGCTGCTGTGTGTGTGTGTGTGTGTGTGTGTGTGTGTGTGTGTGTGTGTGTGGGAGGGAGAGAGTTGGAAGAGGCAGAGGGGAAGATGGGCAGATAATCCCGTCTGCTTGATGAGATTGAATGCTGGGATTGATTGATCGCCTAATCATAGGAGGAAATGGGCCTGAAAATGAATGGGACTCTGCCCCTGGCTTGCTGTGGAGCTGGGTGGTTGGGTTGGAGGGGATGTTAGCTGCAGAAAGACATGGCCTTAATGTGCATGAGACCTGATTTCATTTGTGTCTGATATACAGTTATATGATCCTGGCTAAATGATCAAATAAAAAAGGAAGAGGGAGAACAGTGAAGGGGGATGTAAATCAAGCTTTATTGCTCGAATATTACTTTTTCATCTCATCTGAAATGGATGCTTTGAGAAAAGAGCGAGGATAAAAATTCATCATGAATGTAGAATTGATGGAACGGTGCTTAGGTACAGAAACCCACTGTCCTGCCTCTTGTTGTCTGCATCGTAAATAAGCCTGGGATTGTGATTATTCTCTGCTGTTATTGGCGTACGGTATTTTATCTTCACTCAAAGGTTTGTTTGGTCAAAATGTTTACAGCTGGCACAAAGCTTTTTCCCTAAAAATGGTCCAACAGATAACATGCCCCTGCAGTCACTTTGTGCTCAGTACCATGTGCATGCAGACTTGACAAAGAGGTCTCTGGGAATTGAAATTGGCCACGGTGCTCCTCCTCAAAGCCCAACGTGTTTGACTCCGCCTGATGGGCACAAAGAGGACTCCCACTGCCACATTAGAATCGGGAAATTAGCCCAGCATTTGAGGGTGCTCACAAGCGGTGTTGGGTCCACACTTCAGAGGGAACGCTGCCAGAACGTATCACCCTGTACATTGATTGATGTGGTGAACCAGGCCTGACATCAAGGCAGGTTTGCACCAAAAGGTTCGCCTTGTTTTTTTTAAGCTGGGTTTGCTCACTGTCAGTTTGAGTTTGTCTCTATTTTCCACACTGCATAAAAATGCTTTGAAAAGCAAATAACTGTCAAACGGAATCTATCACTACATACATCTATCACTATATCTAACTGGTTATTGGCAAAAAGCAACAAGTTTGACACTTGATGTAAACCTCACCTAATTAGCATTTTCATTAAAGGGGAAATTCAGCCAATCAATCAGATTTCTTTTTTTAAATGATTCCATTGTTAATTTTTTTTATTTCCATTGTTTATTTTCACTGAATTAGTTTAGAGGGATGACAGAGCGACCGCTTGTCCCAGTCCCAGGTTAAGCAAGGCCCTTTAACCCCTGGCGGTTTCCTGCTGCTGCACCGTGATGGCCCACTGTTGTATGTGTTCAGTTTTTTAGCTTAATTTTGGTCTCTGAAAAGGTAGACGACTTGTTTTCAAATGCAAAAACACTCAACTTTGATAGTTTTTCTGTATACAATTCAACCACAGTTCTGATATTATTCAACATTTTTTGGTATGTGCATTTGGCAGAAAAGTCAGATTTATTCACTATTTTAGCATGGATGGTCTGGTAGAACACAACTTTCACAACAAAGCAGAAACATTTAAAGAAGCTGTTAAATCACAAATTATGTGTATTTTGTCCATGTCTTTGTCTCTGTGAGTGCATGTGTGTGTTTGGATAATGATCCATTTAATATTCACTACCGAGAAGCAATTAGGCAGACGTAATCATCCCCTCTGTCTCCCTCTAGTGTGCAGGTTGCAGTTGGTAGCGGCTGAATAGAAGGTTCTTGTGGTCCGGGGTTTGAAGCCTGATCGTGGGATGACAGAGGGGGGAAATGAGCAGCCCGTACAAAGAAGTAGAGCTACTGCGGGCCAAGTGATCAATGGCATTGATCAGCCAGTCAATCCTGGAGTCTATATTCTTCTCTGTTTACACTCTCCCACTGCTGCTGTGTTAAACTGAGCGTGCTCTAAGCAGCCACCTCAGGGACCCTCTAAAAGCTGGCCTCACCCGTCATTGATTGACACGTCGATTATCTTGGGAGCTGTTGACAGCACAGTTGTTAGCCATCTTAAACATTAATGATGATGGGGAGTGGCTGCTCTGAGTTACACTCCTGACTAAGTGAGAAAGAGTCCGTCACTCATTTTCAAGCTGTGTTGCCTCAAACAAATTGAAAGAGACTCACCAAAAACTTCAAGTCAAAAAAGCGAGGAAAAAAAGCAGGTCACTGTTTCTCACCTGGAGATTGATATGAGGCATCTTACTCAAATGGAAGACAAATTTGAGGAAATAAGGAATTGAAGAGGAAAAGTAAAGATTATTTTTAAAGGCTGATTTCACCAATTCGTATGATAATGAATTAAAAATAATGAATGTTTGCATTTATCTTGCTGAATTTCACCACTGTTGACTTTGGAAGGATACTTCGTTTATCCCTTTTTGTATTCATTCGCTCAATGGCAGTGCTTCATTATGAGACTAATTAAAGAGGATGTGCAGACGTGTGCTTGCTGATTGTAATCAGCACCAGATTACTTATGTATGGATATGCTTTGTAATGATAATTGAATTAATGCCACAGACTCCGCGACTCGGCCCCAGAGCCTCCAGCATAGACCTCGGAATTGTTTTAGCCTTTCGGTGTCATTTACTGCCAGCGAACAGTTTGTATTAAAGGCTTCATGGATTATTTCTCCAAGCTTCTTGAGCTAATCCAAACATATGTACTTATGGGCCTGAGTAATACAAACCCTGCAGTTGAATACTGTCAGTGATGGGTTGATATTGCCCTGGCTGCAGGGCCAGCTGCCTATAAAAGTGATCGGAGCTTCATATTGCAAAGGATCGACCTTCCGCATGTTTTGTGATGCAAAGTTAACTGTAAAATCCTCCCGATGTCAACTTTTTCCTGTGGTCTTTGTTCTCGGTCTTCCCTTTTTTCCAGGTGTCTTTTTGTTGATCACTGCATCAAAAATTGTCCCACCGCTTACACACTCGTCTCTAATCTTTTGCCTTCCATGTCACCCCGGAACGTGTGGAGGCTGATATGATAATGATGTGGACCTGTCCAGGGTATTAGGAGTTAAGCTGGCGATTAGGCTGCCCATCGATTACTCTATCAATCAAGCGCTGGCCACATCTGACAATGAGCATCTGGGAAGCAGGTGAGTTGGTTGATGGGGGTTACTGAGGATTGACAGTCATCTCATTGAAACGGCCTCATTTAAAGATAGTGTAGCAGTTAGCACATTTGCCTCACAGTAGGAACGTTCACGGGTTTGATTCCAGGGTTTTGCAAAGCTTGTCAGCGATGATCACTGATACCTCTCAGACACTAAGTTCAGTTAACATGGTCACAGCATGCGCAAATGCCATTTATTGAAATTAGACCTTTCTATATGATAAGGAATTTTTCAAAAGCCATTGATACGAAATAGATAATCCAAGTTAACCAAATGCTTCAATTCACCAATTTATGTGGCTGGTGATATTGAACTTTTGTCAAAACTGCAGTACATGTAACGCATCATATTAAAAAACAAAAGTACAGATTTGCAGTATAGAAAAGCTCAGAGAAGAGGAGAAATATGTGCAATGGAGGGTTGATGCAAGAGAGACGGCGCAGCTCAGGGAAGGTTAGGACCCTTGGCTTGCCTGAACACTCTGAGGCTTTTAAACCCGGAACAAAGTCATTAAGGTTCGCAGCTACAGAAGAGGCCAATTAAAAGCAGAGCGTAGGCATAAGTCTGGAGAAAGGCATCATTTGCTGCAGAAACCCAGGCCTTTTATCGGACCAGTGGGAGTCTTCCCTTATTCACCCTGGGAATCAGAAGGCCTGTCAGACATTTCTTGGAGGGTTTTTTTTTATTTTTACTTGAAATAATTCACTTTCATTTTGAAATAGGCTGGCGGTGAATAGCAGAGAGATATCTTAGATTGTCTCAAAGCCACTGAAAAGTATTTTTCTGACCACTGACATTGTTTGTTCAGCATATAAGACTGAATGCACTCTGCTCAAAAAAATTTCAAGGAGCACTTTGAAAACACATCAGATATAAATGAAGGAAGGTTGGATAACTTTTCCCAAGATAAGTCGATGATGTATCAGGAACAAAGGAAGCATTGGAACTATAAATGATCACCCTATAGAGAGATAAGCAGCAGACAGGTGCATTTTGCCAAATGTCATCTCAGCAAGTTAAAATGATTTTAGATTCTGTGCCTCCACATGCTTGCATACAAGCCTCAAAACATTGTGGCGTGCTCTTGATGAGTCGGAGGTCAGTGTCCTGGGGGATCTCCTCCCAGATCTGGGCATCACTGACCTCCTCGACAGGCTGAGGAGTGACCTTGCAGCGTCAGATGGCCCGAGACACGATGCCCCGGTGCTCTCTCAGGTGAACGTGTAGGCCAATTCCCTGACCCACTAGGAACTTCCTGCATACTCATAGCTACATAAGGTCAAGGCTTTGTCATGCTCCAGGAGGAGACCAGGTCCCAGTGCACCAGCGTAGATTCTGACTAAGGGTTCAAGGATTTCATCTTGATACATAATAGCAGTCAGGGTCCCATAATCTACCCTGAAGTCATCTGTGCATCCTTCTGGGGATATGCCTCCACAAACTCCACATCAACGACCCACCACCAAACCGAATCAGTCAATGCTGAATGATGATGCAGGCAGCAGAATGTTCTCCACAGCATCTCCAGACTCTCCCATGTCTGTCACACGTGCTGCGATTGAGCGTGCTCTCATCAGTGAAGAGCACAGGGCATGAGTGGGGCACTTATCAATTCTGGTGGTTGGTGGCAAACACCCACCGAGGTCTATGTTATTGGGCAGTGACGTCTGAGCCCACTACAGGACTTTGAACACTCGTCCCACCCTTGTGGAGTCTATTTGTGATTGTTTGGCCTGTTGGGGGTCATTTTCTCGGACTCCAGCCGAGCTCATTTTGCTCCTCCAGTCTAGGAATTCACAATTATGTCCTTCAAAGCTCCATTTTACTCCAATTAGCTGTTAAATCCGTGTGTGCTGAGGTTTAATGCGGGGATTGAGGAGAGGGCAAAAGTTTGATCCAGATTTCCTTGTTTACTGGAATAATTGATATTATCAGATTCTTGATGATTAATGGGCTTACTAACATATACCAGGGCTCAACAGCTTTGACTCATTGCAAAGCTGTAGCTTTATATTCTCTATATCCCTGAAGGCATCTAATTACTGTGTTGAGTTCGGCTTGCCGTTGACTAAAGACTGAAGAGAGATGGGAAAGCCGAGATGGGTGTTACTGGTAATCTTCTTGTAAGTTGAAACACTCCATTACTTTCTGTGCGTCTCGAAGACTGTAGCAAACAATGGTCATTGTAACTGTTCCTTCCAATTTCTATGATTTTACTGGATTCAAGGAGACAGGGTTTTGGTCACAACATCATAAACGTGTCGTGTCAATAAATGGGATGGATTTCATTATACAAGATACTTATATGAGTGGTGGAGACCACGGCAGCAGCACAGTAAATATCATGGAAGTTGCTGCATGACTTTCATGAGCAGTTATTGAGCTGAAGGTCCTCTCTGTCCTCAAAGACCACGCCAGTGTCTTTTTTCTTCTTCCATGTTTGTCTGTGTCCCTGGTAGATTCAGCAGGAGCGAATGAGCTTTGGCATCCTATCCACTTCTGTTTCAATAAAATCTGATGTGACATTATAATTACTTTTCATTATTAACTTTCTGGAGCAAAGTTATTAGAGTGTGACACACACGGAGTACGCTTTGAGGGTCATCCTGTTCTTTTCGGCTTATATATGCTCCACAAACAGACAGACGACAGGTAGCCAGACTTTATCTCACATTATTACACAAAATATTCGCAAATCATTCAAACATCACAAAAATTCCTGCTATAAAAAATACTTTCGAGCCTTCTTTTTGTAATCGTCACATTTTTAATCCAACCTTAAGGACCATTGACTTCATTCATGGTTCTTTCAATTAACAAAGAAAAAAAACTTAAAACAAAAACTCTGATCATAAAATACTTTGAAACATTTCAACCACTCGGTCAACTGTTTGGAATCAGAACCTGTACAGATTTCAGAATCCTTCAGTCTGTTTACAACAACAGTTGGCCCAGTGCTCATGCTCAATGCGTACCGTGTGTTCATATGTAAACAGTACAACGTATAATGAACACCTTTTCTCTGGATGAAAGGCTTCTGACCTGAGGGAGAGCAGGTTACAGAAGTCGAATAAATAGATGAAAACTGTGCATAAATTGCGGCGGGCTCCGACCACCATGGGAGATGCAGCGCGAGAGTGGATGAGATAAGCTGAACATCTTTCTCAGCGAGCGGATCCTCCAGAGAACGATTAATAATGAAACAACATGCTGGTTTATACAGATTCACATATCATGAAAATGGCTTCTTGTTGATGTTACAGACCTTTTACCTGTCTGCTCAGCTTACACTTGTGGGGGATTTTGTGAAAGGCACAGTGGGGGGACTCTTCGCCCTCGTTGAGAGCTTTTTTTAGGAGGAAACTGGTGTTCTGTTTGCAGGGTACAGTGTGCGTGGGGTTGTAGACACGATCCGTTCGAAGTTTTACCACGGCCACAGTGGCACTCTGGTGCCCAGCTCGCTGACTTGCAGCACGAAGCTGGCTGGGTTTTTTTGGTGGTGGTGGTGGTGGTAGTGGGGGATTGGGTGATAACTGTGATGGACAGTTGAAGGATCTTAACATTCAGTTCTGGTTTTGGTTTGGCGTTGAATCTGTCTGCTCTGTTTCGCCACAATGTCAGAATGTGTGAGCTTTAGGAAGATAAGTTAGAATAAGATGAGAACCTCATTGCGCGTTACAGAAGAAGGAAGCGGCTAAATTATTAATCTGAGGACTGTAGGACGGTCGAGGTGAGAGTGTTTTCCCCTTCATTTTCAGAATACAACAGGTTCCCGTGTGCCGACGTCGGGCTGGCCTTCAGAGGAAACTCAAACATCATCCTCTTGCCTCTCTGTCCATCTGCCATTATTTGCAATGCTGATTGATAGAGCTTTCTCTCACCCCTCCATCCTCCACTCCAAATGTGGTTTGCTGTCTCTTTATTTATGTCTCCTTTTGCTTCCCTTTCCTCTCCTGCTCAGCTTCTATCGCTTTCTTTGTGTCTCTCTGTAGACTGTGAGCTGATATCATCCTTTGAAAAGGTAATGATCCCACTGTGTTGAGATTATGTATGTGTGCTGCACAGTGTAATGGCCTGGCTTTTTATTGCCTGCCGCATACTAATCCCACAACTGAAGGAATGAGATGACACCTGCAGGGAGCTGTGTGTGAGCGGCAGCCTCACATGAAAGAATGGCCATTAAAAATGATCAAAGAAATTACTGCACTCGGCTGCACAACACTGCTCTCACGCCTGGCTAGGTGTACATCCCTCTGCCCCAGCACGCACGCTCGCACGCACGCACAGACACACACATGCAGATACACACATTCGTACCGGCCTCACACTAATTAGTATCTCCCTCTGATGGATATTTTCCAAGTGATCCTCGGTGGAAATGTCCTGCGCATAGTTGCCTTAGGCTCTCTGCAGCTGATGCACCCACGCTCGCAGATAGGAAATGGAGGACATGCGTGAGTTCAGAATGATAGTCTGTTCTTCATACCCCTACCACAAATTATTCATGGACACATTACCACAAGTGTTTTCCAACAGAATTTTTTTTTTTTTCTATCCGGCAATTTCTTGACAGGCCTTTTGTTAGACAGAAAAAAAAAAACGTGGTCTGTGCTCCTCATTCAAAATATTTGTGCCTTTAATCAAAACACAAATTTGCTCTCAGGGAATGGAGTCATTGACTACTTTTAGAGGTGTAGTATAATTAAATTGAGTTTAAAAAAAGCTCACAATTGGGAGGACTTGAAGGTAAAATCAGTGATTGTTTTGGTTTTTTAACTCCCAAATGGGAGGTAAAGTAAGAACACCCATACTGACTAATTGCCTCCAAAGTTACAGACTTCTTCCAAAGACCACACACGTTATCATTCAGGGACCTGCAAAGTTTGCGCTGGAAAGCTAGCGAAATTGCTAACCACTGTAACTACAAAATAAAGGTGGGTTCATTTTGTATCACTTCCTGTTAAGTTTCTTTTTTTCATCGCCATCATCTTTGTATTCATACCTTCTGATTTCTTCCCTGCCTGCTGAAACGCTCATCTAAATATGTTCATCTGTCTCCGCTTAGCGTTGCTGCTCCTCTCTCCCCTTTCAACCGTTGCAGCAGCACCTCTGCTTTTCCATCCAGTTTGGGAGATGTCACCTTGCGGGCCATGTGGGCACTCCTATGGGTGAGCTCTGTTTGTTGGGTGGCTGCCTCTGATAATAAATTCACTCTCTGCACTCAAGCACACTGATAAATGCTATATATTTCCTATAAAGCTTGGAATAATGACCTATTCACTTTGTTAAATGTCTGCTGGTCTTAAATGGAAACCATTACTTAAAGGGCTATTAATCAACACCTGCAGCAATGATAAGAGAGGACTCTTTTATGGCAACATAGTATGGGAATTAAAAAGATCTCTCTTGAAAGATGTGGAAAAAAACAGGTTTTCACTGTAATCGTAAATAATCAGTGCAATACATGTTGTTTTTTCTGGCATTGAACATGGACCGATGAGCGCGGCTATCACAAGGATTCCACTTTACGGGGAGATTTCTTTCCTTAGTACTCCTCCTTTCTCTTATTTGCCCCTCCCTTTCTTTTCCCCCAGCGGTCCATTTTAGAACCATGTGGCTGCATGGTTTGGTGGGTAATTTCGCTGCCTTTTCATGTGTCGGAGGGCGAGGAATCCTCCTCCATTAGGTAGTGTCATCTTGTGATGTATGATGTATGCACAGAAAGGCAATCCTATGTTTATTCATGACTTTCAAGGCAATGCCTCAGCTAAGCCCTCTGATTTCCTTTTAAGGAACAAAACTACGTGAGATTGAGACTTCAGTTTAAAGGCACACAGACCATCCTGCAGCTTTCTCTATGCTCCTCTCATCTCCTCTCTCTCTCCCTCTCTCTCTCCCTCTCCCTCTCTCCCCCTCTCCGTCTCACACTCGCCCGCATGCTCTCTCCCTCATCTCTCGCCCACAGCTCTTTTTTATCTTGTTTAAATTCTCCCTCGATATTTTTTCTGTCAGATTTAATTTATTTGACCCTTAGAAAAAAAGATCACATGCGGATATTTCCTTCTGATTTTACCAGGCTGTCTCCCCATCTTGCCTCTGTACTTAACTAAGGACTTTGATGAAGAGATGAATTTAGATCATTTTTATAGAAGGCTGGCATGTTAATAAGACTAAAAGGCCTTCTGATCACATGTGACACACACACACATACGCACTCATACACACACATACACACCCACGTATAATATGCATGGATATATTGTGTATGTGAAACCGCTTCGACCACGTCAACGTTTTGCCTACTTGTATCCACCACCAGGCAGAGAATGAAATCTGCAGCAGCCCGCAGAGCTCACAATGGCAAATCAAATTCTTGTTAGTAATTTTGTCTCCAAATCTACTGTGTTATAAAGTAACAATAACTCAGAAATCTCGTTCCTATTTGTCTTGTAAATTACTTTTTAATGGTAACAAAGCAACGTCCATCGATCACAGCAGCACAAGTCCATGCAGGCCTCAGAAAGGACTCCTCCTGTGAGCAAATGGTATCTATTAATATTCTCAATGACCAATGTTCCAACAGCACATGCATCATGTGGGACCTGCTGCTCGAGTGGCCTGAAACACGGACATTTATGATTGTCTGTCAAGCTGTTAGCGTGTTCATGTTTAAATTTTGTTTGCCTATAATCCTATTAAGACTAGAGGCTGTAGCATCAGATGTATGATGGCTGCCTTCCGAAGTTTCGAATGTCGTTTCTGCTGAACAGGTGCAAAAAGAAAGGTATTTTGGGGAAGTTTACCATTTTTTACATTCAATTGCAACATTCAAACTTTGGAAATTTTGGATTTTTCAAATAGAACTGTTCTTTTTCAACATTTTCAGAAAAAAACACGTCTTTTTAAAACATTTCAGAACAGTTTCTGTCACTTATGAGGTTACTGACATCTAAACACAGTATTTGAAAATGTCCCGATCATTTAATTTCATGATTCCTGGCCCCTTTAATGTGGAAATGAACAAAACAATCAACTATTTCATGAAAAAAAATGTGTTTATGAAATTCACCTATACATAGTTAAAAAACAGAGTTTGAAAATGGAAGAGGAGCAGGATTTCGATGTGTTTATTTTCCTCTGAATGTTCATCGCGTGCCAGGGACAAGTCTCATCTCTGTCATGTTTGATTTGAATGGCTAAATTGAAGCATGATCCTTTTTTCGTAAGCTCTCCTGCACGAGTGGGGCAAATGACAGCCTTTCTGTATTTAACATTTGTTATACGACACTAATAACCGTACACTTTTGCGTTGACTGATGCATATTCTAACCTCATATGATAAATAATGCAAAGTAGCAACCTCTGCAAATGCCAGAGAAAATGAGGTAAAAGGGAGGGAGAGGGCAAAAGAGTGAAGGAGTGGAGAGTGGAGAATGAGAGAGCAGGAGCTGGCATAACTAACTGATTGTTGTGCTGTCAAATTGATTTGCATGAAAAAGGCAAGCCTAATTGCAACACTTAGCTGCAACGCACCGATAATACAGAGCAGGATTACAAAAGGACATGGAGGAGCTTTTATTAAGAAGGATTTCCTGGGTGTCTTTGAGGGATGCACTGCTACCCGCCGCTTCGTGGGAGCCATTCACAGTGTTTGTGTGTCTCTTACCTCGTCCTATCTGACACGACATATTCGTCATGCATACAGACTTCCATCTCAGCATCCATGGCTACTGAACTCATCTCTAACTTTTGCACTTAATTATCACTTGAACTTCATGCTTAGAGTAAACAAAGACTAAAGCTTTTTTGCTTTTGTAAATGAGGCATAATAAACAACAGTATACATGCACCAACACTATCATTCACCAGCAGCTCTCTCATAGGTTCATCAGCTTCAGCAGGCCAAAGCTTGGATTCCTCTCAGAATCTGAAGGTGAAAAAATGGAAGCTCTGTGAATTAGACTTGTTTCAACACCCTGTTTTCAGGTTGTAGTTAGTCATAGATGCCTAGCCATTACAATTTTGCTTGAAATTCATTCAAAATAGGCGAAAGTTAAAAGCTATTTCTGTACAGTGTTCCTCTACATGAATCTTAACTTTTACAAGATAGCCTCAACATTAGAAAAAAGATAAAGTATTGAACAATCTTTTCACTTGAGTTGAAGAGTAAATACAGCATGGTACCAGCACTTTTAGTTTACTTGCTAGTTGTTAGTTCAGCAGCAGATTTTCAGTTAAAGCAAAAGTCAGTAGTGGGCTGTTAGAGCCTGCAAAGTCTCATCTTCAAGCCTAAAGATGAATTGGAATTAAAGTTTATTTTTAAATATTTTTCTGCACATTATTTATGTTCTATAATCATCATGGCGTATTGCTTCATTTCATAGCTTTCCCCTTGTTTGCTTTCCTTCCAGCCTTAGTTTGAGATGTGGAAGGCGGGTTGTGTCTGAGAGCTTTTATCCTATCATGTTTCAGCCATCAAATGTCGCCTGGGTCAGGAAATCTTCCCTTCAAGCCTTCAGAATCGACAGCACACTTGTCTGTGGCCTGGAGGGGAGAGAAACCAAACTGTGGCATCAACCAGTCAGATTTCAAATTGGCTAAACTGAGGTCAGCCAGTTGGCCAACAACCTGTTGACCCATTGAATATGCGGAAGAGGTAATTTGTACAATTTTATGGAACATTTATTTTTGTTGCAACCCGCAATGGTTAAAGGTACAGGGCACATTGACTTTCTTTAAACATCATTTTCATAATTGACATTTAACAAAAAGCCCCAGTGTGAGAAAAGAAGAGCTCACACTGATGTAGTCAAGGATGATTGGCAACAGCAGGTTTGAAAAAAATATCTAAATGTAATTTCTACAGACACCCTGTTTTTGGAATGAGCAGCCTATCAATGAGGAAAGAGTACATTGGGTTGCTGTTAGAATTTTATATTTTCTGTTCGTCCATCTCAACTTCCAACTGTCTCTCTTTGTTGGCATTACATCAGCACCGATTTTGATTACCTACATAAAGACGGTTCATGGCTCAAAATGACAGCGGGATAAAGTCTTTGACAAGAAAGAAGACAAGCCAGCCAATCGACTCCTGTTTTGACCTGTTTTGAGAGAGTCGAAAAAGTTACTTTCTTTAGTAAGTTTAGGGTGTGGAGAGCACAAATCTGTGGGTGGCACAAGGCTTTTCCTGATGCTGCCAAAGGCAAAACTTCCCTTTCTTCTCTTAGTTTCCTTCTTTAATATTAAATGATGGATGTCTCAAATTACGGGAAACAGTGCTTGGAAAATCCAATTTAGTCGTGGGCCTCGTAGGCTTGCATCAAAGCCTCTGTTTTTTTTCCTTTAATATTTGCGATGGGGCTTCTACTGAATGATGTCATGTGCCATGTGATAATGGATCGCATGTGCTGTTAACAAATTATCTTGTTGTTGGTCTTTTCTTTGCAGACATTGATTTACAGCCCGGCCAAACTGAAGTGCACATTTGTTGGTTTGCTTTTTGTTGGCTGATTGATTATTATGTTGTGCAACTTAGGATCGGCATTAGGAGTACTTGTTGATTGTCCATTAGAGCGCCTTTTAAGGTTGTTCTTGCTGGATACATTTTTTCACTCAAATTGAAAACTAGAATCTGGTCAACTTTCAAAGTCGATGTCATATTTACAGGTTTTTTGGCAACTTTCAAAGCACTGCAATCACAAAATTCCCTGAAATCTTCAAAAGACTGATTAAGACACGCTTGTGTACTTACAAAAGCTATGTGAAAGCTTGGTGAGAAATTAAGGCTCTGCTGTGGTTATCTTTGGTCTTCACCAAGCAGTCATAATCTTAGAGTTCTTGTGTGAAACTAGTTGCAAACTACAATATCTAACATTTATGAATAACATCTAAGAGGGAACCTGGTGTGTTGCTATGAAGCATGGGGGAAGGGGGACGTCATACTATCGATGGGAGCTGTACAGCAGCACTTAACCTGGAGTTGGAGAATGATTTAGTAAGATTCAACAAACAACATCTCTATGCAATAAACTTCACTGGTCAGGTCACAAGTTTTTTTTTCGCAAGTGCACTTGACCTTGGTCACTTGATAGTGCTGCACATCAGTAGCCACAACAAAGAGCCAAGATGATGCTTGAAATATTTGTCCTCAGGTCCTCACTGTCCTCAGGTGAACTCACCAAAGCAAACACTTAATCCCCCCCCCCGCGCGCGCGCACACACGCACACACGCACACACGCACACACACACACACACACACACACACACACACACACGGGACTTGACTTCAGTGTTTCTTGTCATGGCTATACTGAAGAGCTCAATCGCGACTAGACAATGGGCTTATTTCAAGGGCAGGTCGATGAATCTGTTTTCAATTTCTTATATCGTCTTCTCCTGTCTGTCTCTGAGATCTTTGTCTTCTGAATGTCTCTCATTCTGTCCACAACACAACTTCGGTTCTGATTCAGCCGGCTGCACGTATTTCTGAGAGGATCCCTTTCTGCATCACTCTTTATGGGAAACATTTTGTAGTTTATGTCTACTGGCTCATGTCCACCCACGTAGCGGCCACAGCTCCAGGAAATCCCACCATGCGGTGTTGAAGAGCAAAGTAAAGCAAATTGTTACCCCAAGAGAAAAGCCACATCATTTTTTCACAAAACAAGCTTTTTTTATCAACTAAGAAAATCTGTATTTTTCCCCCCAACAGTGGAAAAACAGTGTTGTTCTTTTCCTCACGAGAGTTCAGTAATATTGTTAATTTGAAGTATGCAGTGAAAAAAAATTCATTTTTTTTACAGTAGAAAAAGTAACCAAATTCACAGTGAGGTAAATTTGTATCAGCCAAATCCTGCTGATTACAGGTGTTGTGTTATTGAGCAACATGCACCTTTCAAACCCAAATTTTGCCCCTCAAAGACCTCATTATATATTGTCCTACCTCACTTTTTTCAGTTTTAGACCTGTCCATCTCTTGTACCATCTGTTTCACAAGCCGATTTTCAGTGAGCTGATATAGAAAGACGAATAAAACCTGCACCTGCTTTTTTTTTTTTTTACTAAAGAGAAATCAATTCACCAATCACCTCACCAATTATTCTGGCTCACATTTGGACATTTTGACTGGAGAAGGAGGAGAAAACCAGCACATGTGCAAGGAGACCATTTGAACTCTGCCTACAAAAGACCCCAAGCCTGGATTTGAACTTGTGTAAAGTGATTTCCACTACAGCAGCTCTGTGGCCCTTCTCCCAACCCTGAAGCCTTATTTACTTTTTTATCTTTGCCATCATCATTCTCCCTCGTATCTTTCAGTCCCCCCCCAGTTTTTTTGTTTTTTTTTGTTCTGTTTTTGTTGCTCTCTGTGGCTAGTATGATGGCAACCACGGATGAGTGTAGCACAGATCAAATATTACCAAAAAGCTTTGGAGAATTCTGGCTTTTGAGTTCCAACAGAGATTGACTAATATCTTTTTCCACTACGCGGAGAAATATAAGGAGAAATAGACATTTGATCTTCATAAACCTTTTTCCTCAAAGCCAACTTGCAGGCAGTCAAACCTATGAAAAGTTCTCAGAAGTAAAAGGCATAAAAGGCTGTTAGCTCTAAAAGGCTTATTTCCTCCTTTTGTTCTGTCCCTGATTGTGGCAATTTCCCACATTTGTACTGAAAACACCACTTAATGTCTTTGGCTTGTGGGAATAAGAGGGAAAATGGGACCTCAAGGTCCCTATTACAGGCCTTGTATGTCAGTCATTTCTTAAACAAGACCCTTGTCAGTATTTTTTTTGCCTCTTTCCATCCTGCTATCGTAACCTTAAATAAGATAAATAAATATAAGATTTATTCTATGTGAGGAGCAGACATGGTGCTGATGTCCCCATCAAAGTCTAGTGAGGTTCATAAGCAATACTGTGTATGCTCCGAGTATTTGAAGGCAAAAAAAAAATAATGATCCTTTCAATCATTGTGGTAACTTGTTTGGAAAAAGGCCGAGAACTGCTGCAGAGTCATACAAGTATTTACTCTCCAGGCACAACAGGTAAGCAGACTGTAAACCGTTTTGTGAAATGACTGGAAAACGGCCACAGCTTTGAAATCTCTGTTGCCACCGCCTTTGATATTTCAGCGTCCCTGTATTAAAGGTTTTGCCCCCCTACTTTTTTGTTTTTAGAAAAAGCAATTTTGATCAAACAACAAACTTCTCTATCAAAATTGTGTAGTTCTAATCAGTATTTGTATCAGTCACTCAACCGATGGCCACAATGTTTAAACAGCCACAGATGCTTTGTGTCTGGCTTCAGAAACCCATTTGTTTAAGTTGGACCTTCGCTCGAGTTCAAATGACCCGAGCGGTACGATTTGCCAAAAAGTCTCGAAGAAATGTCTCTTTCAGTCCAATTATATCTGTCATTGCCCTTTAGCAGTAAAACGTGGAGGCAGCAGATTTTCCCACAGCCAGTAGAGGTCATGTTCATGTGTGCTTGCCTGGCGCTATTCTTATAAGTGCTTCATGGCCCCCCCCCCCCCCATCACATTCTCGGCTTCAGCTCATTCCGAGTGGGTGGGACGGATTTCAACCCGGCAGGTTTTTCTCCTGATTGTTCAGGTGAGCAACATGTAATTTCTCCAGGAGGTCGGTGGCTCAAAGTTTTGTCCGCTGAACATCTTCACTTTTGACGCCCGGCTGAAGACTTTCACTACAACGTGAAACATCGATTTAAGTGGCACTTTAACGAAGCCGCTCCTGACGTCTAAAGAGTCAAACATCGGCTGGGAAACACAGCAGCCCGTGGTCCCGCTGGGGGGAACCAAGCCAAGTTCGCCCTTTAGTGACGGAACAGAAAAGATGTTTTTTTCCCCACCAGAATCACAGAGGAATGAGCAGACCACCACCACCACAGTTTATTCACTTCTTTTTTGTTCCACCCCTCATCAAAATACATCTGCCTAACCACACCTGTCCCCCCCACCCCCCCCACCCCCTCCCTCTCCATCTCTCCCCAACACCTCTAGTGTGTTGTGTCAATTAATTTAGAACAACAAAAACGACCACATCATCCTTGAAGGAAAATCACATCGAAAGAACTGAGAAGCACTCGGAGAGCGCACACCTCCACATCTCATGTTTCTACACATCATGACTTGTATGTGTTATGGAAAAAATATATTACTGTTTGTTTGACATCAAAAAGAATTCAGGGATCCACACAGTGATCTTATCACAACCAATATACAATCGTCCTAAATTGGGCTTGAACCTTGAAGATGAGCAACAACAGGGAGGTGAAGAAGCTCATTTTCCCACATATTGTGACTTGCGTCTTGTGAAAAAGAACGTTTTTCTGGATCCAGCTTATGGCTTCGCCGAGGTCACAATCTAAACAAAAACAATTAAAACATAATCTCCAAGATGGACGGAACAGTCCTCTTGTTCCCATTCAAACTGAAAATCAAAGATTAAAATAAGTTCCCACTTTTATTTTCTTTCAGGATGTCATTTAGGACTTTTCACTTGAGTAGGACACGTAAGACCTGTTATATCCCTTTCTAAAAGCACTGAAGCCGACGATTCAACATGTTGAGCTGGAGGAGATCAGATTGGCAGCCATCATGGATCAGGATGACACCATATCAGTTTAGATGAAGCCATAGAGTAATTGGAGGGATGAACCAAGTCAAATCAGCCTCTACTTTTCAGTAGAGTTAAGTGGATGGAACAAATGCATGGTTAAGAATAATAGAGAAGCAGGGGAAAAAGGGGGGGGCAATTGTGCTTGAGGGGGAAGTTTTCCTTCAGGCTCCACTGGTGCTATGTTGCCTACTACTCCCTACTTGGACTTACTCTCAACTCCACACTACTTTGTTTCTCGTGGTTTCCAATGAACGATAACTTTCTATTGCTTTCTAACCCCCATTTATAATGGTCTCTGTCAACAGAGTATGATTGCTCAATGTAAAACAACCCTGTACAGCAGTTCTACAACAGTGCTGGTTTATATTTTGCCAAATTGTGAAGCAAAGCTTTGTTATTTTGACCTCACATATGTTGAGATAATTTACAATAGTTGAAAAATAACCAGAAGTAGGAGTAGCTGTAGTAGTAGTAGTAGTAGTAGTAGTAGTAGTAGTAGTAGTAGTGCTGCAGTTGCATTTTACTTAGTGTACAGATTAAAATAACCCCAACAAAATCCTGTGTTTCTGCTCCCTCCTGCATCTTTTTTTTTCAGTTACAACAACATTGGGAAGAACTGGATACCGTGTTAATAGAGTGCGTCTCGTTCAATGTGATGAAAGTCATTTAACAGCTCACAAATGTCCACAGTGTTCTTGCAATCTTTCTCAGGCCTCTGTGTTTTAGAGGGCCAGTGTGGAAGCGCTTTTCTTAAAGGACACAGTTTAACAAGAACACAACTTCCATCTGCTGGTCCCAACAATTACAGCCTAGAATAGACAACATGTTCCCAGGCGTTTTTGTTGTATTTACTACATTGTCATACTGTCATATTTAAAAATTTCAGCTTCAATTTATTGTCTTTACCTCTTCAATGTTCTGAACTGATCACTTCAATGCATTTTGCATGAAAATGTAAAACCTCTCAGGATTTCCATGCAGTCACATTCTTCCTATATGAGGTATTTGTCAACTTTTGACCAAGAAGAACTTCAATATATCTGGGTTCCAGCAGAACCCTCTTGGAGATAAGTCATCCATCAGAGGTTGTCATCAACTCACTTTACTTTTTTCTCCACAACAAACTCGTCAGCATGGGGTCCATGCTTAAAGTGGTTCCACAGAGCTCGGACGTAAAGTAGCATGTTTTATAAGTTCCCCGGCTTTAGTGCACTGTATATCAAAGCGGCCACTAAAACTATTAAAGTGTGTGGGGTGGGTGATGATATAGTCCGCATTACAAAGCTGGGGTGTAAGAGTGGTGGTGTTAACTGTCTGCTGGCGTAATGAGAGAGTGAGCTGTCAGAGGCACGCATGTAATGGCTCCCTTGCCAGCCGCCCAGTTCAGGCCCTGTGGGACGCAGCACAGACAAACCATTTCTTTCACACTGTCTCATGTCTTACACTGGCTTTCATTCCCCCCTTCCCCCTCCCTCCCTCTCTCTTTCTGTCTCTCTTTCCCTCCCTCCACCTTGTCTTTACTCCCCTGCTCGCTTCCTCTCTCTCTTTCTCCTTTGTTAAACTCTGACCCGGACGGGGACGATGTCACATCTCTGATGTCTTCCGTCGCTTTCTCTTGCACAGACAGTCCAGCGAACGCTTGCTAACAATCACATACACCGAATCTCGCAGAGCATGCAGGACTCATGAGGGGCATTTAGTGACTGTGTCCCATAGGATGGTCTACTCCGCTCAGTGTACAGTGGATTTCTCATGGGCAGTCAAGTCTGCCCTCAGTGAAACCGGCAGCTTCTCAGCAGACCAAGCAGCAATAGTCACACTCTGATGGTACATCTTTATCTCTCTGACAGCCATCGTATGCCTTCAGCACTCGCAGTTTGTTCTTAGTCTACCACAAGGTCATTTACTCTGCAGCTCTAGGTTGCAGTTAACAGAAACTATGATTTTGGTAAAGATGTGGAGAAAAAAAAGGCCTCTTTGGAAACCCCGATGCTTGTTGCACCATCTCCTCTAATGTGCTGGAGTTAACAACTGTCATCTCAAAGGCAAAATTTCCAATTGCACATTGACTCTGTAGCTGAGCTGCTCGCTTTCCACCTCCTTCCATCTTCTCCCAGCCAATCTATAAGCATTTATCCCTGGAGGCTCGCCGTTATGACAGTTCTTTCATCAGCCATTACTGCTGGTGTTAATGGCATGCCCATGCTGACTTTAAAGACTGATTATCATATTGTGCAGGTTGATTGACAGTTGACCTTCACACCACTTTATGAAGAGCCGGCAAGATACAGAGGGTCACCCCGATTGCCTCGGTGACAGCATATTAATAATAATCTGATAGAATTACCAGGAACCAATTAATCTGCAGACCTCAGGCAAGGCTCTGGTTAAAGGGATAGCGCTGTTTCTCAGCGTGGTCAAGACCGTTTGTGCTCAGAGGAACACGCATTTCACAGCAGAAGTGCTTTAATTCCTGCCACCTGCGTGACTGTGTGATAACCTCCAAAGGTAAAATGTCATGACAGTACAACTGTTTGGACGGAATGTTACTGCCACTGTGTTCCACGCAGCTGACTTACATTGCTGGGAGTCATTAGAAAGTCGGAGATAAGCCCTGAGTGAATATTTTAAAAAGCAGAAAATTTAAACCTACTCCAGTCAAATAGCAACAAAGTTTCTTCTGGAATACTGTTTCACCTATTGGTTGGCTGATTGGATCATAGCACATATCTGGTCTTGTATGTATTTCTGTGTTGCTTTGTTTTACTGATTTGAAGTAAAATTGCAAAGGCAGCGAATGCTGTGCTCTTCGTGGAAGATAATATTTGAAAGCTACAACTACTTTCAGTTGCAAGTTTCTCTGACAAATCTCATTTGAATCTGAAAACCTGAAATTTTTTCCACTGACAACCCGATTTTGGCTACAATAAATCCAGATGGAAGGAAAAACAATGAGCGGTAGCTATCAGCCACTAACACCACAATGAATTTAACGTACTGTATCTGTGTATTTAAACTCCTTCCAGTATTTGTATTTGCTTTGTATGGAGGAACTTTGAGCTTTCTTTCTGAGGTAGACGTGTTTTAGGACCTTTTCTGTGGCTGTTCTGTCCTCTTACTGTATCCAGCTCCAACCAGTAATCTGATTACTACCAGCCCGCAGTGAGGCTGGACTCTTTTTTCCTGTCACAAGAGAGATTTTCCCTCTTTACTGTCACCAATACATGCTCAGATGGAAATGTTGATTTCTGCTTTCTTTCTTTCATTTGAATCTAAAGTGACTTTTAATGTTAGTTTTGACAGGTAAAAACTACTTAACTTTTGCATATAATATTAGATTTATGTAAGTGCGATGGCAATGCTTAAAGTAGCCATGAATTCACATCCATAATGTAAGGTGAAGACTATTCCCTGAGGTATTTGCTGTCGCAGGTTGAACCCTCCCATTCAGACGGGTAGCTCGTCACATGACATCCCGTGTTCCCCCTTTTAAATTGACCTCCATGGGTATGATTGGTAATTAAAACTGTTGATTGGGAGGCAGGGAAATGAGGGCTGTGTTTGTTCAGACAGAGATAACATTCCCGGAGAGAGAGAGTAACCAAAGCATGGCAGAACAGCCCAGTAATATTACCTCACGCTGAGCTGCATAATAAAGAGGGCCCGCATGCATATTAATACCTGCTCTCTGCATAATGTCTCCATCCTATGACAGGCTCCGAAATGCACTGACACCTCACTGGTATTGCTTAACCTCTCCTGCTTCGTTATGTGCATCCACATTCTCTCACACGGGAGGGAGATGAGGAGGGGGAGGAGGTGGGTGGGTGGATGGGTGGATGGGTGACTCGCCTCCGTCTGGTCTTTGCCCATGTCAGCTCCTCCGGCCCTGGCTGCCCGCCTTTTTTTTTTTTTTTTTTTTCCCACACTCCCCCAGTTTTGACTCCTTAAAGGCGCATGGTGGAGGTATGTGATGCCAAACGAGTTCCTCGTTACCTCCCCCTCGCTTAGTTGGTTCAAGCGTTTGGAAGAACTACAGCGACATCTGCATGTGCCACGGTTACAAAGCGCCAGGCTCGTACCCACCCACTTCGCTTGGGCTTTCCCTGCCAGCCTGCTCGCCGTCTGTGTGTGTGTGTGTGTGTGTGTGTGTGTGTGTGTGTGTCTAAGTGTGTGTGGCCCCTCCCCCTCGCCCCTGCGGCACTCATTTCTCAAATTACTAAACATGGCTAATTGTGTGAGGCGTGAAGCTCACTTCATTTAAATATTCTAGCTTGGGGGGATTTGCCATCTATAGGGCAAGAATTAAACCAGTGTGTCTGGGAGAGGGAGTATCTGCATACACGGGTCTCGATGGAGGATTTTTTTGCAAGTGAATTGTTTTTTTTTTATTGTGCTGTTAACATCGTGTCTTACAACAGTACTTTTTAATAAACGATGATTGCAGTTTGAGCAACTAAAGTTTTAACTGTGTTTATACTGTATTTTATTGCATCAGATTCGTTTACATAATTAGGATTTCTTTTTTTCTTATCGCCTTTGATATTGCTGTAAAGTGATTTCCTTGACTTTAATGGCATGACTCACGTGATCTCTTTCCAGAAGTGATTTTGAGTAGTACAGTTTTATTGCTGACACTGAACCACCTGTGTGCTGCTGTTTGCGTTTCCTGTTGTTTTTTAAAATTGTAAATGTTTACTCTCAAATTTCTCAATCCTAATCAATCTCAATGTTATGGGCCTAATGACAAAAGAAAGGGTTAAAACTGAGTTTTCTTCCAATATGCATATGAGGGTGTAGTTCAAGGTTTTTGTTGTGTTGCCTGTGTGAAAGATATTCCACAACAGATTTGCCTTAATTGTTTACTGCAGGAAAGAATCTCTTTTCTTGTCCTCAGTCACGTCGTCACTCTGTAGTCCAAATCGCGCCGGCATTTGACTGCAGTGCCCAGCTTCAACTCGTTTAACATTGCACACCTTTATACAATGAGCTCTCTCCCGATACAGCGCAAAATGTTTGTTCAGACAACTTCCTTGTATTCAGGGTTTAGCCGGTCACAAGTCTACAATCGCAATAACAACAATCAAATTTCTGCTCCATTCACAAATCCACAAACATCCATTAGTTCTACATGAACAGACATTCACTGTATCTGCGAGGACTTCTCGCACAGATTGCGAGGTGCTCAATTAATCCGAATTGGAGAGGCTGAGCGTGCCGACTTTTTTTTAATTAATGTCGAATTAAATGAATTGGCAGGTTGCCAGAAACCAGGCGCACAGCTTTGAAGATTGTCATCGCATAATGAGTCGCTTTTTTTTTCTCCCCTCTCTATATTTTATGCTTTTCTGTTTCCACTCGCTCGCTCTCCGCCGCCATTTGCCCGTATGCCTTCGCGCTTTAATGATATGCAAATGAAATATGCATAAAACCATTCTGCTGTAGGATGATTAAGCACAGAAGACATTAGCCAGTGCCCGCCACAGTGTCTGTTGTCTCTTCTGCATTCCGCTTCGCCCCAAACACCAACATCACTCTGACAAAAGATTAATGCCGCTAATGCACTAATCGTTTGAATAACACGAATAATATCCAGTTGGACAGAAATTAGATTCCAGCAGGGGTTTCCTCTCGCTCCAGTTTTGTAAGATCCAGAGGCAGGAGATGCAGATGTCTTCTCGTGTCAGAGTTGGTGCTCTTGAGAGCAGGCAGAGAGCAAAGAAACCAGATTTTCCAAAAGGGAGCACTTGAACATCACTGGCAATGCAGGAGCTTTTCTCTGCTTGTTTGTGAGTACTGTGGCATTATTTGACTACTGGCATATAACGAAGGAAGAAAAATATCTCCGTTCTTGCTTTCCCTCACTCTCTCTCTCTCTTTCGCTCTCACACACACACACACACATACACACACACTCCACCCCCCATTGCATTCTGCTCTGCCGTGCAGCCCTCTTTTTTTTTTTTTTTCTTTTTTGTAATCCATTTGTGTAATGAAGACGCTTCACAATTAACGTCCCCCATGGAATTAAATAACGGCATGATTATCCAAAGTTCATTAGCTCCGAAAGATTAAAATATCCGCATGTTTCCCGGTGATGAATATGGAAGAATTGCGCCACCAATTACAAATTAAATTGTTAATCGCGTTTGTTGCGATCGCGACCATCGCCCTCGAAAATGCCCGAGAGATGCCATCTTTCACGCGCTCCTTCGTCCGCGGTGGCACCGCCACGTTCCGACATCTTGGCAATGCCAACGTTGGGTAGCAAGCACAAAGATAATCCCTCCCTTTGGATGACTTCCTCAATTATTCATACCGTACAACCATGCCCCTTGTCCAAAGAAATCCAGCAGGGGGAAAAAAAAAAAAAAAATTGTTGGATGCCAGTGGATGATATCCATGCGTTGCTAATTACGCCTTTAATTCCGGTTGTGCATATTAATGGAGAAAACGAACTTAATGATATCCGCCGTTGTGTCCTTACAGCGATGCCCATCCTTGGCTCCGTGCCCGATGCCAGCGGACCCCGGCGGAACCACAGAAATGTTCCTCCGGACCCAGAGAGCAATCCCCCCCACCCCCCCCACCCCCTCCACCCGAACTGTGATTCAAACCCAGTGGTAAGTCTTCGTTTCATCTGTTTGTGATAGTTTAGCGCAGGAGGGGAAAATCCTTTAAAGGGTGGAGTTTGTTTCATTTCTTTTGGATGGTTGGCAAGAAGGGGGCAAAAAAAAAAGAAAAAAAAAAGTCGTGGAGATGGGTGGTGTGGGTGTGGAGGATGTAATGAGTTCCCACGGCCTCTCTACCCCCAGCGTGGTGGCAGGCAGGCCAGCACCTCCCCCTCAGTGTCTGTTGAACTCAGGTTGTCGGATTGTTCCTGTGCGTTCTGTGCCCGTTCCATCAAGTTAGCGTTGTTTTTTTTTTTTTTCTCTCTCTCTCTCTTCCCATCCGAGTGTGTGACTTGCTGTCGTGCTCCCGGATGTCGTACTGCGCTCAGAGGAGCGAAATGCGGCAACGGTTACTTTGAACGTACAGTATGTCCATCAGATAAATGTCCAGATTTCTCTCTGCGACTGAGATGCCACGGACGTCAGATGTCGTTAATGTTTGCCAAAAAAGAAACTTTCTTTCCAAAAGTTTAGATTGTCAAACCGCAAAAAAAAAAAAAAATCGACGCGTACGTGATGAGTGATTAGGCACGGTTTAAAGAGAAACAAAAGCAGGACCCAAAAAAGTCGCTAATTATATCCTGTCTGTCTGTTGATTATCATTTGTTTTGGCAGTTCATTAGTATGCATCCTCATGTTTGCCTCCTCTTTTGTGTCTGTCACATTGTAAACAGCTGCTATTGAGCTTCAGGCACAGTCCCTCAGGTCCAGTCTTCCCCTCCTCCCCCTCCTCCTCCTCCTCCTCCTCCTCTTGCAAGCAGGCACGCAGGCGATTGGCAGATTGGTGGCGTCTGTTGCAGCAGTTGTAGACGTTCAACGTGGCTGCCAAACCAGTGCAGGAAGAAATGGCAGTTTACACTGGGGAAAATGTGGCGTTGAGGGGGGAAGGGAGTTGGCATGAAAAAAAAAAGAGCCACTCACTTCACACCCTCTACTGTTAGTTGAACAGTTCGCTGCTTTTGTCTTGGCTTTCTGGCTGTTGTCTTAATTCTCATTATAGATTCCTTTGTTGATAATGAAGTCCGTCTTTCGATTGAGGGCGGTGCCGTAATTAACGAAGCTAATCGCTTTATTTAGTCATATCTGTTGGTCTTTGTTGTTGTTTTTTTTGGCGCCTTTTGTTTTTGCCAGCCGAGATGCGCCGGGCATCCGATGGCGCCAGTTGCGGCTCAGTCGCGTTCGGGGTTTTTTCCTCGTCCTCTGCCAGTTTGGGTGCCAGATGCCATCACATTCCCGCTGGCAAACCACTTGAGACCTGCAGGTGCCAAATTTTCGCTCCTTGGCAATCTTCCAAAGCGGTGACTTTAACCCCAAGTCTGTCAACGCCAACTGCGAGATTGGTTTCTCATCATCCGGGGGGTACATCCTTTTAGTGTATGAGTTGGCATGGCGTCCTCTGCCCAGATGGCTGGCTGGCTGGCTGGCTGGCACAGAGAGATGTGCCTCAGATGGCAAGAGCGAGTGCGAGCGAGAAGGATGAAGTGGGAGGAGCTTTCCCACTTACCACCACCACAGCCCCTCTCATCATTGGAGCAACACAACAACCTTAACTTTTTGTTGTTGTTGTTTTTTTGTTGACTTGTCCAAATTCCGTCTTCTTTACCAGTCCAACAACAATGCTGCCTTCAAGTTCCATATTTGTCCTATTGGTGGCCACCACCACTGGTGCATTTCCTGTCCTTCATCCTCTTGAAAACTAACTGCGCGTGTTTTGTTTTTTATTTCCGTTTTCAAAGCGGGCTTCGTCTCCTTGCATCTCCGTAGTGGGGACATTCTCTAACATGTAATCCAGAGTGGCGGCTCCCAGTTCCGTCCCTGGTCCGGGTCACGTCTTTTGATCCTTCTTCGGCAGATGGTCCAAAGTGGTTGAGATGAATATATGTGTGAAGCTCCGTCTTCTGTCCAACTTGGTACATTCAAAAAAAAAAAGAAGAGAGAGACAAAAATAAACTTCAAATTTGTGACGCGACCGAACGACCGCGGTGTCCTCCCATCTCTCGGGCTACATCTTACTATCTACCCTAGAGAGCGAACAGAAGTCCGCCTTGGTGCTACCACTGAATGGATGGCACTGTGCCAACTTCTCTCTGCCATCAACCGCATTCGCTCCTTGTTTCCCTTATTTGCCCATCCCCTTTCTATCTCAGTCCCTCTCTTACTCACCCTCCTCCTTTCCCTTGCTTTCCTCCACATGCCCAGTACGCCCACCTTCCCTCACCCTCTTTTCTTCCACGAGTTTGACATTAATTAACACTCGGGTTAATTGATTCTGAAAGCCGTTGAGCTCCACGAACAGATTCGCGTGCCAGTTCGGTCGCCGTCCGGTGCCCGCTGCGTCGCCTTGGTGCCTGGCATCCGCGTGTCTCTGCTCTGCCTTTCCTTCACTGGTCCTGTATGGAGAAAGCGAGAGCCTCGATCCCCCCTCCAGCATCCATGATGGAGTGCAATGCATCCAGCCTGAGCAGTGGCTGTTTGTGCCACAGTACACACACTGACAAATCTGAAGCTGCTTATCTGACTGTGGCTGATTGAAGTTGACTTTTTTGCTTGCTGATCCTACGGCACAGTGCTGTCCTGGCATTTTGCAAATAATCAAAGTCCTCCCTCTGCCACCTTTTGTTCTTTTCTTTTCTTTTTTTTTTTTCGTCTGCATGTTCCCAGATTAGTCTCCTCACATGTATTTCCTGCCCAGCACACCTCTCTCTTGGCTCTCTCGTTGTCTCTACTTGTAATCGTGTTTAATTGTGTCACAATCACTTATGCTGCTCTTTCAAGCTGCATTCAACCCCTCTGCTTTGCTGTTAGTTTTCGCGCGACACGGACAAGAAGCGAAACGAACAGGTTGTAAATGACTGCGTTTTTCTCCGACAATCTTGATACAGCTTCGCTAATGCATGCAGTAAGGACCCTGTTTTTTTTTTTTATTTAGTCATTAGTGCATCTATCCGCCGCGCATATTTGATTGAATAATTATCTCGCACACATCTGCTGTCCCTTTCGTACCTTTTTTTTTTAATTTTGGTCGTTCGGTACGGAGCTGATTAGGTTTCAAAGCGGGCGGGTGAAAGGAATGGTTTAATTATTTAATAAATCGAGCCTCCCTCCTAGGGGGGTTTACCCACTGCTCTTAATTAGCGATGCAGTCGCTTGCTTTACGAGTCGAGATGGAATCGGCTAATTAATAGGGAAGTTTACAGATGCTACATAGCGTCTTTCGGTTCCCTCATCATTGTTAACACGGTCCCGCCGTCCTGTCTGTTTCTGTGCGCCACGCACGTTCTCTTTTTTGGCACTAGCTTCGATATTCCATTCAAAATACGGAAAAGCTTTCTCCTATTCGCGTCCGTTGTTTTCAGGGAAGCGTGGGCAAAGTGCCTCATAGGGCTCCAGCACGCTGCTCTTTATTGTTTTACTCTCTTTTTTTCATTATCAAATAAAAAGAAGCAACTGGGCAATTGAGGCAACAAGAGGAATTCATTATGCAAATTGTCCAGTATTTGCATAATGTCTTATGCCCAGGATATGCAAATGAACCGTATAATTTATGAGCGCCCGCGTCTGTCTCATAGTGTTCCCATAACTTACAAAGAGTTTTTTTTTTTTCCCTTTTTTTTCACCTCGTCTCTCCTCCTATCCAAGCTGGCACGACATGCACCACTCTTACAGACCAGACCCACGCTAAACAAGCACACCCACAAAAGGAGTTGCTGGCTGGGTACTGTGACTGGGTGGGAAAAAACTTGTCTGGCAGACTGATGGGGGAGAAGGAGGTAAGGGGAGGGGACAGGGAGCATGGGAGAAATGTGTAGGGGGGCACATAAATCCTTCTACAAAAGGCTCAGGAGCAGATGCTAATTCTCTAAAACAACTGCGAAACTAAATAAAATCAGGGACGAAAAAACAAAGGCGGAAGATTTCGACGGGGCGGAGCGACGGCGTTTTTCTGACTTTTTCTTTTTGTCTTGTTGCGAGAACGTTTGTTGTGGCGCTCCTTCCTTTGATGCCCGCGTGCGAGCTTTCTTTTTTTTTCTTCTCCCCCCCCCCTCGTCTTGCCACCGGAGCTGGCAGCTTTTTTCCCTCTCGTGGAGGATTTCCTCATGAGTCAGTTGGATGAAGGCTGCTGAGCACTGGGTGGGATGGCGAGGAGAGAGACACACAGAGGGAGAGAGAGTCTGCATCTCAAGGCACGCGCATGTGGGCTCCAGTCAGCCTCCACCAGTACCCTGGGATGCCACCACTCAGCCCAGCTAAACCCAGCACACAGCATCCAGGCGGTATCCAGGGAGACCACGAGCAGACATCCTCATGTGTGATATGAACTGCATACCAGTTGTTGGGGCTTTTTGTGCCTCAGCAGGATTCTGTTTGCCGCAATTATTCCATTACGGCTCGTTTGTAGTGATTGGCCTGCTTTGCATATTTGATGTGAGGCTAATGGCTAAAGGGACAATTCTGCACTGTTGCGAGGAGAAAAGCCACAGGGGACAGCGATGGATGAAAAGGCATTTCTCCTCTACTCTCCAACTCAATGAGGACATGAATGTCAGGAAAAGCGTTTATTTTTTTTCTACTTCCTGTGAATTCCTCCTCAGGGCCTGTGACCGCAGAAATTTCAGATGTCATGTCGTCCACTTTTTACCTCAACTGCCTTTGTTCTGGAAAGTTTGGAGCCTTTGTTTTCTTCCTTCTCTGGACACTACAGAGCTCGTGATGGCATAACGACGTTTGTGCCAAGACCGCCCCATTGCACACAAGCCACAGCGAGTGTGCCCGCCTCTCCCTGAGCCTGAAGGGGCATCTGTCCCCCTCCTTGTTGGACAGTGATCGTGTAGCTGCAGACGCTTGTACTCCAGCGTGTGTATGCGCACGTGTGGGCACGTGTGTGTGTCTGTGTCTACGTCTACATGGGCACATGACAAGCGGAAAGAGACAAAGAGGATTGCATTATGTAAGTCAGCATGTGTCTGCTTGGTTGTTTCACGTATGCACGCAGACGTGTACTCGTGCTGTAACGGACTGGAGCGTGTCACCACCTTCGTTGCTGTCTGAAGACTCTGAACCTGGAAAAAGGAAAACGGACGTGCTCACGGAAATACTGACTCTTCTTCATTGTCCTGTAATTTCACCTCTTGGCTATTGTTCCTGCTGTTCGACAGCTAATTGCATGTTATTACGGCTCGGATTTTGCTTTTTCTCTAACATTAGATCATTATCCGATGCGAAGGCATTAAGATTCTGGTTTTGCATTTTAATTCAATGAGTCCACTGTTTAACGACGGCGCTGTATTGCCAGGATTAATTTTCTGTATGGGTGACATTCATGCAAGCGATTATATTTGCAATTAGCGTCAGACTGGCAGTTTTTTTGTATCCCGCGTGACTTTAATTACCTCGACAATTTGCACACTTTATTATGTATGTGTGTGTTTTTTTTTCACCTTTAAGCGGCGCCTGTATAAGGGGTGGAAATTTCACACTGATGTCGTTATGATCGAGCTCATTGGTTTATGTGATATCCATATTTGTATGCAAACGAAACTGGTGTGTTTTACTCTTAACGATGCTGAAGCACGTTGTTAAGCATCAGCTGCCTCAGTATCAGTGCATGTGCTTTTATATTTTAGTCAACTTGCTCATATTCCTCAATGTTATTGGTTACATTAATGACTAGCAGCAGGACACATGGCAGTAATAAGCAATTATGCTGGAAAAGATATCAGCAAATACATCAATAGCAGGAAATTTACAAGAAAAATAAGATATTTCTGATTTTTGCTTTTGAAATGTGAGATTTAGGAATGTGTGACTGGACCCTTCAAGCAGTGAACACCAAGAGGAAGGACTGCAAAGGATGTAGAAAACACTCCAACATGTTCTCTAATAAAGTAACAAATGAAGCAAGTGATACCTAATCCAAAAAGAGGAATGACCAATGAACTAAAACAAGAGGTTTTCTGTTTTTTTTCCCCCATGTGCTTGTTCTCAAAGTTTAGGAGGATTTGGTGCGACATCTGGTTTAGTTTTAGTGGGTCAGTTTTTCTCCTGGGCCCAAACTTTTCCTAAACACACAAAAGTAACTCCATGTTGACTGAAGCTGGTCTCTCGCATATTGTCGGGCATAAAAGACACAAATCAAGCAAATGTTTTCTCCTTCACTGTCAAAGAATTTGCTTTGTTGGACATCATTGCATATGTGTTATGTTTATATGTGTGTTGATGTGTGATGTGTGTTGAGGCCTTTAACCGAACCCTTGAATGAAAAAAAAATTGATATATAAATATTTGGCAATCAGAATTGCCTACAACAGCAAATTTCCAAAGAAAACAAACCCAAACATTTTCTGGATCAATACTAATATGTCTTTTTTCATGGCAAATGCTTTAAAAATGTCTCTCTAAGAAATGTTTGTGATGTTTTTTGATAAATATTAAACCGATATTGTAAAAAAAATGGTTTTGAATTTTATTCCGACATCTTTTTTTTTCTCTTTCCAGACTTGTCAAAACAGCCTTTTGCTTTTTGGTTCCACTACTACGTAGAACACATGGAGATATATTGAGGTGGTTCACATTGTCTAATGCACAAACTGCCACACAGGCCCTCGCTGCATTGGGGCAAGTTGCCTTCATTATGTAAGTGTGAGATGAGGTGTTTTTTCTGCCGCACTGAATGGTATTCATGGTGAAATGGCATCAGAGTGAAGATTTTGACCCTTGAACCACTCGGGTAGAGTTGCACAGAGATTGACTTCCTGCTTCCTTGATATTCTTTCTTTAATATTTTTCAAGTGAGCCTGCTAAAATAGTTTTGGTCTGCTGGGATGAGCCGAATGGCAACATGGCGAGCAACCGCAGCATATAGGCCCGCTCTCCTCATGCCAGTGAATGTAGTTTCGCTCTGGAGGCCTTTGTTTGTCCATGTAATAAGGATTATCGTCCACAATAGATACCACAATAGCAGCCTTCATTGCAGGAAAAGAAATTTGATCTCACAACATATGAAAGCGATGCCCTTTTAACTCGCGGTGTCCTTGGTTGAATAAAATCGAAAGGTTCGTTCCACCTATCAAGCGGCCATTATGCAGTTTTCTTCAGTTTTTTCCCTCTCATTCGGTGACTTTACAGCAGGAGTTGTTAAGAAAATCGCTGCCTATTGTTCCATCTGAATGGATCAAGTTAAGTGTACTCTGAGGAAAGCGATCAAGGACAAGACAAGGCACCCAATTATTAAGCCATTTAGAAAGAGCGCAATTTTCGGAGTCATCTGAGAACTTAAAGGTTTTTTTTATGAATTCCCATGTGATAAAATGGGTGAGTGAGAAAAATGTTGGTGATGTTAGACTTTAGACTGAGATTTTTCTTTTTTTTTCTGTGAACTGTAACCTTCGGAGGCATGATGAATCCTGAGCCTGTGTCCATGGAAATCATTGTTTTTTTTCTATCATGTTCAGGTCTTGTCTATGTCGCAATAAAAAAAATGGATTCAAAAGACAATGTTGGCTTTTATTTTTGTGGTTTTATTTGAAAAAAAAAAAGTGTTATTTAGGTCAGTCTTTTTGAAAAGCGGTTGAGTAAGTGTGTCAGATCAGAGGTCAGCAAAGAGGCATGCTCAATATTTCTCAAACTCTGTGTACCAATGCGCTTTTTCCTTCAAATAATGATTTAGCATCACAATATGCCTTGATATGAGAATCAGCAGCACAGTTTTTGGAGCATAGAAGCACGATAGGTGAATATTATAATGGCACAAACTGATTTTGTTTTGAAGTAAAAGCACAACTGACGAACAAGCGCCAATTGCTACTTTTCACTGAAAGCTCCCTCCTCAGTCATTGCCCCCCTTGATCCCTCTGCACACATTAAGAGGTGGGAATTTATTCCAGCACAATATGTTCTCATAAAAGTAGTAATCTTATTCCTCTAACATCGAAGGTTTTAGCATTGGGGGGGGGGGGCGGTAACGACATCTAAAATCACAAAGCCACAAATGGATACGTGTACAAATGACCATGAATAATAGAGCCTATGTGAAAGCACACAATGGCGGAGAGATATAGCTCTCTGTGCAAAACTATAATTGCTTCTCTTCTATACGAGCTGAACTCGCTGTTTTAGTTGTGGGAGGATCTCAGAAAACCTCACAGGAAAGGTGTCTCAGTGTGAAATGTTGTCATGCGAAGGTGATGCTTGTTTTGGTGAGACCCCAGTATGAGCACCTTGGATTTCCTGCGTGCGGAACATCCTTATTGTCGCCTTCGCCGTGTTCGCAGTCGTGCAGTTCCAGAGCGATTCTGTAGTTCCTCCTGCACTGACACTTTTGATATCAGAACCAAAGTATGTGAACAAGACACGTCATGCTGAACACACCACGGCATCTTATAGTCTAAAACGCAGCATCCGCAGTGATGATATGCGTGGGGCTAACTGCAACACAAAGCGCAGCTGCGTTCGTGAGGGGCTATTTCACCTGCTGAGGCCTGAATGCATAAAGGCTTGAAAGAGAACTGGAATGCTTCCGTTGTGTTCCTCAGGAAATGGCTCGTTTGTAGCTGATCATGTCATGTAGTCACGTTTTGCATCATGCCTGGTGACTCTTTCCACGCTGCTTCCTGCCAGCTACCTGGCATTAAAAAGCAACTGGACCCCATTTAAATTTGTTTGAAACCTGCCTTGTTTAAATCAACAGTTTTTGGCGAACATGTTGCGCAAGTGGACTTAAAGAGAAAATTCCACCCTTGATCGTCCGGTGGAAGACCTTCAGCTCATTACACATTTCTGGCATTCCAAGCAGAAAATAGTGTAGTGGCCAAATCCTGTACAAAGACGGTGAAAATTAAGCACAAGTTAAAAAAACAACAAAAAACACACAAACCAAACACAAAATATCTCCAGGTCACATATAATTAAAAGTATAAACTGTACTTTTGCAAAAGGAAGCATCACTTATGGTTTGTTCAGCATGTAGACTCTATGTAGGGCGACTGTCTTCATGCAGTGTTTTTTTTTTTTTTTTTCCTTTTGTGACCTGAAGTTAAAAATGGTCATGCGCCTTCCAAAGTTTGTCTCTGAGAGTGGGAAGAAGGGACAACAAAACTTTGCCAAAACTCACAAACTACACAACCACCACAAACACGACCAACACATGCCAGGTTACTATAAAATGGTTGAAGGCGGAATTGTTTGAGAAAAATGAGCCGCAGCGCTCCAGACTTCAACGCAGAGCGCAGTCGAGACTGGAACAGCATGTATATGCTGGGAACTAATGACATGCTGTGTAAAGTCACGGCTGGGAAGTCAAACATATGGACAGGGAAGAAGTAGAAATAGAGAAACTTAACTTCCGATTTCAGGCCACCTTTGACCCCCCTCCTCATCAATAGGTCGAGGCTTCTGTGCTCTTTCCGGGGTGCCGAATGATGCCCGGCTCGTTGCTGTGGCGGGGCAAATGCTCAAACACAGCTTGACACAAAGACTGCAAAGTGTTCAACAGTTGTGGACAGCATCAAATTCGAATGGTTTTTCCTTTTTTTAAAAATTTTTTTTATTCATTTGCTGTTTTTAGAGTTTAGTGAGACCAGAACACATCTCTTGTCTGCTCGTGCGGGAGCCAGCGGCTCAGAAAGGAAAGCTTTGTCAACATGACAGCCAAACTCTGTTGATCCATCAGCACTGCAGGACACGTCCACTGTCCTGGCAGCTTAATTATACTTTCATATTCATACAGGGGCTGTGCAGGTGCACGTGTTGGTGTGTATCTGTGTACGTGTTCTGCCTCGCTGCACCCTACACTTGGCAGCATATGCTTCCCGAACCCCCCCCCCCAGCCCAGCTCTCTCCTGCTTCCCCACACTCAATGAACCAGAGACAAGTGCCAGAGGGTAAACACGTCCAATGCCACGCGTCTCTTTTCTGAATGGCTACATTTAGCATGCGCCACATGACACATCAGTGGAAGCGCATACATCCGTGTACTCACACATGCATCCGCATCTCTGAGGAATCTGCCCCCCCCCTGAAACACACACCCGTCCAAAGGGGCCCAGGGCGGTGTTAAGCAGTTATGTTAACTATTGCATGTGATGCTCACCAATGCCGTTGTAAGCAGAATCCTGAATTATTCAGACTGAGTGGGGAGAGTAATTAAGCCTCTTGTAGACACTTCATAATTTATCTGCATTAAAGCCTTGGCAGTTAAAGTGGGATAAACAAGAGCTGGCACATGATGGGCTGTAAGATGAGACAACATGGCACTTGTGCATCGAAATGCTGTCTTTTCCCATTTAGCCCACGGCGAGGAAGGGCGGAGGTTGAACAGTCGCTGCAGAGGGTTGAGCGTTTGATTAAATAAGAAGCTATCTTTTCCTCATATTCTCTGCCAATCCAGCCTCGCCTTTTATGCAAACACCACTTAGTGATTCCAGCGAACTATGCAGGACAAAACTCTCTTTTTTCCCCCCCAAAAACATTTACTATTTCATTGTCTGACTGACATTTGGATTGCTAGATTTGTTATCGTTTGACAGTTTAATGGTAAATTTTGAGCAATGTTAGCTTTCAATCAGGGCATTACTATTAGTTGTAAATCTTTTTGTCAATATATCGTATGTTTCTTTTAGGATTCCTGTCAAAGATCTCTTCTAAAACAAATAGCAGGATTTTTGCTTCGAGACGGCTGGTTTACGATGTTTATCGGGGAACGAGAAAGCATTTGAACCGTGAACTTGCGGCATTTCCATCAGTCTCTTTGTGTTAATTGATCTGCAACAAACCCAGCATAATCCGTTTGTCACCCCGTTGCAACGTACAATGTTTTGGAAAGAGGTTGCGTAAAAACAGCTTCGAAGGTTCAGTTTGTAATTTGACAAAGAGCAGCGCACAGTCCGGGAAATTTAGATAGGTGTGACCTTTTCTTGGCCGATGTGGCGGCGCTAACTATCGGAGGACCTGAATGGGGGGCGGGGGGGTGCGCGCGAGCGTGCAGCCTCGCTCGTCCAGCAAATCTCCGACTTGTCTTTGCTCTCCGAAACATCGGAAGTGATCCCGGAGCTTTTTTGAAAGGTCAAGAAAGCTCTGCTTTTTCCTCCCGCGACATTTGATTGGCACAGCTAAGAAGTGTGCGTGTGTGCGTGCATCTCTTCTTTTGTTTGTCCCTCATTGTCTCAAGTGAACCACTTTAAATTGTGCTTCAAACAGTGAAGCATTTCGCATCACACCCCCCCCCCCATCTTCTTCCGACTGCATTGTGAACGCAGTTTAGGACGGCATGTGGATTTCACATGTGCGGCCACCAAATAGATTCTTGTTGGCGAAGTTCTTTTTGTTTTAGTGCTACAAACAAATAGGACATTGCGAATGTTTCTTGGCGTTCGAGATTGAACGGTTTAAAATAGTTTCCCCCCCCCCGCGTGGTGCATTCAGATTCCACGGAGGACAGTGAGGTACTTGTGTTGGGTCATCATCACTTTACATTTAGATTGCGAGTCCCTCCTCCCGCAGCCCCCTATCCCACCTCCCCTGCCTGCAGTCTTGTGCGCAGCGTGCTCTGGTGGCTAAAGGCGCTCGTTAAAGTCCATAACTTATCTCACGTTTGAAGCTAATGGGAAGAATACTGGCTGCAGTGAAAAATAAATTACATTTTTCCCCCCTCTCTCTCCATGCCCTCCTAACCTGCACCGTAATATAGCAGCGGTGAGAGTATGCATTACAGATCTTAAGCATTAGAATTTATCTGTGCTGCACGACGCTGACTGATGCATTTGGAAATAATGTACTGGAGCCGGGCATTACAGGAACCCTTGTAACTAATGGACAGCTCTCGCCTATGGCTGGCGATGTATATCATTCAGCCGGCCCAGCTCATCAGCTCCAACAGTTCTTTGCAGGGTTTCCAAGCCAGACCAATGACTCAGGGTTTGCATTAAAGAATGCTGCAACCCCCCCCCCCCCCCCCCACTCCACTCCACCACCATCACTATTTCCCCGCACCTCATCCCACTCTCTCCCTCCGTTTCCCACTTTCTCCATCTCCCTTTTTTGCTCAACCCATTTATTTAACCTAAAAACCCTTTTATAGGGCACTCGCTCACTCCTTTAAATTCAAGCAAACCTGAGTCAAATTTTATGAACAATCATGTTCATTTGCAGTGAGGTTTCAGGTGTTTTCTAATGGACTCAAAAGATTTACAGAGTAAAAGCCTGCTTTCTGCCGACGTTTTGGGATTATTAGCTCACGAGTTCGCTGCGTTTTAATCGTATGGCGTCCATTTATCTGGGGCTCTTAGAAGTCCTCTCGGGACATGATGAATGTAATGACACGAAGAGGGCCACTTGAAAAACAAATGTGTAATTCAAACATCTAATGTGACAGTTTTTAGCTATATCTCAGTTTTTCTGATGAAAGCGGCAGAATACAAGTTGTTTTATTTTAATTTGAAAAACTGTCAGACTGTCAGAAGTTAGGAAATCAATGAAATGTACAAATAATGGGGGTGTAGCCGTACATGGGGTGAAAATGTGTGGTTTATTTAGAAGTACTGCAAAAAATCTTTTTTTTTTTTTATTATTATTGATCGTTTTATCATGGGGTGTATTAGTTGTAAAATATGTCTTGAGTTTCCAGAAATTATCACATATTTTAGTGGAGCAAGGCTACACATCTAACAGCGACTCATTCATTATATGAGACCGTTTATGTGGGAGTGAACTGTTCCAGTTGTTTGATCTGCTTGGATCACAGTTTGACATCGGCAACTTGTTCCTTGGTCACTGTGATGTAAGGGGCGCCTTCGTTTTCCAGCGTCTGAGCGTTTCACACTATTGTTACGGATAATTGCAACTATTAACATTGAAAATTTGAGCGAGCCGAGGTCAGAGCAGCTCACTTTCTTAACTTTTTAAAGTTCCAAATTTATTCAGACAATACGTATTACAGACTGGGCCACATTTCAGCTATTCCGGACTATAAGCACAGTCGAAAGCCGATTTTCTTTTTCTTCCCCCGTCTGCTTTCCTCTGGCTCTTTCCACATGCCTCACTGCTGCACATTTTTATTTAATGGTGTTTATGCTTTAATAGCTGCACCAGACAGTAGCTGCTTGTCTCCAAAGTAATGTAAAGAACAAGGGATAAGCCAGATGAATTCCATCCACACAGAGGTCAGAGATACAGAAAATGAATAGCAATGTGGATCCCCCAGCAGGCAGCAGGAGAGACAGACTAATAAGAGCATAACAGAGGAGGAGAAGGGGGCCCCTGGGAACCAGCATAAAGGTTTTCAGTACATTTTTAAAAGAAAGTGGTCTGAAAATATAATGATGCCTGCTTTGAAATGCATCAGTAATCAGGGAAGGAATTTGTTCGAGGATATGAAATAGAATTGAAATTCCCAAGTTGTGCTGAAGAATGGGGTTTGTAGGTGGAGTGTTAGGTTAGTAGGGGCAAAAGGGGAGAATGTGGAATGAGAAATGTGAGCGAGAATGATGGAGACTTCTCTCGCCTGCTCGTCTTGCAGGTGCACCAGCATGGGGAATAAAGATGGAAGCTTTCAATATTTTGGTGTTATTATCTCTCCCGGATTCTTCTGAGCAATCCCCAATTTCAGGGTAACTTTTACAGAACTGCTTATGTGAAGCAAAACTGCACAAACCCAAACTGCTCAGGTCTGGCATGTATAGTAATCAAACAAACAATTCCAAATGAATGTGTTTCAAAAGTCACCCAAAACAGCTCGTCCCGCCTGCTGTACGGACTATTTGTTTTGGTAGAATGTGGCTGAAAAAACATAAACAAGGGCTTCACTAATGGAACAAATTTGGGGGGGGGTGTTTCACCCACTGTTGTAAGATCTCAATTACCTCTCTCATGTGTTGATATTGTGTTCAGGCCAGAGTCTTTCACATGCCAAATGTGGATGCTCTAAAGAGTACAGTGTGTACACAGTGTGTACACACTCAACAGTGTTTCTGACTGCAGCTGCACAATCAGTTCCTCAGATGTTGTGCAGTTGAGGGTCACTGTTTTTGTCGTATTTCTCAGAACCTTCAAGAAGGCTTTTTTTTTTTTTTTTAACTTTATGTACTGATTTTGCTCAGCTTGCTAAATATCCCAATCACAAAAAAGTCATTGCTTGACCCACAGACAGAGGCCATTTTGTATTTCTTTTTTTTTTACCACGACCTCTTACTCTTTGGCAACTTCAGTATCAGCTAATGATCACGAAAATGATTTAGGATTTTCTGTAGCAGCAACACAATACATAACATGGCAATGCACGAGTGCATTATTAATCTTTTAAGAAGCAGTCGCATCAACACTGGAAAAATCTTGGCTGTTTCTTAAGAAAGCGACTTAACACTTAAGATCTGGCCGATGGTGACAATCCTTCAAATGTTACATCGACTTTTATTAAAGCTTAATAGTTTGTATGATATTTTTCATGTTATCAACCAGCTTTGAATATCATCCCTAAGATCTAATCCTAAATATGTTCTGGGCCTGGTAATTTACAGAATTTACAGAAGTTCACCACCATATGGCTTTTATTGGGTCTCTTTGAGCTCCTTTTCCTCCGTGTAGCTGGTTAGACCTACATCATATGTCGGGCTGCATGCCATTAGGACTGAACTCAGTTGGAGTGATCAGTGATCAGGGGACCCATCAGGAGCGGATGGACTTGCTCGACTCACTGACTTTCAGCTGTGCGGAGACGGTCAGTCTCCGGACACACAGACAGCTCTGTTACTCCCTCGTGGCGACGGGCTGTCCTCAGGTAGCGATGCACCAACACTGCCATTCTATAATGTGTGAAGAGGATTTGTCGGCGACTCCAACTGGAGGCCAACAGACAGATAGCTATTATCTAATAGCCTGCCATTAAAAGGTTGATTGCACCAGTGCCGGAATAGAAATGCTCCATGGCGGGCCCAATTTCACATAATTGACATTGTCTGATTGTTTACTGAAGTGCACATTTCCAGTGTACGTTCATCATGGTTCCACTGCGTGTTATAGTTTATTATTTCCTTCATGTCATTTTACCGTGTGGCTATCATTTATAATCTACCAAACGACATCATCCTATCTGCTCTGAAATTCCTTCAACTGGGCTCATCAACCCCCAAAAAGTGCTTTTCCCTTTTGGGAATAGTTACCACTAATACATTTCAATTTCAGAGCAGTGAATTATCCCAATTGTGGAATGAACATTTCCGTCTCCCTGTATTTATTTTTTGCAGCCTGTGTTACAGTCGGGGCTCCCCAATGGATGTCCTCACTGAGCCGCGGCTTTGATGTGAATTATCAGTGAGCCCCGTCTTTGCCCCCAGTCACCCTGTCAGCACCTTTTGATGTTTACTGTCTGCACTTCCAGATGGATTTTCTAATAAGGAGTCATTACCATTTTGATTCCTTGCTGAGGGAGAGGAGTGACCCCTGGCAATTAGCCTGGAGTATCTTTTTGGAGGAAGAACTATTTGAGGTGGTGATGGCGGAAGGTTTTGGTGGGCCCGGCTGACTGGCATGAAGCCAGGACGGCTCACCCCGGACAGTGTGGCAAAAGTATTTTCACTTCAGCCAAGTGGAAATGAAGCTGCTCTTTTAATTTCTACTTACTGAGTCTTTAAGAACCATTTATTACTCAGTGGTTATGGCAGTTTGAATGTTTTGCGGATGTATCTTAAACCTTATTTTGCTTTGTTCAGCCTTGTATTGATGGTTGTCTTGAAATGATCGAGCTTCTTTTGTATTTGTCCCGCTTAATTAATTACAAAGGTTTTAAAGCGTCTCAAATTTTCCTCAGTAAGCCCTAATATGCTTTTCCACAAAATAAAAAAGACATAAATAATATTATACATGTTGCCAGGAGCACCTGCAGTACTTCTGGATGTATTTTTGCGAGCCCCTTTTGGAGGATGTTTTGTTGTCTAGTTCAAAAGGCTTCTTCCATCAGATCCTGCATAGAAGTCTTTCAGGACACTGGGATGACAAAGACTCTCCGCGTGCTTCTTTTCTTTTTATTGTCAGTCTGGAAAATCATCCGTGATTAGCATGTTAATGATTGGCACTGAAACCTGCGAAGAACAAGACAATTGAAGTCTTTTCTGGGGCCCTTAAGATAACAAATAACCTTTAACAGATGAAATGCTCTACTTCTATTAAGTAAACTCCTAATTTTCAGAGCAATTTGCGGAAAGCACTAGCGTTAGGGATTTCTTTTATGTTTTGGAGTTACACATCAGCCTTCAGCTCATTGTAGTTAATTATACTCAGGACCTTGTGTTCTCATCTTTTTTCTTTTTCTCTCTTTTTTTTTGGTGTGTTCCTAGAGGATCTGCATATTTTCTCCCCAGCTCTACTTGATGTTGTTGCCCGCTGCTTGAGCTCGGAGTGGTTCATTTAGGAGGCCTGGTGCTGCTGCTTTGTCACAGCCCAGAGAGATCAAAAGGGGGCTACTTAATGCGGAGGTTTAGGAAGAACGAGAACACCCAGTTCAAGCCGTGCGCCGGGCCCGCTGCAGCCTCGCATCAGGTCAGAAATAATGAGCGAGGCATAATAGCCCTTTAGAAACACCAAACCCGTCCAAATGTGTACACTATGCGGTGGAAACGCGGCTTCGCCAGACGGTCCTCGGGGAAGCAGCGGGGAAAGGGAAAGCACAGGTACACATGCGGCCAGGTCACACGGCTGCACAAGTCAACAATGAACAAATAAAGAGTGTGGGAGGGAGGTCCTGGCAGAGGGCAGGCGCACGGGTTGGGTTCATAGAGGAAAACAATGTGTTGTGTTGAAGCAGCCTGTTTTCGGGATACCAGGAGGACCGCACTTTGCCGAAGTCATCCGGCTTCCAGTTCACCAAATACAAAAAACACTCGCGCTGCATCTACAGAGTTAGTGACGAAAAATGTGGGTTTTTTTAAAAAATCTTTTTTTGGGGAAATTCACCTAATCTACTCATGTCTTTCACCATTTTGTTTGAATGCATCACCGAAACGTGTAGGGGAACACACTGGACTCTGGTTGGCTGTGACCCACTGAGCTACAAACTGACCTCCGTCGTGTTTTCGGGGAGCCCGAACGTTCATAGACGATACCCCGCAGTGTGCACGCAAGCTCATCGCTCTTCATGCGCTGCCTCAGGCCATGAGCTCCAGACAACCCCTGCCTACTTAAATTCCTCTCAGCCCCTTCACTTCTTTATTCTGCCCCCATTTCTCTTTGTCTCTGTATTTTTACGCCTCTGTCCACTCTGGTCGACAGCGATTCAATCCATCCGCGCACGCTCATTCAAGGTGCATCCTTTGGTGTGGAGCAGTGGTGTCTCAGAGGCCTGAAAGTGAACCTGTTTTAACACATCATTGAACAGTGGCCTTTGCAGATCGCGGGAAACACGGCCAGCGAAACACATAAAGTATTTCAGACCTATTAAAGTCAAATAGTCCCCAGCATTTTATTGTACTTTTATTTGCTGCAAAGGTACATGTTCATGTTCACTTAAAAAGTTCATTTCATTTACGCTGCTTCCACGATACGTAGAAAGCCATTCCTGATCTTGTGGTGCAGCTATGTAATATTCAGTAAGTTGGCTTGATTTGAACCTCACATAAATGTGAGGTCACCTTGCGTATGCACTTCAAAATAGATTCACTTCTGTGGTAAAATTATATTTCACTGATGTTAAAGGTTGTTTTGCATCGTGGAAAGCTTTATACTCATGTGCTGCTTAAGTCACAGAGTTCGCGCTATCGGCACCTATTTGATAAAGGAAACACAAACTGTACTTTCTTTTTTAACCTTCTGAGATTGCTGATACATTCTTTAAAGTACAGTTTAAAATAGCCGTGATTGTACATTAACAAGCACTCTTTCCAGGCTAAGAGCCAAGGAGCTTGTCCTTTGAGAGACGATCTATAGAATACGTCCGTCAATTGGAATCATCCTGTTTTTTTCCCCTTGATTCCTATATTTCTATTTTTGCCTTTCAAGGCCACTGATGCTCAGTGCCTCAAGATGTGTGCGTTATGTTTGAGATACACACACGTATCGCGCTCTTGGCCAATTTCGAGTCACAAATGACCTTGTATACATGTTTTTTTTTAATTGTGGGAGGAAAAATCACAAAATAGTCACAAAAGCCAAGTTAGGGTTGAACCCAGGTCTTCTTTGCTGTGAGGCAAGCACACTTATAACTTTTTATTTGAAAACATTGCAACAAACGATGTTATATATTTGGAACGATAAAAATACATTTCCATAAATTGAACCACTGTCAGCTGACATGCACATTCCTCATAGACATTCAGTTTGTTGTTGAACAAGTATGTGGCAAAGTTTTCAGAGTAGGGACGTTGCTTCCTCACTTCCATGCACAATTCACTTAGGGACGTTATTACTGGGCTGGATATAATTGCACTGGCTCGGTCCTGAGACTCTTTAAAAGGCCGGCTGTTTCGTCAGATTCTAATGGCGACGCATGTTGGATTGAGTGCAGAAGCCAAGGCCGAACTGAATAACAGTCTGTCTCTCTCCCCCCCCCCCTTCTACCCTGAGACTTCACAGAAGACTCTCTATCTCTTGACATCGCCACACATCTGGCAGTCGGCCTAAAGACCATGGCATTTAATTAGCTCTAATGAATTGCAATATTGTGCAGCTTGAGTTAGTCCCCGTTTCTGTATAATTACAGAATAATTTCTGGGTGGCTTGATTGCAATTACGTCGGTCACTCAGAGACAGACGGGCATTCCAGGGAGGAGGAATGCAAGCCTGCAAAAAGAGCAGTGTTCTTTGCTTCTCCTGATTTCAATATTGAAATTGTGCAAAGAATTGTCCGAAAATGGAACGAGACAAGTATTTATTCTCTGCTTATTAAATTTGCAAGGTCAGGCGCTATGAACAAGGCCGTAATAGCTGCTGAGATAGTAGATTGCCCAATTAGATGAGGTCCTTCCAGTGATAAGCTGCTCCCTCTGTGTACTAAAGCACTGTGACCTTGAAATCATTGTAAAGATTAGTTAAAGCTGCCCCCCCCCTCACAGGCTTTTGCTTATGCTGGCATTTCCTGTCAGGAATTAAGTCAGAGTAGCGTCCTGATGGGGCCGGAGTGGCCGGACAGTGGCACATATCCGTTCTGATCACAGAAACATGTCTTGTTGCGTCTTAGTTTATTTGGGAGTTAAGAAAATTGAACGCTGACTGTGAGGGGATTCTGTCTCTCCCCGCGTGGACCGACGCACTCCGCCCACATCGCTCTCCGTTTGGCTGTCTTCCTCCCATCCCCGCTCGCTCACTATGGTGGTAATGCATTGGAAAGGAGAACCAAAGTCACACTACATTAGTTTGGTGGTGGCTGTTACTGCAGAGAGCCATTACTCTTCCCTGACAGTATCAAAGAGAGCAGCAGAGCTGGGCTGCGCCGAGCCCTGGACTCTCTTTCTCTCGCCATGCGCCACTCGCAGGAAATTGCCTCATACTTCAGCAGGCAGGAGGTGAAACGGCAGCGACACCCATGCATGTGTCACTTTCCAGGCTCAGGGCGTGGGTGGGAGTGGGCTTTGGTGTCACACACAAACGCTGTCTGGGGAGCAGTCGAGGAGCACTGCCCAGGGGAGCGGAGGCCAGGCGCTGCTACAGCAACTGAGATCTGGTTGAATACAGCGATGATGATTCTTGAGCTTTGAGCAGGGCAGCAGTGGATGGGAGCCCAACAGTCATGTGGACTTTACTGAGTGGTCCTCAAGGCTTTCCCACCTCATTTTTGATGCACATCAGAATGACGCTTGAATTGTTTGACTCATCTGCACGTCTTTGTTGTCGAAATAGCTTAGCAGCAATGAATGTAATGCTCTTTATCTCTTCAATCTGAATTCAAACGTCTGTCGTGAAACTTCAAGTCATCATTGGGAAGTGAATGAGATGGAGAGTGTTGACAGAAAACTAACCTGAAGTGGTATTCGAGGTAAAATGAATGACGGAGAGCCTGAAAGGACAATAAACTATGTTGTTGCTGCTTTCTGGAACTTTTGAAAGATTATCTCAGAGAGACAGTTTTCATCCACGTTAAAAAAAATGACACACAGGCTGGTTTTGGTAGATGACGACCATTCGTCAAGTGTACTTGGTTATTGAGTGGGTGCCAACGTTTCTGTCTTTGGAGCAGATTTTGCGTTAAACATCCAAGTACAATTGTGTGCGTGTCCTGGACGAGCATGTCCACATTGCAGGCTGTCTCTGAAGCAGAGGTTAATTCGCCTTTCGCCCACGAGGTATTGCCGTCTTTAGCATGTCATCGGGAATGATAGATGTTTCATCAAAAACCCTGCAAGCTAAGAGCAAACAAATGTACGCTTCAGTGCTCGGTGTAGTCGTAGATTGTTTGCTGTCTGCAGATAAAGAAGGGAGCCTTTCAGATATAGGAGCAAAGCTTTTTTTTTTCTAGATTTGGTGGGGGGTAAAAAATTTGTTGATGCCATTCCAGCTTGTCTCACATCTCGGCACACCGCACCCATCATTCTGTGCAGATGTCTCGAGAGGACAACTGTTTATTGCTATTATAAAGCAGCCTTTGTTGTGATCGTGTGTGCTCTCTGTCCCCTTCTCCTTGTTTCTGCTCTCCTTTCATTTTGTGCTGGGCTGGGGGGGTGGGGGGGGGGATGGCGCAGCCCGCTGCCTCTGCGGCTCTGTGATTAGAATGGGAGGGAGGGAGAGTGCTGCTCAGCAGGACTCTCTGTTTTATATTCATCAAAAGAGCTGCCTTTGATTTGCTCCCTCTTTGACGTGTGACAGCATGGACTGCAGCACCACACTGCCGCTAAGGAAATCGTGCACTTACCACCCCCTCCGCCGCACCACCACCCCGATACCCCCACCTCTTTTTTCGCCCTTCTCCCCAGCCTGCCAGCCTTGCCCCCCAACCTGACTATTAAAGCCCACCGCTGCCCCCCCACCCCCACCCCCTCCAACCTCCTGTAGTCTACCCCTCGGGCCAGTGCACCAGCTTATTAATTTCTTCATTATTATTGATATTGCTGCTCTCCGCAAATCAGACTTTTGCCAAGGTCATCTTCAGAGAGACGATGCCCCCTCTTGTCTTTTACACCTCCCGTCTTGGGAAACAGAAAAAGAGAGAGAGAAAAAAAAAACCTCGATAAGCTTTCTGGTAGACAGACTCTCCGACTGTAACAAAGTAACAAAGAGAGTGAAGCCAGCGCGATTGAAAGAAAATCCTTGAAGGAGTATGATATGTCAGTGACGACCAGCAGCTCATTAAGCCCCACCGTCATTAGGACCGTGGTCACCGAGAGTGGTTTCTGTTGTCACCGTTGATTGAACTGTTTGCAATATCATTATTGTCCCTGCTACTCGGTGCTCGCGAGGCTCTCTCAGTGTGTGACCTTCAGCTCGTTCTCTGTCAGGAGAAATCTGTGGTTTCTCCTCCCATGTTGACACAGGAAGCCTCCCTTATAACCACCCTCAACCATCACATCAGTCAATTCGGCCCAGTCTGTGATAACTCATACTGCAATCACATACACATTCATACATACACCTTCACCTCGCTGTTCAAACACTGTTCCATTTTCGCTGCGTTGTGCAGGCGCACACAAACCCACACACCCAAAGCTATGTTTGAACAGGACCGCTCTGTGCCATCGAGACCGAGTTGGTTATTAACAGCATAAATTATTTAAGAAATGTCCAACTCTGCAAACACTGGTGGGAAGAGACAAGATGCAAGAGAGGGAGAGAGAGAGGGAGGGAGGGAGAGAGAGTGGGAGTGTGTTGCAACCCCCCCTTGGTTTTACCGTGTTTGTCGGGTACACAATCTAGAAGCGCAAGATGCTTGATGCTTTTATGTTCTGGGGGTGAAGATGCGACTTTAACTTCAAGGCTCCGCTTGGGTTAAGGTTAGGTTCACATTCAGGTAAAGGGTTGTGTAAATGGAGGCCAAGGAAATTCATTGTCAATGAAATCGTGTGTGTGTGTGTGTGTGTGTGTGTGTGTGTGTGTGTGTGTGTGTGTGTGTGTGTGTGTGTGTGTGTGAAAGCCTCCAGGAGCGGCGGCACTCTCTCCGCAACGCAGCAGCATGATGATTAGCTGGTCATGTTCCTCTTTATCCGGATTGACAGGGCACATCTGTGGAGGGGACCGGGTGGCTCCGAGCGAGAGGAGGCCAGGTGTGAATATTTCAGCGGAAACGCCGGCGCCACCGAACATCTGGGCGGCTGGATGGAGAGCGCGGGAGCGGTGATTAGACACAAAAAAAAGCGGGGCCAGACTAATGTATACGTGCCACTCCGATCACATGTGGGAGGCGAAAGGGTTGGAAGTGTCGAGTACAAATGAGCCCCCCCCCCCCACACACACACACACAATGTCATGATATTCACCATTCCTGCAACCCAATCCCAGAACAGTGTGACTTTTATAGAGAGTGAAGCTTGCCGGGGTCTCCGTGTCAAACTGATTCGTATATGAGCCGACGCGATGCGCTAACTACGGTGGAGGAAGTACAGTTCGCTTTCAGGCACACACACACACTCGCACACACGCACGCATACACACACACACACACACACACACACACACACACACACACACACACACACACACACACACAC
>JASSRZ010000001.1:14306702-14327492 GCA_032164315.1 Malacoctenus gilli
GTGTGTGTGTGTGTGTGTGTGTGTGTGTGTGTGTGTGTGTGTGTGTGTGTGTGTGTGTGTGTGTGTGGGCGTGTGTGTGGGCGTGTGTGTGGGCGTGTGTGTGTGACATAGAACTGAGGCTACTTGAAGCTCAAACCTTGCAGAACTTTAGCCAACAAGAGAAAACATTGTGAGAAGGTTCTTCAAGAGATGTAGATATGCTCTTGTAGTTTTATGCAAGTGTCGGTAGGTAGAAGCACACCTTCAAAAGAGGGGGAATTACTCATTGATTTGTTTTTGTAATTATCCAGTGCAGTGGGCCCTATTTTTTTTTGCAATTCCTGTTTTTGACCACCTTTCTAGTTGAAATTTTATCCCAGTTTCTTGCACATTCACTCTGCTTTGGAACTGCTGTCGATGTGACTCATCTTTCTCTGGGTATGGCGTGCCCACAGGTGCCTCCGCGCAGCAGACTGAATGAGCCTCCAATGGGAAAGTTCAGAAACACAACAGTACTGAAGAAAGAACTCGCATCAAAGTTTATTATCTTCCCACAATGTTTTTCTTTTGAAAGAACTCACATTTTGGTTGTCCAGGAAACCATGGTACTGATGCAAAATTGATGACTTTCATGTTGCTTTGAAAAATTGTGGCTTCTTTTCTATTAACATAGTTTGGCACATACAAAAGCATATTTTTTCCTTCAATGAGAGTTAAATATACATTTCACTGGTTCTGCTCTGGCGTAAGAAGAGACGGCTGCACACCTGAGCCGGGAATCTGTAATATTTACATTACCTCATCTCTCTGTTTCTCCTTTCTTCCACTTTGTCTTCACCTCAAAGTGTCTCCCCTGACAAGCCGTGTTCAGTTCATCAGTGTTACGGCAGCTCTTGAAAGCTTTTTGCTTAGTTGCCCAATACAAGAATGCCGACTGAAGTGAGAAGGCATCAAAGTAATAGCTAGTCACTGTGCATGAATAATAACGGGGTGTGGGGGTCACGGCACCTTTTGGCATGTGTGCAGGCATCGGTTTGATTTTGCTGTCAGCTGTGATGGAGTCTGATTGGAGTTTGATGCTGTGCTCTCACCGTGTGATAGCCCTCCTCGGCAGATGACACCAGACTGTTCAAGGTGAACATTCTGTCGTCCTGTCTACATGCATGCATCTTATCACTGTCTCCCTAATGGTCCTTCACTTAGCTCGGAGGCATCTTCTTCGGCACTCAGGCCAGCGTCACCCACTGTCATTTCGAATGTTCACTTGCCCTGGTAAGCAGACGCAGGCGTTCGGCTCTTTCTCCTCGGCCCCACTTGACAGAAAGGGGACCGCGAAGGAGACAAGAGCAGACGAGAGGGAAAGAAACGAAGAGAAAGCGGAGCGTTAAAATATGTAGCGCTGCACTTTGTGTCAGTAATGGCACTTCTGGGCAACATCCCCACCCCACCGAGCCCCCCCCCCCTCCCTGTAATCTCTGAAGCCATGGTGTGGTGTGTCAGTGTTAAGTTGATACCGAGCTTTGGGGCTCTGTCTGTGGACATGTATATCTGAAGCTCCACTGTAGCACCTAAACCCCGTAATCCTTCTCAAAAGGACAGCTAAGTGTATATGTGTGAAAAATTCACTCTGAACAAAGTATTTTTTTTTCCTGCTTCTCTTCTCTTTCCACTCTTTCCCTTGTGCTGCCAACCCGCTCTTTGGCCCCCACAGGACCCCCCGAAGCCTATGGGTGATTCAAGCATTTATCCTTTCCTTCGCAGTGACTCTGGGAGTGAATTTACTGCAGAACTCATTCTCGTAGTTTGGCAGATTGCCTGTTCCAGGCTCCTACTGTCATACTGAAGACCGGTTAGTGATATTGATTAAAAACCTATACTATTAGTTGAACTTTTCTGTGCCTGGCAGACACGATAGTAATGAATGGACAAATGATTTATACATTAGCTCTAACCCTGTTTTCCGTGGCAAAGACTTGCCCGATGAAACAGCTACGGAGTTATCGTATATATATCTCATTGATATGTAACGCTTCTGCAGCTGTGCCAAACGCCTAACTCTCCACACAAACCTCCCACAAGATGTCTGTGTTTTTCTAACTGGGTTGACTTCTCTTCTCTATCTGACAGATCCACTTATCAGTGTAACTATAGCAAAGTAAATCATGTCGAGAGGAAGAGGCAGAGGGTGCATGTGTTTGCCTTCTTTTTTGAGGGCATACTGTATTCTGTTTTATTTATGGTATTTCTGTATTATAAAGTCAAGTGTGCTGTGCATCACGATCGTGTCATTGGTTTATCTTTAGTGTGCTTTTCCATTGTCTGCTTCCTGCCTGCTGAAGTCAAGAGTATTTGATAGGGCTCTTGACACAGCTGAGCTTTGGCAACTCACCTCCTTTGTTCTCCCAGGAAAGGATGCCAAATTCAATGGAAGGTAGTAAATAGGAAAACGCTTCAAAGTCGGTACTTCTTACCCGTTGGAGCAACAGACGTATTTGTGCACTTGGCACACGGTAAGACTCTTTGGCTCCCGGATCGGATGGAAAAATAAACATTCAATATTCGTGTTGAAGGTGGAGCATTATCACAAATACTGCATACCTGAGCAGATCTAATCTTATCTGTGACATCTTCCCAAGGGAATTTCTCCGTCGAGCAGAAGTGAACAAATCACAAGGGAGGAGGAGGAAGGGGGAAGAAAAAAAAGAAAGAAAGAGAGTCTCTCTTTCCATTCAGACACCTGTTCCCACATTAGAGTGGCTTTGGCACAGCCAACTCCAGGCAATTACTTGCTAGTGGTCAGCATTCAGCCTATCTGTGTGGATTAACGGTGAGAATGCTGACCTGGGAGCTGGTCAGCCGTGATGTTGTCACACCTGAGTGAGTGGACCGCGCGCTCGTCGACTGCGGCACACAAGCCGAGCGGAGGGATGGGGAATTAGGACAGAAGGCTGAGCTCTGTTGGAGACACTCCTTGGCTGATCCCCTGTATGCAACCAGAGTTCCCGTCTGTCTCTTCCATACCAATAACCTCCAACAGAGGTGAAGCTTTTTTCAAATGAACCACTGCATAATGAAGATAAACTCAAGTCGCAGGTCATAGCCGAAGATAAGAGCCTGTATTTAACAGGGCAGTTTCATACATCATCTCTTTGCCTTGAAGCAGCGGATAGTTTGAAATAGGCCAAAGTGTGATTGCATTGAACAGAATGTGTTTGCCCATGTGTGACCATGATTTAATGTTTTTTTTCTCTCTCTCTGAGTGTGCACATGATTATGTGTACGTTTGTTTAACGGTGTTTATGTGAAAACGGGAGTTGGTGACTTAGAGTCCGCTTGGGCGTGATTGGTGGTGCAGGGAAGGAGCGTATGGGTGCGGGCGCGTGTGGTGTCGTCTGTTCTGGCGGCGAACGTGATTGTGTTTTGATTAGGTCTCAGTGGTGCGCCAACTTCTGGCCTTGTTGAGATTCCTGCCACTCCCACATCCCCATCGCTTTCCCAATTTGACAGCTGATGGGATCTCAGATGGAATGTGCATGTGCGAATTGCCGGCAATATACATAACAACCTAATTTCTCTTCTCCATCTCTCTCACCTCTCTTTTTTTCCCTTCTTCCCCTGTGCCTTCATTCCACTCCTCTACCTCCTCTCTATTTATCTGCAGTCATTGCTCCATCGCGTTCTTTCTTTCTCCCCACACACTTCTCTCCCACAACTCACAAGGTTCAGGAGGAGTGCCAACATTTACTTCCTGAGCCGCCGTTTCACGTCCTGGTGGGTCCATCCTGTCACTTTCACAAGCCGGGCTGTTGTTTCAAAGGAAATTTGCAGTGAAAAGGTTCCAGGATCTTTTAGCTCTCTAATGTTCTGTGACTATATCATATGTGCAACTGAGTTGTTTTTGCCTGGGTCCTGATATAATTAGCATGGAATATTTTTTTACAGTCATTCAGTTGAGTGTGATATGTCAGATTTCATGAATACAGCTGATCAGCATCACTCATCTGTGAGTCATGATATCAAAAGTTGCTTTTTTAAGTCTTAACTCATAATTGGCACCTGGCGAGCGGTTCCCGGGGTCTGTTAGGTCCAGTAACAATCCCTCCCGACACGACAAGTTCTCACTGATATTAATCACAAACAGTGTGCACATCCAGAGCCTAACAGTGTGATAAACTAGTGGTCCTCCAGGATTGAACTCTGCAATAAGCTGGCTTTCATTTTGGTTGCTGCTCACTCGCAGTAGCGAAAATTCTTCATGAACATGTTAAAACCGCTGGATTACTATTGATTTAATTTTAATATAACATGTAAAAACCAATGCTTGGTGGTTAGCTGACTGAACTTGTTGTGCAGTTGCTCTGGTGCGCGGTCTAAAATTTTTCCTCTCCTTTGTATATAGACTTTAAATTGATGGAAATGAATGTTCACAGGCTGTGTGAAGGGTCATTTTGTGGGGAGCAAGTGTTGTGAACCAAGCGATCAAATTGAGACGTTTCTGAAGGAAAGATTTCCATTTGAGAACTTGAGTGAATTATGTAATGCGCTTCTGCAGAGCGGCCTCATTTCCACTGTATACTCTGCATATCAGATCTGTGGCTCAATGGTCCTGTCTGTTTATGACTGCTGGTTTATCGTTTCTTGAACATCCGAAATTAGCTTTTAATGTGCATGCACACAGTCTTCATTATCGCTGTCTGTTTGATGCAAACATAGATTTCTGTGGATTTGTATTATCAGTTTGTCCGGCCCTGGTAGATTTTCTGATAATTGTTGACTCAGAATGCGTATTGACTTTGTTCGCAACATTTGAAACTTTCCAAATGTAATAATTATCATAAAGATAAGGAGGGATTAGAATGCACCAGGGAAGCTCGCGCTTGTTTTGAATGCATTTCGTCACGTCCACATATTGTTTATACTGTATGACTCCACAATATAAAGAACATATGTGGGATAGAAGAGCTACTGCAATGACACATCCTCAGAAGCTCCTTCAAAACAAAAGAGCCACCACCCCCCCCCCCCCCAACATAATCAGTTTCATCTTGGAGTTCAGAGTAAAAGACAGCAAAAAGTATGTCATTCTCCAAGCACAGTGCCTAAGGGAATTAGTGATGCAGGTCTGCCTCTAATAACAAACCGTCTCAAATAAACACACAAGCTTTTTTCTCATGTGGAGAGAAAATAAAGGTCCCAGGATTTGGAGCATTTGTTGGTTCTATATTTCAGGGGGGTTTTTTCTCTCCGTGTGTATATATTGACCTCGACTACACCGTTTCTCCTGGTGCATGTAGGGATCTGTTTGTGTGTGTTTGCACAACATGCATTTCACCAAAGAAATAATTGTGTTGTTTAGTCTGTCATAAAAAACCCCAACAACAACAACTGTGTCTTCTGCTGCCACCACACATGGAAAACTGTAAAATACGGTGTTTCAGACACCGGCAGGGAACATTTCTGCTGCAGATTTTGGAGGGCTTTCTTCATTGCCAAGTGACACGCAGGTGTTTTCAAGCTGATAGAAAAATATAGGATGTTTGTGCCTCTGTTCTGGCGCATCAAGTTCGAGGGTGTCCTGTGTATGCTGGGCAGTTCTGCGGAGCTGTCACGTCGGATGTTGTGTCCGACTGGTGTGTTTTGTTGACGGTTGTGTTAATGTGTTGATGCGTTGCGACAGGGTTGTGGTAATGAGCCTTGGCATCATCGAGCTTTAGTATTAAATGTGCATCTCCCTCCCTTTAAAGGCAATAAAGCATGTTGGGACGCAGTGAAATGTTTACAGCGCCGTGGTTGGCTCCTGGAGCAGGCCTGGCCATGGAGGACATTATTGCAGCTCACAGCTCTAATCACTCATCCTTGGCAATCAATCAAAGCCCCGCCCTCGCGCGTTCTCCCGCCCCCACAGAACTCCTGCAGCCCGCAAGGACACTTTAAATGGCCTCCCAGAATACTCATAATCATCAACTCCAGTTAAATAGTTTTCTCATTATTCGTGTTGTGTGTGAGATGGAGTTCTATAAACGTGTAGGTCCTGGTGTTTTGTGGCCGCCTGTAACCTCAAGGTTGCAGAGAAGTGCGTAAGGTGCCAACTTTTACTGCAGGCTTTTGTGAGTCACGCTGTCGGTGTGAAGTGCACCAATATACATGATCTCAGAGTGCGATGGAGGATACCGTTAGAGCGAGGGGAGCTCCGAGGGCCTAAAGTGTTTTTCTTTTGTGGATTTAAAAAAAATTAAATAAAAATTGTAAACAGAAATCTCGTGATGGTGAGCGAGAGAGAGCACGAGAGAGGGAGACAAAAAAAAAATTGAAATAGTCAACTTTACTAATGTAAAAAGGGTCAAATACAAATAAAAGTGATCGGTATTTGCCGGATAAAACCTCTGACATTCAAACCCCGTTGTTCTCTTTTCCATTTAAGTGTTTGTTGTCATCATGTCAAGAGCCAACGAGCTCCCCAAGGCCCTCAGAAGAAAGGTCGTAACTGTGCGAGAATGTGGCGAAGCATTTAAAAAGATCCTCCAATGATTGATTCCTTGTTTTTGGTGTGTGTTTGTTTTTTGACTGTGTGATTCGCTCAGGTGCCAAACACTTTCAGAATGACCTTCTAACATAGGATCATCCAACACACGAACTAATGGCAAAGATGGTCGTGTGACAAACTGAAATATACAAGTCATTCAGCATATTCGAATAAATTGACTTTTTTATCTACTGGCTTGGAAAGAAAACTTCCTTTCTCAAACTGCCAACCTTCAAAAACTAGACCTTTCTTTCTTTTTTTTTTCAGTCCCTAAAATCTGTCACGGATTTAATTTCCGTTTCTAAACAACATTTCTTTTATCATGCCACACAACACAAGATGGAGGAGATGAGACTAACCAGACCAGAGAAAGAGGAGCTGTTTCTATCAGCCCCGGCTATATGTTTTTAGTACATGATGAAAAGAAGTCTGGCTTTGTTTATTAGCAAGGAAGAAGGAGAAGGCTCCAATGCCTCTGACGGAACAACACTAATTAAAATCCCTGTAGAGTTCCGACTTTTCCAGCTGCTGCTAAACTTTGCTGCGCTTTAGTAATGCATTTTTCTATTTTTAGGTGATCCAATTTGTGTCATCCATGGCGAGCTGTGTGTTTGTGTTGCGTGACCGTGTTTATGCACTGATGTCTAGTGGGTTTCGAGAACAACAGTGCGCCGGGGCGATCGGGAAGAAAAATGTGATTAGTTTGTCTAAAAACAACATTTATTATGTTGGTATTTGTTCACTTCAGCATGCATGGGCAAACACAGATATTGCACATCCATCTGTATAGCTTATTATTGTGGAAATTATTGTTATATATTATGATAGTTGTGATATTTACCTTTGGGATATTGAAGGGGAAAGGCCATGTTTCATGATGTTTGCTGCAGTGCAGGGGGAAAAAAAAGCACATACACAGCACTTGTAGTACATGCGTAGATTTGAGGAGGGGGGGGGATAATTTGTGGTACTGCAAAAGACAGGTGTCAGTGTGTCCTCTTCTCTGCCCATAAAAGTTAATTAAAAAGAGGAATTTTTATTGTGTTCGGTTTCTGAAGCACAGGCCCCGGACTGGTGCTTAATAACAGCCTTTCCCGGAGCCCTTCAGAGCAGCGTTACCTGAAGCTGCTGTCAACGGAGGCGCACAGCTAAATAATGGCTGACTGCAGATGTGTGTGTGTGTGTGTGTATGTAGCACGGCGCTGTGTACATTTCCACCGCCTCACACCTGTCTGCGGGTTTTCTGGAGTTTATGTGGAGATGTTCAGTCTTGTGGAATAAAGTCGACAATATTTCGGCGTGGTTGTTTTAGATTCGAAGTCCACATGTCTGACAGCATGATAGGAGCGTAGGGACACAAACTTCTTATGTTTTAAAATACGAGGTTTTTCATCTTTATGTTGTAAACACAAGGGATAATATCTTGCTGTAGAGCGATTGATTCCCAATGTGTCCTCTTGCTTTATGTTTATATTGATAAAGTTGTGCTCTTCTGATGGTCAAACTCTTCCTTCACACCATCAGCAGGATGCGTGGAGTATTTGCAGCTTGAGGAATGCCACTCGATGACGATGACTGCACTGTATACGCGAGACATCTTTTGCTCCCGCTCATTCCCAGGAGGGTGAGATGCTGAAATGGACTCCGAGCAGGTGACACCGGGCAGGTATCAGCCTGTTTGCCACCCTCAAACGAGAGGCCGGCGCGCGGCTCGGCTTTAATTACCGAAGGGAACTTGATAGTAAATGAGTTGGCAGTGGATGAGATAAGAAAAAAGGGAGGAGGTAAAAAGGAGGAATGATGAGGTGGAGGGTGAAACTGAGAGGAGTGCAGCGTTGCAGCAGTAAAGAATGCATTAAGCAATTAAAGTTGGGGGGGGGGGGGCAGCAGCAGAATGAAGCGATGCAGAGATTTTTCCTGCTGTTGTCACACAGCTTGTGCAGATGATTACAAGGGGGCAGAGTGAGTAGTAGCCAGGAGCAGTATGTCACACGCCAGCATGGCGCTTTGACAGTGTTTCATGCATCAGTCAGCTGAGTGCAACAAAATAGTGTCGATTTTAAAACACATCACATGTTGAGTGCTGTATTTTGACAAGATAATTATACATATTCCCTCGGTAATTAGGTCAAATGCGCCCCACCAGAAACGGATTTACCTTCATGCAGCCAGTATACTAAGAATGCCTCTGCCACTAAGATGCATCTACATGTTTGCGCAATCTGTGTAGTTGTGCTTAAATAATTATGTACGCATCAATATTTGATGAGCGACAAAGACGTTCGCACCCCGCAGTATTTTTGAGCCTGGGCTGTGGGATTATGTTAACAGTCTTCACGCAGCCTCATCTATGATTCATTTATTGCCAGAACCCGAAGCCTCTGCTGTTTTACTCCTCCGAGCTTTTGTCAGGTCTGTCTGGGGGAGATAGCCGGTGGAAAGACAGAGGCACAGTGAGGCAAGATCGGAACAGAACGGGAAGATGGCGGGATGACAGAGGAGTGTAACCTTTTTGTGGGTGATCAGTTGGAAGCTGCGTTTCCCTCTCCACCCCTTCCTGGTTTTTTTTTTTTGCTCCTTCAAGTCCGTCCTTCCCTCCTTTTACTGCAGGTCTTCCCAGCTTCTCATTTATGCTAATTTATGCAGCCTGGCTGGCACAAAACTAGCGGGGAGGGTCTTCTCCCTTGATTACCAGCAGTAAGAGCTGAGGGAGAGGAGGGGGGCGCGGGGGGTTGAGGGTGACCTGGACAGACACCTCATTTAATTTAATACATTGGAGCATGCAGCAGCGGGGGAGTTGAGGCGAGGGAGGGAGATAATCAAGAGGCTGGGCCCTTATAAATGTGTTCTGAGATGACATGGAAGAGATTGGATTTGGAAACGAAGAGCAAAGAAGAGCAAAGCCAAGCGGAACACAATTGATTGATTCCATTCAAGTGATCGTAGCCGCTGATGAGGAATGAGGTTTCTCTCTCTCTCTCTCTCTCTCTCTCTCTCTCTCTCTCTCTCTCTCTCTCTCTCTCTCTCTCTGAGGGAGGAGGATCTGATGAGCTTTTTTAAAAAATTCAACGTAAGTATTTACATTGCCTATCCCTTATTCAGCAAACTCCCCCCCCCCGCAACAGTCCCAGTTGCAGATATAAACAGTCGCCATAAATTCCTGTTATGCAGCAAAGTCCTCTCCAAACAGCCAACTCACCAGAATTACAAACATGGTAACACATAGGGGATGTTTTAGAGAGTAAAAAATATATATGTGAAGCAACAAACCTCAGGCAGCACTTACTGAGCACTTTCAGTGGGACCAAGGGTACTTAAAAAAAAGTCAGAAAATGAGGTCTACCAGGAAAGTCAACAGTAGTTCAGAAAACATGCACATTCTGGATAATCTGGACAGGAGTTACAGTATGAAGCACGGAGAAAAACACGGAGACTGCCAAGACACAGGTAGACACGATCACGATGGCAGTCCGGTGACAGGCGTTGTTGGTGCAGCACCAGAGGGAATGATTGTAAATATAGCTCTTAAATCAGGAATGAAACGTAAAGAAATGGAAAGAAGAGTAGCGGAAGCTTGAAAAAACAGTGGGAAAATAAAAAAAGTACACAAAAATGGTGACACTGTTTGTCAGTATTGATATTTTAATCATGACACGAATAAATTGAGCTTGACGTAGATGTGACATGAATCACTGCAAGACCTTGAAAAAGGATGGATCATGGTGAATTCATCGACACTACCTATTATATACAGATGATGACTTGGATAGTGTTGAGACCCTCCATCGCCCTCCATCCACACCTTCAGTAATAGTGAGTTTCCAGTTTCGCTCTCGGTTCAAAAAAAGGAAAAAAAGTGACGTGATGAAATTTAACTTAACACAGATGGACCCCGTGGTTTTCTGGCTCCGCAGAACTCAAAGAGGATTTTTTTTCTTTCGGGCTCCAGGCTCCAGGGTCGAGAGCTAATAGCCATGTTAGCCGCAGTGACCGAGGTTCAGCGCTGCGGCTCTTTAAGGTAAAGTGATACCTGCTGCACCTCCTCGTCTCCTCCTCCCCCTTAAAAGATGAGCGGCTCCATCCTGAGGCTATTGCACCTCTTAAGCTGAAGGTTGGAACTCCACCCGCCCAATCCCACCGTCCATACTGTGACGAATGGCAGGAAATCAGACGGTGGCCATGACAGGCAGATTATGAGATCCCTCTGTCTACATGACTTAGCCCCGTCTCTGCTTCTTAATCGTTAAATGTGATTAAAGCAAACAAACGAAGCATTATTAGATTAGTCAGAAGGACATGGGGTCTTTGTTGCTGATTATCTTTCCCTTTTTTAATGAAATGCTGCTTGAAATTAACATGGCTTTCACTAATTTGATTTAGCATCGCCCCCGAGAAACGCCAGACAGCTCTCATTTGCCTGCAGACAGTTTGAGATCCTTGTCAGGGCCTCGAGATCACATGTTGGAGCAGGGGCAAACATTTCCGTTACTCTGCAAAGTTCACGGGACTTGATTGAGTTCATGGTGCAGCGATATTTGTGCGGCGCGGATGATTTTTTTTTGGGGGGGGGGGGGGTGAGACCTGAGAGAGAGAGATGAGTAACAGACCAGGTCGACGAGAAAGCCAAAAGAAAAAAAAAAAAAAAGAAGTGTGCACACAGTTTAATTCCATCCCTTTTTAAATCACTTTCAGCGAGGATAATATTGTTGTGGTCACTTTAATGCACAGTCGACTGTGCGTGTTGCTGATGGTGCTCATTAGAAATCGGCGGGGGCGCTTGGATTAAAGAGCAGCGGTGTTTGCATGAATAGCATATGTGCGCGTCTGTAACTGGCAGCGGGTGCCGCATTGTTGTTGGAAATAATCCTGTCAGCATAATCCCCCTTTGTGAGGCTCATTAATTGCATTTAAGATAGGATGCAATCTAGCTGATTCAGGCCCCCGCGTTTGAGCGCCTCTCGGCTGCTGCGGCACAAAGCCCCCCGTCACTTCAAAGGCTAAAGGGGTCGAGAAAAGGCCGCTTTGAGATTTTCATTTAAATGTCCGCTGCTTTTTCCATCCCTTTAACTTGCAGCGGTGTGGCAGCTTTGTGTGTACAGTGGCAAGATGGATATAACAGCTCGCCATTCTCAGACTGCAGCTGCGACAATTAATTCTCAATACAATGCACCCATCCATCATATAGTGCAACGTTTCACATTGCACTAAGTTTTCTCTATCAACCGGAGCGTCATCGTCCCCACAGAAGCAGTTGAAGATCTCAAGATATGATCGAGCTCTTTTTTGTTTTGTATTGTTATGGAGCATTAACAAATGAAGTAATAAGATGATGTCGGTATGATAGATAGGATTTTACCATCTAATGTCACAGCAATCGGATATTTAAAGCTCAGATTGCACAAGCGTAAGATTGTCGCACTTTTGTTCGATCTATCTCCACACAGGTTTTGTTTTTTTTTTTAAACAGACCAAGCTTCTCGGACCCTGTGTTTGGTACATTTACACGTTTACAGTTCAGCATCCACACAACTTTGGTTTTCTTGAAGCTTTTTTCCACAATTTGCTAGCTCGTCTGTTGCTGTTCACACAGCAAACAAAGCGAACCAGGTTTCTCTCTCTCTCTGTTCACGGCCAGTCACAAACACTTTCGGCCAAGGTTTTAAGTGTCGGACCGCGGCAAGCAGTCGACTCTTCGCCGTGAATGCGCAGGATACTCTGAAGCACTCGATCTGCCGACTGGATGAAAGAGGCTCGGCTCGTCTCGCGCGGCATGGCTTATAAATTACTCTCAAATTTCTTTTTTTTATTTTTCCTGAATGAAACTCCAGGAAAGCCATTTGGGAAGGCCTCTGTAGCTTTGGCTGTCAGAGATACAGCCACTTAAAACCAGAGGTCACCTCCACACTTGTTTAATAGCTACTCAGAGCACCTTGCCGAGTATGTTTTTGCCCCGTCTGGCCATAAATACTCACGGGCCTGCCTGGGTTTATCTTTCCCAATGTTTTAAAGGGATACCAATCTCTTTTGGAGGGAACTCACAGTCAAAACTCTCACCCACTGAAGGCTGGTGGCTCGAAAGGAGGACAGGCGCCGCATAGATAGTCTCAACATCCAGACCACTCCTGCTCATGAATCACAGCCCAGCTGTCAGTGTGTTTCAAACACTCATATTTTTCTTTGACAAAAGCACTGCAACACACACGGTCTGTTTGTTGATATGGTTGCTGCTCTTATTCATCGTGGTTACAAAGTAAATGTGGCTGAAGTTGCTGGAAAGCAGCCAATCTTGAACACCCAGTTTACTGTCATGGTATCTGCGAGCTGACGACCGAGGTTCTGGTCTTGTTTCATTAAAGTTTAAGCAAAAGAAGACGCGAGAATGCAGTTTTCAATGGAAACAGGATACTGAGGAGACCGCTGTTGTAATGCCTGGCATTGGCATACTGATGAAACAGGAGGCACTACCTGTTGCAAAGAGGGTCCTGTGTGCCTGAGGAGTCGCAGCTCACAGACATGTCCATAAATACATCTTTCCGAGCAACCTCAGGGTTGTGTATCATAGTGGCTCTTGGACTTTTCAATAATCCATGCTCCATGAATTATTTATTTTTCGCCAAGCACCTCTGGCAAAATAAATCAAATTCAAGAAAATAAATTCAAGGAAAAGCATTTATTTGTTTTCTTGCAGTAACTCTAAGATGTCTGTGTTTTCGTACTGAACTCAGCCTGCTTGACAAGTTTACCTTACAATTTAGTGATTCGGTCCGTTCGAGCTTTTCCTTTGATGTTTTTATTTACAGCGCTTCAAGTTTGATATTCAAACGATAGAAATATTGAACCTAAAATGCGGTTTATCTAACTTGCTATTGATGCTGTCTCTTTCATAAACTCGGCGTTCGAATTTGTGAGACTATGATTCACTTTTTTTAAAAAACGAATAGAAATCGTGGTTTCGTCCTGCAGTACTCCAAATAACCTCAAGGGGCTGTATAATTTGAGGAGCAATGATTAGTCCGAGTTTCATAGAACTTTTCACAATAATAACAATGAATTGCACTGGAGCACTGTTTTTATAGTCAGAATGAAGGACAGTTTGTGGATGTCTGCAGTGGAAGAAGTGGTCTGGCTTTGAGAACATTTCAGTTTCCTGTTGCTCTCAAACAGACGTTCTCAATTGAAATGCTTCCAATTTTTCTTGCAGCATCCAGAATCATTTCTTTAGCGACGCAGCACTTAGCTCCTAATATATTTTGGCTGAGCTGCAGACTGTAATTATACATTTTCGTGTATTCCCACAGATGAGCTGCGCTGTCACTGTCAGAAATGAAATACAGCAGGACACCCCGAGTCAACGGTCCGTCGCAGCGACAAGTCCTTGCATGTGCTGCATGAAAACAGAATGCTTCACCGCTGAACGGTACGTTTTGGTTGAACATTTTGTCCTTTGACTGCATTCTGGAGATTCAAGTGAGTGTGTTTCATGTGTTTACACATTGATTTGCATGTCTCATGAAATCATAGTCACTGATATGAATATTTCTTTTGCCAGCTATTCTTGATTTGCTATATTCAGCATATTTACCTTTTCTTTATGATCTGTTCCTCCACCCCCACCCTTCTCGTTCTGGCTGGTGGCAGGAGGGGAACTTGCCATGCATTTCACGTTGAACCCTCGGCATGTTGCTATGGTGGTTGCTAGGGATTTAGCCTAGAGTGACGTGGAAAGTCCAAATATTAAAGGTGTCCTTCTGATGCAGAGGCGATGGAAGCCGCGAGGAATGAGCAATCGCCTCAGAGAGCTTTTTTAATGTGCCCTTTCATTATCGTGCCTCTCTCTTTTGAAATAACAGAATTGATTTTCAAAACACAAGAAAGGACAGCGTGTAAAGGCACACGCCACAGTAACAAGGAGAAAACACTGCCTGTGCACATCAGGCTACTTCAATCATTCTCTCATTTTGGCATGTATGTACGAACTGTTTCCCTTTGCAATCTTCTCATCTGCTTAAAAGGCAAAAGCTAACTAGCAGTAAAATCACTGTGGCCATATTTTGGAAACGGCAGCTCCTACATTTCATCAGTCTGAAGGTCTTGTTCTGAAGATGCAGTGCTCAGTGATTTAGATTTGAAGTAATGTCCTTGACAGCGGCGGATGTACAGAGGCTTGAAAAAATAACGTGAACGTCTGACAATATGAGGATATATAATACCCAAGAAGAAGAAGAAAAAAAAGATGGTCCGGCCTTTTTAGAGAAGCCCTGTTGTACAAAATCTTTATCTGCGGTTTTAAGAACGAAAGCGAGTCGTGAATGTTGAATCTATTTTCAATTTGCCACGTCAAAGCTCCTCCAAAGGTCAAATGATGTTGTATTATTTTCATTAGATGAACCGTGAGGTGATCTCTCTTTTGCACAATGCGGGAGTTGATTCTTTGAATTCAGTGCTTTAAAAAAAAAAAAAAAAGTCCGATCCAATGAAGGTGATGACTGATATTGAAATATATCCTCAGAATGGTATCTGTTCTCTTTCTCCGATAGCTTTTGATTTAAATACAGTAGCGAAGGCTGCGCTGCTACCAAAAAGTCAAAAGAATAATAAACCTGGACAAGCATCGAACCCTTTTTCTTTTTCTTTCCTTTTTTCTTTTAGAAAATATACGTAAAACTTTGGGAAAAGTGAGAAGCAGCTGTTAGGGAGAAGCTATACTATCATTAGCCATTGGCTGGCTAACAGGCATGTTTTAACAAAGCTCAGCTGAAAGGATATAATTTAACAAGCCGTATCTGTGCTACAGGGCCCCCAAAATAGTGGGATGCATGCCAGATACACTGCCTGCCCTGTTGTGTTAGACGATGTTGTTGTGGTTATATCTGAAGACTTTGTTTACAAAAACTTGATTAAAGAGTTAAATCCTTCATCTTTACATACCAGCATGGCTTCATAAAAGCTCCGGAGCTGAAAGCACAGAGCAAAAATAAATAAATCAAAGATTCCCTCATTATTTCTTCGTCATTAGCCGAGTTTAAAACTTTGAAAGAATCGATAAATGATACTGAAATCATCTGGTTAATCACACGCACACGTCTCCTGCTGAGGTTGATCGAACTGGTAACAATATATTTGGGGTTTTTCTCATATCTCACACTTGGTTGTTTTTGGACTGTGGCATCGTAATAGTTGCATTTTATTCTATTTCTGAAGAAGAATCTGTTGTTTTGCCATGATCTGTACTCACATTTTGACCCTGTTTTACAGTTGTTGACATTTGACGTAATGGACGACTTCCCCTTTTCAAGCGGTTTCCCGACTTTAATCCCGCTCATTATCCTGTAAATTGGAATCGAAGCACTCGTAGTCTTAGCAAAGTATCAATCACGGGAGCTGTTTGCTTTCTATAATATCTTTGATTGGATATTTGAATTCTTCTAAGTGCCTTTCTCTCGGTGTGTGACCGCTTGATGTGAAGCCTTATTAACCTTGTTGCAATCAATAGCAGCCCAAATGATCATGTCCATTGCCCAACTCAAAAGGCTTCAGGCCTGGGGAGGAAAAGACCTGCCCTGCCCTTCCTCCCTTTTTTTTTCTTCCCCCTCCCGCTTCGCCTTTCCCGGTGTTGCAGTCCACAGCTGTAGCAGCCATCACACAACCTCAGGCAGGCTGGTTTGCCCAGAGAAAAGAGCCTGAACCCCCGATCAATAACTTTAGTCTTGTCTGCCTAATTGCTCATTGGTCAACATTGGCGCCAGACTATATGTAAGTGATGTTCCCCCGAGTGATCGACCTCGGCTCCATTTCCACCTCTTCCCGCCTGGTGTTGGGCTCACGGTCTGCCCTCTGTCTCTCCTCTCTGTTCTCGTGTTCTCGCCTTCTGTTCGCCCCATGTTCGGATCGGAGAAAATCCTGACCTGATCGGCTTCCCCTCAGCCGTCGCAGTGGGACGAGACCGCCGAGAGACCAGAACGAGATGCGCCGCTCGCGCTCTCTCTCGCCAGGCCCGTGACTCCGACGCCGCTCAGGTAAATATCCGGGTTTAATGACGAACAGGAAGATTAGCCGGTAGCTGCCGCTCGCAATTTCAATGAGCGCCAGGAAATTAGCCCGTCTGGTTTGGGGTTTTCTGAGCGGCTTATTATATGATCTAATGCAGACGCACTTTATGAGCATGGTGCAGAGTATGGAGAGGGCAGTATTGATTGTGCTCATTGTGAATTATGTGAATAGATAAAAGTGTGAGTGTGCATATATATTAGGCAATTATGCGCTCAGGTGCTAATGTAAAAATTCTGCTGAACAAATATGAAATATGCCTCAATCAGCATCCAACTTGTGTCCCCTGACTCTAGTCATTTGAGAGGATAATTGGGATAGTATGTTTGCCTTTTTCTGATGAGATGTGATATTGTGATCGCTTGCTTCAGCCTCAATTTAAATGTGTATTGATCAGCGTGAGGCTCAGGAGCTCAAGTCACAACAGCGGTACTTCTCCGCTCACTTGCATACAGTCGTTTTCTCTTTCACGTTGTAATTTCAAGAAATATTAAAAAAATAAGGGAGGAAATCTTTCCGACGCCCGTTACCGTGTAACTTAACATAAAAAGCTCGTTTGTATTTGTCCTCGCCTGCTTTTTCCACTGGTAGTGTGCTAATGTCATGATTTAAATGAAGTATTGATCAGTTTAGGAGGGGAGAATAGAGAGAGAGGGAGCGATTGTGAGGGAAAGAAAGCAAGACCAGGGTTATCGGTGTGGATCGCACACAGAAAGAGAGTGCTAACGGATGAGACACGTTTTAAGCGATTCCGTGAAATGGATTTCTGCATAATCTGTGTTTTTTAATTCGGGAATAACCGCCCAGGCTCTTTTGTTCGACTGGATCCGAGGAGCGAAAGTGGACACTGAGATGACACCAGTGCTTTGAGGAGAACCGGAATGGAAAAGGACCTCTCCTTTTTCAGTTCTTGTCTTTTTTTTTTTTTTTTTATCGATTTGACGGAGTACTTGCTAGCTTATATGCAGCCTGCCCAGTGACGATTCGTCCGGGACTCTGTCCGGGTCTCCATGTTGTCCAGCTTTTATTCCTCCGGCATCATTGAAGCAGCGTCAGACACACCGGACGAAAGCTTTTGTCCAAGTGAACCGGCTCGGTCTGTTTGTCTTCCACTTGCTTCTCTCCCTTCCTTCTACCTAAGCTCCCTCCTCTCTCTCTCTCCCTCACTCTCTCTCGCTCTCCCTCACTCTCTCTCTCCCACCCAACCTTGCATGCTCTCTCTCACCCTTCATCGCTTCCCCCTGTTGTGATTTAGTACAGGAAGGTTGTTTTAATTAGTGGCCTGCTGAATATTGTCTGCACTCGTGCCGAGCTTTGTGTCCAGAAATTATGCAAGCTGTTTCTCTTTGTGTGCTGAACATGTGCCAACATAGCTGTGTAATGTGACGCAGCATGATTTGCTCATTGCCAGCATTTCTATGCAAAACACCAACGCTTATCCATGTTTCGCTTATGGTTGACGCTCCTACTTTCTTGTGTCATTTCCTCACAGTCATGATTTCAATGGTTTTTAGGTTTGCGTTTTTAGAAACCAACTGTTTTGTAATGATTTTTAGCTGAAATGTTGGATGTAAAATGCATTCATGTGAAGTTTTGGTGATTTAAAAAGAAGAGTGTTTTGAATCTTTTTAGCTCACAGCGATTTCAGCTCTAGTTTTTGGTCAAACAAATTCTCTTCATCGCCGCATTGATTGTTTTTTTTTTCCGAGCGTGAAACATGTACTCAGAACAGAGTTTTGTGTCATTTCTGTCTGTATTTGTGACAGATATCCATCAGAGAAAATCCCGTTTTAGGCCTGTCTGTAAGGAGCGTGCTTGGCTTTATTCCTGATTTCGTGGACGGGATCCATGGCGCATTTCAGCCTCAGCTAGAGAGTGAGCAGGTTGGCTGCGCAGAGAGGGTAGTCTCTGTGTGCTGGATTGATTTTTCTCCTTTTTCTCGGCGCCCTGCCTCCTTTGTGGTTCAGTAGCTGGACATCCTGAAGGAAGGCTCTCTTAGTCGCTGCCTCACCTGCAGGAGAGTCGACCGGATCTGGAGAGGAGCTGTTGTTTGCAGCCAGATCACGAGCAAACCTCAGAGCCCGGCTCAGCAGGCCCAGGAGCTCCGGAGTCAGGTACAGTGTCTTGCTGCTATGTCCAGTTGTTGTTGTTTTTTTTTTTTCAAGTAGGCCTCAGAATCAAAGCTATAGTGCTCAATGCACATATGCAGGCAGTAGATACCACTGTCACAGTGTGTCTTCATCTTATTTGATCTTCACTCGTGCAGCTTGAAGGGTTCTCGAGAAAATGTGTTTATTTCCTATGTAAAGGACAGGTGACATGTGCAAACATGCCAGTTTTCTGTGATTTGCGATGCATTAACATAACTGTTGGTGGGAAACAGGCAAACATCACTCTATACAGATGCTGTATGTCTATTGTTTGTTGGATTCAGCAGACCAGCACATTCTATATGGCAAACAGCCACTTAGTCCAACAGACAAAATGCACCAAGGATTGTCATGATTGATGACGGTGGGGTTTTTTGACGTGCTCAGAGAGAAAATGCTGCTTTCCACTCTCCCTGGAGGAAAACCGCCGACCAATGTGATTCACTGGCTGCACTGATTGCAGGTGACTGTGTCACCTGTTGCCGAGCCTCTGGGCAGACTCCGTTTGTGGCGTTCAATCAGAGCCCGAGGTGTCATCTCAGTCACACTCTCTCAGTATTGTGGACTGGAACACTCACGGTGCTGTCTCACCCACTTTCTGCTTAGTTTCTCCATCTTCAGACTGGCTCCTCTGACAGCCCTGACCATTACGATCTCCCTCCAGTTTTACTCACTTTCCCCGCAACTTCCGCACCTCTTCAATAAAACACTGTTTGAGTAGAATCCCGGGAATTGTTTCTGAATTTGATTGCTTTCAATGGCAAAGCCAACAAATGTTTTCTTGTGTTTGTGACTGTCACCATCACAGTCACACAATACTTGGTCACCAGCTGTTTGTGGCACTTGTCCAATAGAAAGCAGTTGTAGGTAGCAAATTAATCTACTTATGAGACCTGAAACATAAATGCATGATTTACTTTATTTATACAACTTGTTCACTACAAAACAAAAACTTTTTGCATGTGATAAAAGATTCCTTTGATATTTACATTAAATTGTGATTTCGTCTAATATACGGACGATACGAATACACTAAAACACTTCAAAGACATCAAATTTTTTCGGATCAAATACATTTTTAATAAATACTTTGATCAAATCTCGAATGATATGTGAAGATTGTGGCTCAACTGGATCTTAAACCCATCCACCCCAAAAATCTCTGTAACAGTAACTTAGAAATCTTTTCAATTTTATAAATTCATTGACTGACTTGGTTAGCTATAGAATGTAATTCTAAAAATACAATAACTGCCATTTCTCAAGGTAAATTGTTTCTATAAAATTGTGTCATGGGGAATAAAGAATAATCCGAGGTTGTGTCTTGATGACCTTGATGATAAAATGCCATCTCCTGGTGTTCTCTCTCTGTCATATCTTTCCCAGGTGTCTGTTTCGGATGCAGAGGCTGATTCACCGAAGTGCCCAGCTCAGGTCAGGTCACCTCAAACAGCCCTAAATTGAACCACTATCATACATTTCGATGTAAACACCCCCGCAGCAGTGCATTCCCACACTCGGAGCTAAATGTTTGTTTTAAGGAATTTCTTTCCATTAAGTCCATCAGGAATAAATACAATGGCTTATATGTACACTGGTAAAGCACCTGTTGTGCATCAATGTCGTTTGCCTTATCAATTCCTCTGATGTTGGAATTCCAACAAGGATTAAACACTAACTCATCTCCCAAAATCCATGCCTCTGACTTGCAAGCACAGTAAGTTCATAGCTGCAAGTCTTAAGATTTATTCTTGTCTTTTAATTTGTACATTTCACTGAGGACAAACTCACTGAATTCACCTGCACGATGAGTAGTCTGATTGAATGCTGATCTGATCACATGATGTAATTACTACGATCTGATCCGATTGCTGTTTGGATCGGTGGAAGGGGTGTCTCGCTGTTACGCTGTTTGGAGTTCATGGAAACGGTGCATTCGCCCTTTGTTGGTGTGTCTGCGTCCCGTCGTGATCCTGAGCTTCAACATGTAGTGACACGATGTTGCATTTCTGTGGTATCAAAAAAACCTGGAAAAACACACTGAATTAAAAGAAAGACTTTTCTTTTTCTTGGCGTTGTAGTTTCTGCAAA
>JASSRZ010000001.1:14329296-14355824 GCA_032164315.1 Malacoctenus gilli
TTCCAGGTAGTTTAGCGACTTTCCAGAGCTCAAAGAGAAGTTCATTCGGTTCATTTGTGGCACTATAGATGGCTAAATGATGTCCTGGATGATATTGCAAGTGAGAAAACCCCCGGGTCAAACCTGCTTTCAGGCAAAGCTTTCCCATGTTACATTTGCATGGCTTTCCTGGGCCGACATAAGCAGTGGGTGTTGTGTCACAAGATATTCATGGCAGTTAGATGCAAAAAAGCTGTCTTGAGTTTGCATGTTATCGCTACATTAGTTACATTTTGCATAAATGCGTCTTTCTGACAAGGTTTCCAGCTGCCTATTCCCCTGTTTTGGCTGGGATCAGATCTAATCTGGACAAACTTGTCGGGAAAACACTGCAACTTTTCAGGGGTTTTTTTTTTAATGAAGGTGGAATAAGTGTAGTTTCGGTATTCGTGGTCAGTTATATGGTAAGTCTGTTGAACATGAAATTGTTGGAATTCTTGCACCACTTATTGTGATTCCTTTTTAGAGAATAAAGTTACAATACCTGAGTAACCTGCGACTCATCCTCGCATGAGGCAAACGGACACAAATCTAACAGGACTTTGTCAGTCAAGTTATATTGCAGATAATGTAGGTCAAGTTTTGCCTTGAGTCGAATAAACTGTCAGACTTTACATTCCAACTTGGCAACGCGGGTTTTCTTCTGCCAGGCAATTCCTCAAAATGCCTCTGTGTGCAAGGGAAAAAAAAGGCCAGATATGAACTGAGCGCTGCATTTAAACTTTCATTTGCGGCTGAAGAATCTCTGCTTGGCTAATCTTACCAAAGTATGCTGGACAGGTTCTGTAGAGACAAGTGGTGTTGCTGGTGGAAAGACAGGGCAAGAACTGCTTGAAAAACTGTTCAAAAAATCAAAAAGAGAATTGTTCTGGCCATCCAAACCCACCCCGGTACTGCATTGTTGCACATTTTCAGTCCTTTTTGTCAGATTATTTTGAATTTTATGTACCATATTTTCCACACTATAAGGCACACTGGATTATAAGCCTTCAATTCATGGCCGATTTAAAAAAACCCCAAAAACTTTTCATGTTTAAGACACACTGGATTATAATGCGCACCTTCAATTCATGGCCTATTTTAAATTAAAAAGAAAACAAACAAACAAAAAACGTTTCATGTATAAAACGCATTGGATTATAAAGTGCACAGAATAAAAGCCAGCAGTCGCTGGGGTTGCGTTATGTATCCACTGACTATGGTCGCTATAAGTGACCAGTATTGATCCATATACAAGGCGTGCTGGATTATAAGGCGCACTGTTGGTTTTTGAGGAAATTAAAGGCTTTTAGGTGCACGTTATAGTGCGGAAAATAGGGTATATTATACTATCTATTCTGTCTGTATGTTATCCCAAAATAGAGGGTAAAAAGTGTTGTCCCAGTTTTGGTTGATTCCTGACAGAGCCAATGTAAATAAAACAAAAATAACCTCAAAATAGAGCTGAGAAGCAATGTAGTGATTTTTTTTGTCTTTTTTTTCCCCCACTCACACTCTGTTTTGAAAATAATCAACGCTTCACTCAACATCGGCGCAGGATGATTAGAAGTTTAGTTACCAGAATGTTGATTTCGGGAAGGCAATAACGATCAACCTCGACCAAATCTTTTCACAATGACCTTGTGGAGGTCCCTGCAATCAAGGTGGCCATCTGCAACAGAGGTTTGGTAAAACTCACAACCTAAGTTTCTTTTGTGTGTCGGTGGATTGACGGTAACAAAGCCTCCGCAGTTTTTGCGCTCCAAGAAATACTTTATGGACTGTGATTCTTGAACATTTCTCTTTTTTAAAAAAAAAAAATCCCTACATATAATATCAGTTAGAGATTCACACAATATAGATTGGAAAAGATACTGTAGATACCATTCTGACAAGTGTCTATTCAAGAATATTTCCACTCTCTACAGCCTTCACCACTGACAGAGAGATGAAAACAATTACACACTTTTCCCCAGTGTGTGCAAAGCGCTCTGTGCATTTTTTGGGGGGGGCACTTTTTTTGTTATGACTGTGCTCGGATATCTCAGCCATTGACGATACCTTTGGTGTGAAGAATCGAGCACGGAGCCATGCAATCTTCACAGACAACAGTATAACAATGTGGTGGACACAATAAAAAGCTCAATGCCTTTCTAAGACTTCACAGACTTTTTTGTATTATTTGAGTGCATTTTTTTTCTCTAAAGAATAGGCCACCTTTTCACTCCATCAGGTTGACTGCCCCCCCTGACTGTCCATTGAAGGTGTCGTTTAAACAAAAAGCTTTTTCATGCCTGAAGTTTTTACTGTATTTGGTGCTTTAAATTGAAGAGATTCCAGGACCACATGTCTTTAACTGCATGTGTAGAATTATCTTTTTGCAGACGACTGTGTGTTCTTTATGTACGATTCGTACACTTTCCACAGTGTAGTTCTGTCCATGTCTGTCTCCAGGAAGAGCAGTCACGATCAAGATGATCACGCCCTTTGGGGAGTCCTGCGCTGGTCAGAATGGCTGAAGAAAAGCACCCAGGTGGGACACAGATGTGGGACCCTGAAGGTGCATCTGCTGCGAAGAGTGATGAGCAAAGACACTGACATAAAAGTACATGCCTTCAAAGACTTTTTTCTTCTTTTTGCCATAGATTTTGAAAAGAGGATCATTTAACTTTTGGTCCTAATCATTGTTATTAAAGTTACTTTTTTCAGTGGAATACTCATACAGTATTCGAAATAACAGCATTCATTTTCCGAAAATGTGCATTTTTAACCTTATAATTGTTTAGCTGGATAACACGAGGCTGGTGGGGGTTCATCTTTGGATAAACGTACTGAAATAATTGATAAATTATGAGGAAAGGTGAGATACATCTGCAGCATCTTAAACAAGCAGAGGTCCCGCAGTGTTACAGTATCCAGAGTTATTACTGCTGCTACCTGTCTGCAGAGTATATACACAGTACATTTCTTCACATTAGTGCCTTAGGTTTAATGCATTGCCTTTCCCTCAGACATCCATTACAGCAACACTGCATTATTCTTATTCACTGGAGGTTTAGGAAATTGTGTGTGAGGAAGAGAAAAAAGGGTGTGTGTGCGTGCGTGATTGCGTGTGTGCGCCACTGCAGACGGACGTATGCACTGCGTAAGCACACGGCGACGGTTTGGTGTTTATTTTATTCATGCCCATGTGCATTCATACATGCATGTGTGTGTGGGCACATGTGGATTTTTCTGCTGCTCGTGTCTCCGGTCTCCGTGTCACCTTTGTTGACTTTGTGTCTCCTCCCGCAACACTGTGCCCGTCACTTTAATGACGCATATATCCTATCTCCACTTGCTGCCTAATCCCAGTAGCGCAAGCTCAGGAACAGATTACTGCTTCCAGACACCAGAGGAGAGGAGAGTTGAGAAGGGTGGGGGTTGGAGGGGAGAAAGAGATGCCTCGCTGATACAATATACAAAGAGATCGAGGAGGTCAGCACGTGCCTGCGAATGTAGAAACGTGCGCGTTGGGGATAACGGAGCAAAATGTCATTTTCAAGTGGAAATATAATCAACAACTGCCTTCGCTTTGTTTGTCGTGCCACTGCTCGTTTACATGAAACAAAATGGAATGGAAATGACCTATGATTATTTTATAATCAGTTTTAGGCAGTGAAGTGCAACGCCAACACATCCGCGTTGTGTGAAAACAACGTATAGATAGAAAGAGCTGCTGGACAAGGAAGTGTGGTGGATCCTTTCCTTTCGGGCGTTCGTTTTTATTGCTCTGCTTTGTTCTCCTCCACCCAGATAAAAGCACAATCCTGCTAGACAGTTAGGTATCAAAATGTTATGAAATAGCTTTTCCTCTTTTTAAATCAAAGCATCCTATCAGACTAAAAAGGACATAAGTAGCTAATAAGTGAGTTTTGCGGGTTATTGCAAGATTTATTTGTCGTCTTTCAAGACATCTTATCCCATAAATTTTAACTTGTTCAACTGGCAGATTGAGCAAAAGAGCTCCTTTAAGATTTTTGATTCGGAGTTCAGGAGAGAACTTCATTTTTTTGGTGTCGTCCTTGCGACGTGGCAATCGGAATATTGTCGTTTTCTTATTTTAACAAAGGCCACGGGCGTCTGTTCAAAAGGATAAACATTTTGTGTTTACCTGCTTTTTGGCTTTCTTCTTTTTCCGTAGAAAAACAGTCCAAAGTAGGGACATGCAGAGCCATAGCAGAAGCCTTGGGTGGAGCTGAGCCCGGCTCACGTGGTTATCTTTGGGTTAATCGGGAGGTTCTTGTTGACTTCTCGCGCGGGTGTAAATAATTGGTGGAGGTTTGAGCTGAATTGGTGTTATCTGCCCAGCAGCTGCCGTCATCATGCCAGCTGCCTCCCAACAACATGACTTTTAGGACCAAATGATTGCTAATAAAACATTTGATTGAGAGAAGAGGAGAGTGAGAACCATAAACAGGCAGGATTCTGCCCTTTAATTTCACCGTCTCCAGAGAATTGGTTTGGCTGTGCTGAGGAGTCGGTCCCACACACAAGCAGTTTAGTTGCCTGCCCAAGGACTGAAATTTAATTTAGCCTGTGTCCTCAGTGTGTGTGTGGGTGTGGGTGTGTGTGTGTGCTTGTCTGGGTGTCTTTGTGTCTGTGCGGGGTCTGGAGTACGTCTGTGTTGCAAAAATTAGCTTTGCATCAACTGCATATTGAAGAGTTACTGATGTGATGTTTGCGTGTTTGCTATGTTTTGTGCTCCCTTATTCTCCAGTGGCTCATTTCACACTGTCAGGCTGTTGAGCTACCATTCTACTCTATCTTGCTGTACTGAGGTGGGTTTTTTTTGGCTCTGTATGCTGCTCAGTTGTTCCTGAATTTGAATCGAGTCTTGTGTATTTTTTCCAATCGATGCCATATCACAGTTTGAACCCGGAAACCCCAAATCTGCTCCAGTTCCGATCGGCGTCACCATTTTGTTGTGGGGGAAAAAGTTTATCGAAGACATTCCTTTCAAATTTTTTTTGCTGACTTTATGCTGATTTCAAGCAGGGAAAAAAAAGAGAGAAGTTGAATTGTTTAACAGAGGTTTGCGTTAGTTTTTTCACTGCGGCCACTTTGTGAGTCTTCTTTGTGTGTATTTGCGCGTCTGTTTATGTGTTTAGGTGCGGGTTCCTGATGAAAGCCTAGAGCAGAGGCATATATCAGAGCTCCAGCACTAATAAAAGGCCAGCAAGCTGTGCTCCTCTCCTTCTGGGAACAGCACTGCTTTTTACTGCTTCTCTGACAGCAAGATAAAGTGCCCCTCCAATTAGAAAAATATTTGGCCACATACCTACCAACAGCGATCCCAGGTTTATATTTTTCATGCCATTTGATCAGGAATCCTCGCTATTTTTACAGTGTGCTTTCTTATCATGTCCTGGGTATGCACATGTTAATGTGCTCCCCACCAATGGCACCATTTTTCTGTATAATGAAACGAGGGGTGGTTTTATTTTGGTGTTTCCTTTTTTTGGGGGGGTGGGGGGTGGGGGGGTCTTTGTTTCCTTCGGGTGGGGCCGCGCAACCGCTATGTTTTGGGTTTTGGGACGGAGGCTGTATGTGTTTTTAGCATATTGCACGAGAGGATTCGTGCTGCCGCGTGTGTTTGGGTTGATGTCATTTTTGTTGCCCCTGTCATCCGTCTCTGCCTCATATAAAGATGTGTGCATATACACTTAACTGCTGACGCTGGTCCCCATCTCTGCTTAAGAATACTATAGATGGGTTGTTTTTTTTCCTTTTTTCCCCCTCGTCTTTCCAGGGAGTGCATTAAAATTAAATTCTCTCTTGTTGTTGTGAAAAGAGGCACACGTAAAAAATAATTGGCTGTAGGAGAGAACAAAGGGCTGGCTCCTCTCTCCTCCCTGCACACCACAGCCAGGCATTAATACCAAGCCTGCTGCATTGTTCTGCTGTCTGCAGCCATCCCCCTAGCCAGACACTCAGCTCTGGAGAAGTCACTTTTAATGTCTGATAATCAAGGTGAATTTTCAAAAAGCTGCCATTTTCAAATGATGGTGTATATATTATGTGTAGATGGGAGTTCAGGAGTAGAGGAGCCCCACTCTGCAAGGGGGGAGAGAGAGAGAGAGAGAGAGAGAGAGAGAGAGAGAGAGAGCGCCTCAGCAATGCGAAGTGAAAGAGAGACACCTAACGGCCACAGTGGGTACTGCTTACTCATTTTTTTGCTCTTATCAGGAGCCAGCAACAGACGGAAACCAGCTGGAGTATCAGTGTCACAGCTGGAATCGGTCTGAAAATTTGCTTTAATTCTTATGATTACGTTTTTTTTCCGTCGGGTGTTACTTTTATTGTGATCGTTACTCGCATATCTCAGGAATGAACACCTCACTGTCGATTGTAAATTCATGGCTGAACACCGCGGCATCTTGAGGTGCCTCCTTTAGCTGTGAGGTGTCAGGGTAATGTATTTCTAGAGTACAGATGCTGCCTGCTGTTCCCCTTGCTGAAGGGAGCTCTTGTGCAGCGTTATTGGGGAATCAGGTATCCAGCAGCCGAGCGGCAGAGCTCCATTTCCCTGCTACAGGGCACAGACTCATCTTCCTCTTGCTCCTCCCATCCCACCCACCCCCACCCCCCGTTTTTCCCCCCACCACTAGGTATGATTATTTCTCCTCCGCTCCACCGCACCATTATATTCCAGGTCTGCAGTTACCCCTCCCTGCTGTCATTTTTCATGGCATGTTTTTGCCCATGTGCAGTGCTGCACATTTGCACTGTGCCTGTGCAATATGTTAAGGAGGTGAATATATGCAGTGTGCAGAATGTAATAAGTATATATTTATTTTCTTTGCTGGTGATTTACTGTTTTTTTTTTCTCTCTCTCTCTCCCCGGTGCTTGAGAAGAAAGGCTGGCTGCAGCCATGTATCTTAACAAACATGACTGCTGCGTATGCACTCGCCTCCAAGGCTTTTTACTCACCGGGGAAACCAAATTATACATCTGAGGCAGACTGGTTGTTTTTTCGTGGTATGACTGTTAAAAAGCTTCAGAGTATTTTGGGGTGTTTGCTTCGCTAAAATTATTTGGGCAAAGTTTTGGTTGTCTTTGTGGCATTTGACGGATTGTTGATCGGACACAGTAATGCTTTGTTTGGACCTATAAAAAAAAAAAAAGCCCCTCTTATTTAACTGACCCCTGGTGATCCAGCCAGTCACTGTCAGCACACTTTGAATCAGGCTCCATTTCCATGCTTCGCCACAGTAAAAATTGAAAAAATGAGAAATGTAAAAAAAACACAAAACAAAACAACAAGCATTATGGAAGTCTCCAAAATCAAAACACAAATACACGACATACACACAGAGCTGAAATTGACATTATGCTCAGAGGGGAAGTAGATCTAACCCTGTGAAACAGTGGGATTTAAATGGATTCTGTGCTGGGAGCAGCACGGTGCACAAGTCTCCCTCTGTGAGGCTGTCACAGTGGGAAACTTGCAGATTTGCAGAAGAGACAATAAAAAAAAAGAAAAAGAAAAAACTTAACTCTTAAAGATACACTGCCTAATTCTGTTATCGGGCCCACTGTCTCCCATAAATCCCAGAATGGCCTTTCGACTCACTGTTGATGAGTTTAAAAACATCAACATTGAACAGGAAAGGGAAAGAGGAACAGGACATTTAAAGGCAATAAGGGAAACCGCAATAACTGTAACAATATCAAAGCGTCTGCTTGAGACTTGACATGAAGCTATGATCTCGTATATGTGGGATTACTCTTACAAAAATATCTATTGTCTGTTGCAACACTGCAGTGTTTTTTATTTATCATCGCAAATTGCGACTCCAAACACTATTTTATAGATGTGCATCGATCCAGAAAAATTTATGTTGACCTTTTTCTGTTTTGAATCTTGTGCTATAAATTGGATTAAAGCAACAACATTTTTATGAAAAGAATGTGACTATTTATTCTGCCATCATACTTCATCATGAGCGGACTTTTTTGGTATTTGCTCCCATGCTGCGATGCGGATGACGTTCCAAAGTACCATCCATCAAGACCAAGTTTTAAGCATGCAGATCGCCGCAGATAGCCGTGTCTGTCAAACAAACTGAATAAAGAGGGTGAATTTTCGTGTTTGTGTTGATTCATGAAGTTATACAAAACTGGAGACATCTCAGGGCTCGCGGTGCCTGCTATGTACCTGGTACCTGATGAAGTGTCTTGATGTAACATTGTTTATAGATAACTCGGCTCTGCCTTCAATGTGATTGCATAATAACCGAGCATTCAAATGCGCGAGTGCTTTATTTGTTCCCCGGCAGTACTAGTGGTAGCATTATTTTTCTCTGGCTGGTTGGAGGGCATACTTTCAAAGTGTTGATCTCAGCTGTGGTGCAGAATAAAGACAGGGAAAGGAGGAGGAGAGGGGCCGCAGGCATTCTGATGAAAGGATGTGTGGGGAATCAGGAGTGTGGAGAGGGAGAGAGAGAGAGAGCGAAACAGTCGGTGGAGAGAGAGAGAGAGAGAGAGAGAGAGAGAGCATTTTGCCTGTCCAGTATGGTAGAGCAGGTCTGGCCCGGTGCCAGTCTGGGCACGGTGCCCACGAGGAGGCAGTGTGTGGCTAGCAGTGACTGTAGCACAGAGATACCAGGAGAGAGACACAAGTGCTGTCTGTAGGGGCGGGGGGGGGGTGTCTGAGGGTGACTGGCAGAAAGGAATTTCATCTGCATTTGCATATGAAGTGGCCAGGTTGTGATACAGCAGGAAAAACGACGCGGAGGAATGGGAGAGGAAATTTCCCTCCGGTGGCGTTACGTCACCGGCGCTCACGTTTTTGTTTTGGTTTCTTTTTTACTAATCACGGGTCGAGTGTCAAGGAGCAGCCCGGGTTGCACTTCCAGCCGAATTTGTATCCTCTTCCAACTGACGAGGGGTCGATGGAACAGTTGGCACAGTTCCTTTAATGAGGCATTCGTTGTTCCATTTAATCACGCACTTGATTGTTGCCGTTAATTGCTTTGTCTACTGGCTCTTTATGAGGTGCCCGAGTAAATACTTTCTCTGTGGGACACAAATGTTATCTTTCTGCTTTGTATGCATTTACATATTGTTTGCCTTTCTACATATTATCTCTCTCTCTCTCTCTCTTTCTCTCTCTCTCTCTCTCTCTCTCTCTCCCTCCCTCTCTCTCTCTCTCTCTCTCCCGCTCTCTCTCTGTTCTCCTCTTTGTATCCTTAAAATATTCTGCACACCCCTCAGCAGTTCCGCATGGCAGACAGCCCTAATATAATCTGTGCGTCTGAATTCTAATTTATACCGTCAGGATAAAATAAATAGTCTGCAGTTAATTATGGGGAGCCGGCTCCTGGCTTTGCCCCGGTGATTTATGAAGTGCACGTAGGCATTCTGCAACGCATTTTTCTTAATTTATTTTTAATCTGTCTTTCAATTAATTTTACTGCAAACGTCTTAATGATGGCAGAGGCTTGTGTTAATGAGGCCTGTGAGGTGAAATGAACAGGCTTTTCCCCCCCAGTTGGGGTGGAAGTTAGAGGCTTTGAGGACGGGGTCACGCAGAGGGTCTTGTGCACTCGCTAAACTTCAGTTTGTCACCCCCACCTCTCAACCACCCCCCAGCCCCCCCACCCCCCCCACCCCCATGGCTCTGCAGTCTCGGGCTACATCTTTTAAGTTTTTTGGCACATGGCAAAGGAAAATCATCATTTCCCTGCTCTCTTGGAACTGTTTATTTCCCACTGTGCCGCACAGTCTTTTTGCCTTATTTGACTTCCTCGAGTGAATTCAGTACAATGCAACACAATGCCACTTGTTCTCGGTGATTGGCATCTTCACACCCACCATCACTCCTGTTTAAGCTGCTTCATTCAACTGTTGCAAAGGAAGTGCCACTCGGCTCTTGAACTACGCCCATTCCTCCAGTAATTTTGACAGTGTGTGATTGGCCACTTCGCACATCTTGCAGACTACTCGCAAATTCAGCACATGAATAAAAAGTTGTATTCACGGTGGAATTGAGTGAGCCCGGGTTTTGTTCTCTTCTTTGTGACTAATGACTTCACAGGGAAGCAAGAGGTGTAGAGCCTGCCTGTTTGCTGACTGACCAATTTGAGTAAGTGGGCTTTGGGTGGGAATGCTGGGTTTTCCCTCTTGTTAAATCGTCGAGAGATTCATAAACCACTTGTTCATATAGGCTTTGTCCTTGTGTGTCTTGGCTATTGGCTCTCCAGAGGAGGGAGGGAAAGCTGCAGTCTCACCGACAAGAAAATGCCTCATATGATTAGAAGCATTTCATCCATCATTTCACCCCCTCTCAAATTAGACCAATGTCTCTTCTGTACTTGTTATGCACCGTCGTTTTCGGCCAATTAGCATGGCGCGCGGTTGTCTTTGCACTGGGAGGGCCTGGTGTGGGGTAGGCAGGAAGGCGGTAAAGCCGCGGTGGTCAGCTACCAGACAGCTCGCATCAGCCTCCCCCATTAGGGACATCCACACGCGGCTCGCTGCATGAGGATGCTCTCATTTACTGCCTCCACATCCAGCCATTTATCTCTCTTTCCGCCGCTCTCCCCGTCTTCTCTCTCTCTCTCTTTTTAATTTTCCTCTCAAAAACAGATCCCACATTAAGCAGCCAAGCATGGCTGGGTGCAGCGCCTCTCCTGAAAGAGCAAAGGAATGATTTAATTTCTCCCCCTCGTCGTCTCTGTGGCCTCCTCTCCCTGCTCATACACAGATCATTACACACAAAGGCCTCATTTTCATCTCCCTGTGAGGGCACATGCGGGGCTTTAACTAGTCAGCCACGCCACGGCCATTGCTGACGATCAATACCTGTGGTCAGCACAGAGCACGCAGTGCTTCCTAAATAGGCCCTGCAGGTCCAACCATAAAACACCTTCGAGGCTGTACATGCCACCCCATAAATTTCTCTCTCTCTCTCTCTCTTGCTCTCTCGCTCTCTCTCGCTCTCACGTTCTCTTTTTTGGCTTAAATCCTTATGGAGGAATGAAGGCAGCTGAGTCTCCGTTTGATAGGATGCCCATTGAGCTGGGATAACGATGATTAAGAGGTCGTGACACTGCCCAGAAAATATTGCTCAACTGGAGATTCAAGCTGAGAGTTGACTCCAGGTGAGTCGGGTCGGGTCGAGAATGTGGAGCCGAGACACGTCTGGAGCGGTTTCTTTGAGAGGCCCTCGGTGCAGTCCGAAATTACACATACACATTATCGCTGGGATGAGGATAAGTGGATGCAACTGCGATCACTGAGCGACACTAAGAAAATTGAAAAAATTGTGTTTCAAAACATGTTCCAACATCATTGCGGGCTTGCTTCGACTCGCCTCGTGTTGCTCCATCAACTTTGTTCACCCGAACTCGTGAAGACGTCTCAACATCTGTATTGAACAGGCCATGTTTTGTTGCAGAATCAATCAACAGCCGACATCTGCTTTTTGAATCTCTGAAACAAACCAATGGGAAGGCGGGAGCCACGGACTTCAACATGACAAATACAGCATGCACACAACGCTGCATTCAGAGTATGTACTATGTAATCTGCAAGGACACGCCGCCTCCACGGGATGGTTTAATTTAAACAGTAAGCTACTCACCGCTGAGAAGTGCTAATGAGATTTTACTCAGTTGGAACCCAAATGAAACCAAGATAAGCTCAGAGGAATAGTCAGTTCAGGTTACCCCCCCCCCCCTCTTTTTCTCTATATGGATAGTTTCCTGCTCAGTTTGTGGATTGCAGGGCTGGAAGAGGTGATATATGGACCAGATGAGAATAAGCCTGGGGGCTGGCAGACGGAAACAGAAAAATAGATGTGTTTCTCATCTTGCTTTTGCCTCCGAGGCCCTCAACTGGCCTGATCCCTACATTAACCAAACAGATAGCCAACAACTTTAATTACCTTTGCATCCAGTCGCTCTCCCCATCCACCACTCCCCACTTTGCCTGTGCAAATGAAAGAAAGAGAGGGATAGAAAGAAGAGGGGCATAATTACTTATTTTACTGGAGTGCCGCAGAATGCCTTTTGCCAAATGACTCTAATTCCAAATGGTTAACAAGATTTTTCTTTTTAATAGAGCCGAATCCATGTGACAGCAAATTGCTTTCCTATTTGGGGCCTTAATGGCTTTCATAGTTTGCACTTCCAATAAGCAGTAAACTCGGAAATTAATATTGCACACTGTGTTATGATGCAAATGGGAGCGAGATAGGAGAGCCGCACCTTCATGCAGAAACCTCTGATTAGATCCGTAATTGCTCTGGTGGGATGATTTTCCCTATTTGTTTGAGCTTATTCATTTATTTGTATGATTTTTTTTTTTCTTCCTTGTCCACACGCTTCAGTCCCGCGTCATTATCGGCGACACGTCTGCATTTCTGTATGTTGTGTTTCTCTTTTGGATGACTTTTAATCAGTTGTGATGAAGGACACACACATTCACGGGTCTCGAATATGATAATCGAGAGTTATTTTTATCGCCTCTCCACACATCGCCACTGAACTTCCTGCTTAGGCCTTCTATTAAGCGATTTACCATGGAAAAAAAAAAAAAGGTAGCGTATATTCAGGGTTTTCCTCTGATTGAAGCAAATATAAAGACACAAACGCCACCTTATTGCTCTTCTCCTCATTCACAGTAGATTTGTATTAGTTTGCTGTTGACTGACTGTCAGAGCCATTTGGAGACCCACTGGCTTCCGTGTGCTGCCGGCACAATCTGAAAGAGATATATTTGTGCAAGGTGTTTCTTAATTAACTTTTGATCCAAGTCATTTCATTTCCAATTCCATTTTACACATCTTCAAACATTAATCCTTGTCTCTGCATAAAGTATTGTATTCTTAATAAGGGCGTACACAGCGGAACACAGTTCACACGGCACACACAGGCATGTCGGTGCTTTGTAAGCAGCACACAGATCTGAATATGTGTATAATTTTTAGAGACTTCCATTCTCTTTGAAACGCCCGAGCCACATGTGTCACGTTACCGTCTCTCTGTCATAATGAACCACATGCCTGTGTCTCCACACTCTGTACTGTGGGACTCGTCCTGCTTTGTCTTCCCTTCCTTCATGGTGTTTGCAACGCTGACAGAAGCCTTCCTCCCATGCAGGTTCACTAAACGCTCACGCGGGCCCGTCTCCGTGCTCAGTCCTCGAGGGGGGCTGTCATTAGGCAGAGAGGACTTTGGAGGACCTTCCCCGGTTTTGGCCGCGGTCGCACCGCCGACGGTCTGACCCCCCCTCCCTCACTCTCAAAGAGCCAATAAATTCAGTTGGATCGTCCCGTGATTGCCACCGGCGATGGAGGTTAAGTGTCCTCCGGCTCACGGGCGCCTGAGCGGCAGCGGCGGTTCAGCCAGCTATCAGTCACGTGACCACACATATACAGTCTGATTCTTTGCTTTATCACCATGGCAACCCTTCATTTCTTCTCAGCACGCTCCCATTTCACCTGTCATTCTGGTAATTGGCTCTGAATTTTTTTTTTTTGTGGTGCATATCTAGAGAAAAGTCTTGATGATCATAATAAGACAATATTTATGAACTTCGCACTGACAGGCAAGTGTAGGAAATGGGGGGGAAACTAAGCTTTCATTAGGCGAGAATATTAATGTAGCAACAGGGCTTTTTAGGGACTAATAAAGCTTGTTCTCCTTGTTTTCACAGGTTCCCACTCATTCTGTGCGTGAGCCACACTGCAGAGTGAATCGGAGTTTCGATTTGGTTTTAATTGGGTCACCCTCTCCTTCCTTTCTCTCATCTTCGGCTGCCTTTCTGTTGAACTCGGCTTAATTAGACCTACAAGATTGTGACACTACCAGAAACATATTATATCTGCTCTGCCTCGATTTCCCATTGATGTTCTGTTTTTAGAAGTATTGATGAGACAAGCAACATAATGACATTTACTATACCGCTGTAGTCATTAATGGCCCTGGGCTGGTGTTAGACTGCACAGCAGTGCCGACAGAAATGGATAAAAGGTATTATGGAAATAAAAGATATTTCCTGAAGGTGGAGATAGCTCGTCCTAATGACTGTTGCACCAGCTGCTCCTCATTACCAAGGTCACTGGCATCGGGGCCAGCTGAGATCTACTAAGTGGTCTATTGCCTTTAAAATGGCCATGAGGCCCTTCCATCAGTCTTGCACTCACTGACACTGTAAACTCTGAGAAAAATACATAGCGTGCTCAAATTTTTTTCGCCCGTTATCCTCATTTAAACCGGATCTCTGCTCAGAAAGCATGTGCCGTCACGCTGTCTTTACATGACAGCTGCATGTTTATGAAGGCACAGAATGTGTCTTCTTGCTCGATCATCGTCGTAGTTATAGTGAGCGACGAGTCGTATATTTCCTATTAATGTTTTTTTTCCCCCTGCAACAGCATCAGGGAGACGTCTGAGCCTTTATTTTTTTGTTTGCTTTCTAATTTATGAGCTCCCTCCAGACCTTATTACATTCTCAAATATCAAAATCTAAGTTATGCCCCTGCATTCTGTAACAATAACAAATCTCCTCGCCACTATATAGTTTTGGTTTAGATTAGGACATAAAAACTAAAGTCCTCTGTGCTACATTATTGAGGGGAAAAAGCAAGAGAGGCAGGCACACTGCTGGATTTATTTGTGAGCTGTGGAGGGTGGGGGAGATATCAGTGGAATTTACTGATTTGCCCGTATTTATCAGAAGAGAGTAAGCACCTAATCCCAGTTTGCATTATTAAAGATAATACCGCAGTGGTTTCTGCAAGACCACCATACTGAATCAAAGTCTGACATGGACTGATGATGTATGGATATATTATTCAGGGCGTTGCGTGGACCTCAGAACGGTGCGCCTCCTTTATCTGCCCTCCCAGCTCACTGCCTCCTCATACATAGACACATGCACACGGCAACCACTCATCAACCCCTGGAGGGCACCTGTGTTTTCAAAGTAAAGACCACTTAGAGAATAGCCCCAGGCGTCTGAATACTGAAGTGCCCTGTGTTACACATTAGAAGCCGCTGTACAAGCCAGGAACATAAACACTTTCAATAGCCCTTGTCTCCTCCCAAGAATACCCCGAATACCTCAAAACAGGGGGAAAAGCGCTTACACGGGCCAGAATATGGAACAGATAGTCTGCTGGGACATGACCACATTAAAGACCACTCACTGAGATGTGAAGATGATTGGACAGTAACCTGGCCAACAACTGAGACTATAGGAAGGAAGGTTCACGATGTGCTCTTGCGTTTGCAAACATTGGAAGTGAACGCGAACGCCGCCGCATGTGTGTGTGTGTGTGTGTGTGTGTGTGTGTGTGTGTGTTTCTTGTGTGTTTCTTGTGTGTTTACCGTCTGTAAATGGTTTTTGTTCCTAAATCTTCTCACGAGTTTCCAACGGTTCAAAGTGATTTCACTGATGTTGACTTCACAGAAATGAGGTGCACCAAAAAGAAAACAATGTGTAGGAGGTATACATCTGCCCCTCCTCTGGAGGCAAGACACGTGGTTAATGAGGAGACATTTCCTTCGATCCCCCCCCCCCCCCCTCCCCAGTCGGGCAAATGAGGTTTGATCTGATGCTGGGGACAAAAGAACAGGCAGCCTTCACATTCAGCCCCACAATCTGTCATAATGAACACTTAAATATTAAAACAGTGCTATTAACGAGCAGGGGATGCAGACAAGAGTTTTTTTTCGAGGGAGCGAGAAAGCTGTAATCTAAATTTTTAATGGCCGCTCCCGCATGATGCCTGTCGATGCATTTTGTTTGGAAAGGGAAACAAGTCGGCACTGTCACAGTTAATTCGGGCTCCCCTTTTGTGCCGGAGCAGTGGGTAAATAGCTGGGGGAGACATTTCAATGTCTTAATAGACGCTGTAACTGCTCCATCCCTAAATGTGTGCAAATGGAGGCGTGAGGAATGGCATCATTAAGGTAATGTGTTCAGGAAGCCAATGAGTTGTGCTCTAACCTCTGCTGCTCAGCCTGAGATTCGGTAAGTGCACAATCTAAGGTCACCTTAATCAGACGAAGGCGGCACTTACAAACACACGTATACACACAAAGCTTCAATTATGTTGTGAAATTGCTCTCAACTGAGTTGTACAACACGCCGGGCTGCTCTGTTTATGTATTCTTGTGAAGCGTGCGTGTCTATTAGGTGACGCCAGTCGTACAGTGTGTTTCCCTGTGATATCTGTTTGTGCACTTCCTGCAGTCATCTGAAAGTATCACACAGTCTGAGCGGCGCAACGCACACAGAATGCAGTCATGTATCTCCGGTGTTGTGTGTTGCGTTCGGTCAAGGACCTTGGTAGTTTGATTGTTTTGAAAAATTACTCTTCAATAGCAGGAGTAAGGACCGAGGAGGAGGAGGAGGAGGAGGAGGAGGAGTTTGTGCTACATTCAGGCTTTTCCTCTGCACACAAAACGCTGTTTTCAGCCTCGGTTCGTTTTTCTCTCTCTCTCTGTGTCTCTTTTGTATATTTTTCCTTGTCACCCTGCAGCGGGAGTCAGCAGCCATCTTTTCCGCACGTGTCCTTTAAAGTGTCTCCTCTCCGAGTTCGGAGGCAATCAGCGGCGTAATGACCAGGGGTTCGCGTGTCGCTCTGTGCCCCCGTGTGTGTTTTGTTTGGGCTGAGGAGTTTTTAGTGATGAATTTCACCCATCACTTTTTCCACCGTGGTTGACCAATGAGTTTTGTGAAAGCGTGGCCCGTGGTGTTTTTCTTTAATAAGTCCAGAGGTGAAGCAAAGCAAGCAGGCCATCTGTCATCCTGTCAGGATTTTTCCCTCAGATTAGTCCAGTATATCGGTGGGATATTTAACCTGCCACAGTTTACTATATCATCGGCACCTCCCGCACCTTATGCAATGGTCCCTTTGAATCCGCTGAAATGTATTTCTCTACTTTTTTCCGTTTTTATGTTATTCCTTTTCCAAGAACAGAATGTGTGTCTTTGTATTTTGCAAATCGGCAAAACCCCTTTTTTTTATCACTCGCACATAAAGGGTATAAATACGACCTTTTTACCGTATTTTCCACTTTTCCACGTTGCACAGTTGCGCATATAACCGCATCCGCTCAGGTCAACGCCGTTCGGTTTTACCGGAACTTGAGTGCGACACAAACGACACAACAATCAAGCACGTCAAGTCCATGTTGCATCTGATGCTCCATCTTTCGTATTGTTGGATGTCGTCGTTTCACCTCATTGACAACAAGGGTTGATTCTTGTGAAAATAGGTGCTCTTCTGACTTCTTTGTTGACGTCACTACCTGGCCAATCAGTGGCCTACACTCTGTTTATGTTACACTTTAGTTTTGATTGCAGCTCGGTTAGGAAACCAACTGAGTAGGTTTTTTAAAAGAAAATACCTGATGGAAGCTACAGTGAGCCAATGAGACACAAAACAAAAAACGTGTAGAGTTCCATCTAGTAGAATGAGTGGGTGCTTGTGGAAAAGTGGCGAATGAGTATCATGCATTCCACGTGCCATAATGCAATATCAAGTAGCCAAAGGCTTCATGCGATAGTCAGTGAAACAAATGGCTTCGTAAATATCAGAAGTTGCTCCGATAATGTTTGTAACACGGCCCCTCTGAGATGAAGAGGTGAAAGTAGCCAGGTCAGATTGTGTGACATCTATAGCTTGGGGGAAAAAAAGCCTATTAAAACGCATTTAGTCGTTCACATTATGAATACTTTTCCTGAGAGTATCGGTAAAAGATATGAAGCCTTACTGAGACTCAAAGCTGTGGAACTGCAACTGTAGACCACCGCCTTCTGGCCCGGTCTCATGTCTTTTCTGTCCCTCTGGAAGGGACACCTGTGTGGCCCAATGCGAGGCCAACCTGAACAACACTTTCGCCTTTGGGCCTCAGTTACACACCTCAGAATGGATCTTTATTTACAACACAGAACTCGGAAACAGCTGGTCAATCCATTTAGCCTAAGGCCACTGATTTGTTCGTATTTACTACAACAGCCAGAGAAAAGCCAGGGTATTTTTTCCTCTCTCCTTCCTATTGATCCGGCGCTTAGAAAATCTGCCCTGCTGTCTAAACACTATTGATCCCCCCCTCTCAACGACAGGCTCTCGCACCAGTGTATAAAGGGACTGGATGAATTGAAATTTCATTTCCGACAACTTGTTCCTGTTATTTTTACCCTTTTTTTCAATAGTTGGGAACATGCGCTGGCGGGCCGCTACTCAGGGAGTCGATAAGTGTTTGGCTCAGAGGGGAGATTAGGAATAGAGGTGAGACTATTTAGATTACCCTAAGCGATTCTCGCACCACTATGCCATGGACCGGTCTCACTCCATTACCGAAATCCTAGTCGCCGTGGATGTTTCTTGAGTATGTTTGTAGACATGTTCGATCTTTGAACTCCTGCAGCTTAGCTTCATTTGCTCTCAGCCTCATATTTAAAAAAAACGCTAAACTCAGCAGTTTTGCATTTCAGACGTCTGAGTCAGTGGGATTCCCGACCACACTGCAAGTAAATGTCCTTTAAGGCCCCACCGTGAGGTTTTTCAAACATTTATTCAGGGACAATATTGACAAACGGAAGCTGAAACCAGGATGTGGTGACACATTATAAGCAGAGGAAAGTTTTATTTAAATGCTTTTTAGAGCAACAGGCCACTTGCAGCATTTAAATACAGAAATGTTCGCTTGGACACAATAAAGTGCACTGGATTGTGTTTTAGTGTCCTCCTTTGTATTGTATTGTTTTGAATTGCACCACTTTGGAACAAATTGCTTTGTTTTGAATTGTATCTCGTTGGATTGCTTCATATCAGACCTTAACATATACAATCTTATCATTTCAAATCATACCACACTTTATCAGACTGTTTTGTGTCAAAAGATGTAATTTATCGTAAGGTATGAGATCGGTTCATTGTTTTTTCCTGTAGTTTATCGTATAATTTCATATTGTATCGTCTCTGATCATATTGATGTGATTATATTGTTTTGGTTTTGCATCATAATGTTTTGTTTTATAACCCATCAGAACATACAATGTCTATTTTATGAGATATTCAATCGTATCTCTCTTTTTAGTGGAATCAAATCATTTTATGTCCTTTCAGACTGTATTATATTGGATCATTTTGGACACACGTAGTTTTTCATGTTTGTCAAATGGGATCAAATCTTCTCATGTATTTTGTGTTGTATAAAGTCCTTTTTGTGGAAAATGACCTCAAATGTTCAACAGTTTTGCAGCGTGTGCAATCCGATTGTGAGAACCCAGGCTGCATTAAGTGAAACCATGACAGTTGGTGCCTGCCTTCAAAATAGTGCACTTTTTTTAAAAAAAGTCAATTGCAGCTTTTGTAAGTGTGTCTTTTTTTTTTTTCAAAGCGAAGAACTCAAAAGTCAATTCCAAATGCCACGACTAAGCTTGACAACCCAAAGTTTTCCTTTTACTTCCAAATCTAAAATCTAAATTTGTTTTTCTAAACCATGTTTTGTTTTTCCTGTTTGGATAAAAAACAAAACAAAACAAAAAAACCTCTTTGGGTTTGAAGGCCTTGTCGTCAAAGGCTCCTTGCAGGTCTAACATGCCCCTTCAGGGCAAAGCAACCAGTAATGACTTCTGCTCCATCTGGCTCACCAACGTGTTTAACTCTCGCCATTACAACAAGACGGAGTGTTACATAAAAAGAGAGGTTCTGTTTTAATTAACATCAATATTCATGTAATGGTCATAGAGCCGGCCCACATTCCATTTCAAGCTCTTAACGTTAATGCATATTTTAATACATTATCATTGCCACCATCATAATTCTTATAATGATAACTGTAATTATGAGATTTATGACAGAATTATGGTTTTGTTCCCTGAAGGCACATATTTTGCAGCAAACCCAATTTCTCCCTGGTGTATAAAGCTCCCTGTGTTTCCTCTCCAAAATACTGAGCAGACACTGATAAAGATAAACACACAAACACCCCAGTGTGTCTGCTGCTGTGCCTGTAAAACACTCAATCTGAATTGCATATCCGCCTTGCCACCGAGCTTGTCATAAGCTGTATTAAGAAAAATGGTCACACGGTTTGACATAAATTGGAAAATGACATTTAGAAAATGGGCGCTGCTGTGGAAATTAGAGATATTAAAATTATAAATCAGTGTCTGGAAGTGCAGAGGGGTGTGGTGGCTCGCCTTTTCTCCCTTTCTCTGTGCCCCGCTCGCGCCATCTGTCTTCATCTCTCGCTCTGTTTCTCTCTTGTTCTTTCTCGCGCACACTTTGTCTCCCTGCGCTTTCTCTGGAGGCAATGTCGGGTCAGAGCCCACAAGTCAGTCCAGTAAAAGTGGTTTTAAATGCGGCCACACACGAGGCTGGCCCGCAGGGACGGTCCCAGCCGCTCGTCTCGCTCCAAAAGTGGAGGGTATCGTGTGTATTTGTGTGCGGTGCGTTCCTCTTTGTGCGTCCGCCGGAGCCGCATCTCGTCAGCTTATTGCTTGGCTCCCTCGCAGTAACCTGCTAATGGATCATCTCAGAGGTGTGATATGTATTATGCAAAAGTGAGGTGTGCTGACACCTTTAAAAACAGACAGCTTCAATCCTCTGTGCGCCTCACCTCTGCCCCTGCTCCCTTGTCTGTGTGTTGAGCAGGCGGAAGCAAAGAGGTGGAACGAAGGACGGACTTCTGAGCTACAGGTGGAGATGGGCAGGCGGGAGGCATTTGGAGGATGAGAGGCAAGAGTGGCAGAGAAAGGTCAGTGGCCCGCCTATTGACCAAAGGGGATGCGCACGCTCACACACACACACACACACACACACACACACACACACACACACATACACACACCGAAACACGCATATGAATACACATATGCCCACGTGTTTTTTTTCCCCCTCTGTGGAGAGTGAAGGGTTTTCCACTACATATAAGTGTTGCTGTGTACCTCTGACTTCAGTTCATCGGTTCTTTTTGATTGAGCTCAAAGAGTAAAGCCAGAAAAGGCTAGGAGTGCTGTGGGCCTTCATGCCTTGACCCTTCGACCTCCGTCTTTTCAGAGACAGAAAAAAAAAAAAAAAATTCTGCTTTAAGAGGAGCGGCAGCGGTGCCACATACGCTGCCTATAAGATGTGGGTCAGAAACTCTTTTCATTGGTGCTACAGGAAGAAAACATTCAATCCTGGCGCCCTTGAAGGATGAATGATGCATTCACACATACCTTCTAAGTGTTTAGGCAGTGGTCCAAAGTAATGTCCTCTTTTGTAGGCAGTGAAAGACAGGAGGTCACCTATTTAAGAGCAATCATTTCCTTGAACCTGCATCACTCGGCCTCCACGCCACATCTGTACATATGCTTCACTCACTCGGGCTGGAAATTTGATTTCACTTGAAATGTCAGCTCCATGGAATATATGGTGTTTACTACCGATGCTCACTCGGGTCTGCAGTCAGTTCAGCTGAATATTCTTGGCCCTTAACCCGGAAAGGGGGGCGGGGGGGCTCTAATATCTTTCAGACAAATTCTTTGAAATTAATTGGGTTTTTTTCAGAATTTTTCCCAAAAATCTGTTAAGGTTTTGTAGTGAAATCGAGTTTAACCTTGTTGCCATAGTAACGCAACGCTGACCGCTATGTTTTTTCTAAAAAAAATTTAGCAAATTTAAGTTTAGATTAAAAAAATTTATGGATTAATTGACAAGCCATAGATTAACTTTCTATTGTCAAAATAGTCCAGCATTGAGAAAAAGTGAGGAGATTTGATGAAGTTTAAGGTTGTTTTTAAGTATGTAAGAAGAAAGAGCTCTTTTCCTCTCCCTCAGATCTTCGTACAATGAGTCATGAAAGTGTGATGACTTGGACTGTGCAGTGGCAGTGAATGATTTTCTCAGTTGTCATGGACCACGTTCTTTCCATGGATGGTCCTCATAATCAGTGGTTTTACAGACTGCTAATTAGAATTCAGCATTTGTATCAACATCTCTGTGGTTGAGCCTCCGCCTTTATCTGACACACCAAAGAAACGAACTGAATTTAAGCAGCGCGTAGCTGAAGGACATCGCCTCGCCTTCAGATTCCATCTGGGTCTGGCCAACGCGTAACAACAAATCCGAAAAGACTGACTCCTGTCACCCTCCGACTGGCGTGGAAGTCGGTTCAAAAGAAATGTGTTTAATGAGGCCTGACTCTCCTGGAGAAGAAAGAATGACCGACCTTGGCATAATCGCTTCTCGGAGTAACCGTCCGAACTTCACCGCATTAACTTTAACATCTGTAGTTTTGAGGAATTTCCAACTTTTTTCGGAGACTCCACTCGCTGTTCCTCGCCGCGGTCGCGAGATTTCGGGCGGCGGTCGGGGAGGTTGAGGGGGCGCTCGGGCCCCGAGTCGGATCGCCGCGCGTGAGGCGTGTAACCGTGGGCAAGTGTTGAGCACTGAGATGATGTGTTTTTACAGCGCAAGTCTCGCTGCGCTTTGGGATGGCAATAAACCACGGCCTTCAAAGCACAGCCAAGCGCCACTTACTGCTGAGTGCTTCTCTGGTGGTTGGACGAGATTACTCTCAAAACATAGTGCAGACAGGTTGATTAATAGAAGGGTCTGCAGAGGTGCGTGCCGCAGTATATTTTCACACCCGGCAAACACTCGTTCATTTCATTCTCATGGACTTTTATGGGCTGATCCTGTCACTGCGCGAGTTTGTCACTTCATAAAAACGGTCCCCCTCTTTGAGTGTCTTTTAGTGAAAACTTATAAGACATGTTGTTTTAATGTCAGGCGGGCGCACTGTGACTGCAGGGCGACGCAGTTCACAGCCCATATAAGTCTCGAGCTAAATTTTGGCTGGATGCTTCGAAAAGTTCCTTTGCAAGACTTTACGAGTATATTTGTTTAAACTGAGTTCACTGTAAATGCACATAAAGAATTCTACTTTCTGTTTACTTCTTCTCTGATCCTGATTATGAATCAATGCTGCAGTTTTGTACTATAACCACCCTCTTATTCTCACATCCATTCCGATTCTTGCTTTTGGCCGGCGGTTAGTTGTCTGAGCCTTCTTTCTTTTTTTTCCTCCTCGGCCTGCAAAACGTGGTTGTGACCCGACGGTGAATCCTCGACGCTTCCGGAGCGGAGAGCCGCCGGAGCTTCCACGCGGCCTCTGAGGCGGCGAGCTTGACGTTGTCTGAAGCAAGAGCGGCTGTCTGACCTTCCGCGTCTCGCGTCCGCGGTGGACTCAGCCCGGTGACCCGGAACCGCGGGCCGGTAATAATAAGAGGAGGAGACGGAGGCTGTGAGAGGGAGAGACGGAAAAGTGCCCGAGCGGCAAGGTGGAACCTCTTGATGAGATGGCGCAGTCCGCGGTAATGCAGTAACGATGAGTCGACTCGAGGTGATTGCGGAGTGGGGGGGGGGGGGGGGGTTACGGCGGGTGGGGGGGGGTGGGGGGGCGGGTGGCGGCGTGCGGTGCGGGCAGACCCGCATCACATCAGATCACAGGGGTCTAATTAACTTCAGCGCCGCTTCAGACTGCAATCAGCAGAAGCGGAGGGAAAATTAGATTTTTTTTTTTCCTTCCATGCACTTTAAAAGTGTGGTGTTAAAATGCATATTAGCCTCGTGTTTTTAATTAACAGTTTGTGCTTAGGAAGCATGTTAACAGTATCGCTTAATGAGCTTTGTAGAAACAAGCCACACAGAGGACAAAGGGCAACTTCCCACCGTGTTTGCTGATGTGCTGTTCTTTAGTCTAATGCAAGGAGATCAGTGATCGTTGTTTAACTCTTCATCCAATATCGCGCTGCACATAATCCCCACATTTACCGCTGTCGCTGGAGAATAGGACATTAGCTGTGACGGAACGAGGCGGGAATTGAGATCTGGAGATTCGGACGGCAAACACTCACACAACACTGCGCGTGTTTTCTGTAGGGCTCTTCGGACTGTCACTTACATAAACCGTTTTTATGTCTCAGCCCTAACAAAAGCCACAGACTGGCTCCAGGCCTTCTTTTTTTTTTTCTTAGGCTGCTTGTCCGAATCATTTTGATGATTATGCTCTGCAGAATGTTTGCTCACATTTTCACCCCAAAAAGTAACTGATTAGGACGTTAGGTCACTCTGACACCACGATGTGCACTGAATAACACATTTCCTGCGGAGGTTTTTTTCTTAATTGTGGGCCAGCAAAAGTGTGTAAACGCAAGTAAGCTTCAGTGAGGCTGCTGCAATCATGTGGCAGTACTTTAAGATCAGCCTGTTTTTAATACCAAACTGTTGACTTTTCTGCACAAGTTAGGCCATCGTTAAACATCAAAGGGAAGTGCTTCACTTCATGCAAATTTTGCTTGATCAGCACGAGTGGACGGTTTTCATCCAGTCGCATTTGAAAGTGAAGATGTTGTCTTGAGGATTTAATATCAAATACTCAGACTCGTAATGTTGCAACGCCTGGCCCGGTAACACTTCGCCTCTTTGTGTTGTGTATTTTTTGTATTTGTGTCCCGGACCTGGATCTACTACTGGAACCTTGTTGCAGCATGTGTGCATGTGGGAACTCCAGTGAGGCACATGGTGCTGGTTGGATTAGGTGGAAGAAGGCTCCTAAGATGTGTCTTTTTCCAACCAATCGTAGAACCTTTTAGGTTTGAAATCATCAATCCAATAACGTGATTGCTTCCGACTGAACCATCATTTTTTCCATTTATAGGAAACATCAACATTGATGCCATTATTGCCAGCAATTGAGATTTAATAAATGAGGACAATACAAGCTGTCATTGTGCATCGCACAAACGATTTTTTCTTTTTTTTTTCCATCACCTGGAAGTATTTTCTATTTTCTTATAACACCTTGGGGAAATTTTTTGGAAATACTCTTTCTTTTTGGGGTTTTTTTTTGTGTCTTTTCCCTCTTGCATCTCGACTGGTCAGTCATTTGTTTTCCGCTGTGTCCTTGTGTGTAAGAAATGGGACAGGCCTGTCACTTCAGCGCCGAAAGGATGTTTTGAGTTCCTTGAGGGATATTTTTTTATTTAATTTTGGTTCAAGCCAAACGGTGAATAATGCATTTCAACCTGCTACATGTACTGTTTTTTATCATTAGCATGCAGCCCAAGTTATCTGCAGAATACTTATGAGTACTGGCGAAATGTTTGTGATGTTATTTATTTATGTTGCTCCTTTCAATTATTCATTTGTTTATTTATTCATGGAAGAACTAACTGAAATTGGAAAATTCATTTTTGCTGAAGGGCACTTGGCCCCACTCTATCCCTGCCCTACACAAAGGGAAAGGCGGGAGTTGCACATCAGGCTTGTTAGTAATTGCTTTATGTGGTGTTCTCTTGGACTCACCAGAGGAAGTCATTTTCATGCGAGCGGGCGGGTCAGCAGACAGAGAAAGACGGACGAGGAGAGAGACAAGTGGGAAGAGGCTGAAAGGTGGAAAGAGCATCAGAAACACTAGAAGATGATTCAAATTCTGTTTTTTTCTCCCCACCAGAACGCAGCCAGTTTTAAAAAAATCCCTGAGCTGAGGTAACACGCTGTGATCGGAGGCAAAATCACATTTCTCGAGCACCCAGACAGGGCGCCACAGGTTGGACCGGAGGCACAAGTGCAGATAAAGAAAGGACATAATAGGCCGGGGTTGCCTTCAGTTGCATCCGTGCCTTCACGCTCGCCTGGCCTCTCCATATTATTGTGTGCTCACTGTGTTTTCTTTAATTATATGGAGTAGGATTTTGTTCAATTTCACACTTGCACAAACATGCAGCAATTATTCCTGATAAGTGATAACGAATCACTGAACATTAAATAAGTGTTTGTGCGTGTGTGTCGCGGGGGGGGGGGCATGCATGTTTGTGTGTCCAACTGGAGGCCTGTGTCACAAACTGCTCATGGACGCTGAATTCTAATTACCAATAAATGTAAGAAGAAAAACAGATCAGGGCGCATCCACATTTATAATCACCGATTATCCGTTCACTGTTGACAGCGCCGTGTCCTTGAACCTCATGTTTGTGTGGCCGTCCTTTTTTTTTTTTCTCCCTCTCTCTTTTCTTTATATTGTCTCTCTGGCAGTGCTGACGGTGCAGGACTTCGCTGAGGGGAACGGTGCTGATCCCATTGATGGCGGTGAGGGATCTCCAGCCTGGCTGAACGCAGCAACGCCAGTGAAGGGTGAGCGTAATCTTATTACAAGCTCCACGTCCACATGTTTTGAAGCCTCCCCGCACAACCGTACGCAAGTGTTTCAGACTGGTGCGGGTTGCGGGATTCCTCAGCTCGCCGGCACACGGTCAAGATAGGAAAGAGAGGAGACGTTTAAGAGGTCTTTTTTTTTTTTTTTAAAGCAGCCCAATTATGCCATTTCGACTTTTTTCAGCTATTCACAATGTAATATAGTTGAAAGCTCATTCATACAAGTGAGCAGCGCCCCCTCTTTTCACATAAACTCATGTTTGAGATATCTAGCGTGCCTCTCCATTCAGTTTCGAT
>JASSRZ010000001.1:14368338-14381754 GCA_032164315.1 Malacoctenus gilli
GCTTCCCTGAATGATTCCACCCCAAATCAGATCCAACATTTATTATGAGACGCAACACCAGGAACAATGCTGTGTGTTGAACTGAATGCAACAGGATGCAGTCTGGGGATGTTGTTTTTTTTTTTTTACAGGCTAAGAATTCACTGGTAGCCTATAAAATGTTTGAAGGTGTGAAACAAGCAGCAGGAACTCCTCTGTTGTGCACGTTAACTCCAAAAGCTGCGAGCGTTCAGAGCTTCTGAAGTCCCTCACATCCTGTGTTCGGTCTCTGTTCCCATCTTTTTCGGTCCGCTTCCATCATTTTTGGCCCACGTTGCAGTCAGACATCAATTAGTCTGCAGTTCACCAGCGCCATAGTTTGTTTGCGGGCAGAGAAAGACCTACTTTTTTAAAGGTACTCGGACCACTTTTCTTTTGATCCACAGCAGGGGGTAGATGGAAGCATTGACATTTCCATTAACCCTGCAATCTGTCCAATGTTCGCTTTAAATGGGGGGAAAAAAACTATGAAACATAACTTGAACAAAGCACACGTATGCGAATTAGGAATTTGAATGTTATTTGATGAATGGACTGCGGTTTTTAATTTGTTTTTCAAACCCTACTGATGTCTTTGAACTTCTCCACCGCTTAATCTGAAAGTCAGGAGCTACTGTCGGACAGTCCGTGAGACAAGGTGACTGTGCTCCTCACGTCCAGCTGGTCAAATCGACAGAGTGTCGTTGCAGTCGGCTGATGCACAGAATTTAGTTGGGGGTTTTTTTCTGTTCGTGCAAACTTGGCTGGTATTTTATATTTGCGCTGAAATAAACTACAAGAAAAGCGAAGCAGCGAGCGGGTTGAGCTGCCCAGCAGTCTCCAGCCTGAGTCATTTAGAGCCTATTACAAAACATCAATATATTGACTGGAGTAAGTGTCTCAGTGTACTGCTCTGTAAACACACAGCTGGTTTAGTTGTGCATGCTTTATCTGCTTGAATCTTATCAGGATTTGAATCTTTTCAACTTCAGTTCCATTAACGGTGGCACTGCTGGGGTTTTTTTGTTTTTTATAGAGCCAAGGATTTGAATCGCTCCATCTTTGATTTGCAGGTTTACTCCTCAATAGCAACAAATTGTTATTCATTGTAATGAAAATGAGCCTTTCTGCTTATTTTATTACCCTTTTTTTTAATGAGCGCCGTGTTGAATTACCACATAAGTGGTAAGGCTGCAGAAGGATGGTCAGTGAACTTACTCCAGACATGTCTTGACTTGGCAGGATCCAAAAGTTATGCTTCAGAAAAACTTTGATTTAATTTAGTAAATAGGTTGAAAGACTAAGGGGGAAAATCCCTCAGACGTTGTTGAATTTTGAAAGAAAGTAGAGTGAGTAAAACTAAAATGTGTGTCGTCTAATATCCATGCTGTTTCCTGCTGATTCTTGAGGCTTTAAAGATACAATTTGGAAGTGTTTTCTAAAATGTTGACTTTTGAAGATATTTTGAAGTGACCTAAAAAATCTAATTCCGTGTGATATTATGTGCTGCAATAATTACTAACTACAATAATTTAAACTTCCAAGATGAGACCGGGGACATGTAGTACCGCCAAATGAACACTAGATGCTTAATGAGTCGGTTCTCTGCTCGAGACGTGTGGAGGACCGAGCCTGTGAGACTTTATGGACATCTAGACTTGCCGTCTCACGCACGCGTTACTTTCGTCAAGACACACGCTGCCGGCCATCGATAATCAATAACCAAATCGATTACCGTGTTTTACGCTCTTGACTCGCGATAACACGATTTCGATCGTTACAGGCCCGCGGTCCGCACGGCGTCCTCCGATGGAGAGCTGCGCGGCGAAGGAATTCGTAATTGCATCAGCGCGTCTGAACTGTGTGACTTCCAAGGTCATTTGATGAACTCTGAGGGGGGATTGTTCCCCCACGCTTGTCCTCTGATTGAAGCCGGGCGACAATCATTCCTCCAACGCTCGCAGTCACCCTGCAGCCATCCCCACAAATTGAATTAGTTTCAGTCTGAATTTGTGTTTCAAAACTAGTAATTATTTTTTAACCCCAAAGGAAGCCAAGAGAAATGAGTCAGATCTTCACAAGTCATGAAATTTGACGATGTATGATTTAACACCAACCAAAGGGACACGAGCCTGAAGCACAGCAATTTAGCGACCATTCATCTGTTAGCAAATTAAATCACACCGCATTTGACATCTTTTGGAAAGTTAGATAAATCTGATGAAAAAGTTTTCCCCTCAATTACCATCTGAAATTAATCTCCTTAATCCCAATTTGATCTCTTTCATGCATATAAGAGGTATCTTTCATCTGCCCACCTATGTGCTTTAAATCTCCACCACAGAGTCGAGATGGAACGTGACTGCAAAGACTGTGTGAAACTCAGGCGCCCGTGTGGCTCCGCCAGATGAGCGGGCTGATTAGGGGAGATGAGGACAGAGGTGCGTAACTGACAGCCGTCCATTATCTCCAGCGAGGGGAGCGTGTGACAGAGCTGCACAGCGCCATCCAGGGGGAGGTGGAGTTAGTGCGCAGCGGTCACAAAGCCTCCAAGACTCGCCCTTTGATTTGTGTGTGTTTTCTAATGAAACGATGCATTTTTCAGTGGTTGACGGCGAACCCAAAAGGTCTAGAAGCACTTTTGTTTTTCACTCTTTCAGAGGGATTCTTTCAAGATAGTTTCCTGGTTGTGTCTCGCTGCTGATGCTGTCCTCCGCCAATGATCTCTCCATTTTTTTTTTTGTCCAATACAGTCTGTGAGTTTTAGTGCGCTGTTGTGTTTTGTTTCAAAAGACTCGCAGCTGATGTACTTTGACTGCACAGATTGTTGATTGAACATAAAATGAAGGCAGCTTTAGGAGAGATGAGAGAAATTCTCCATTTAAGAATCCTTAACTGAAATTATTTGTCCTTGGAACTAGATTTAAAGACTTTAAGCTGTTTTTTTTTCCCATTAGGTCTGTTTCAGCTCTGTATAGTGACAGAGCTGTCCTTGTTGACTAAATGGGAGTCAGGAATGTTGGACGTCGTTGAACCAAAAAATGCGTACTGATGACTTTTGAGTGGCAAACATAGACAACCAACTGACTTTAAATAATATCCTTCTTTGAGAGGTTGGATCATGTTAGGATTTACAAAATTTACCTTTTTAGGGTTTTTTCTTTTTCAGTTTCTTTACATCTCCACTTAAGAAATTGCCTCGGAGACTAAACTTTCCATTTCAGTGCCTTGATTTTGATCCGCCTTTTTTTTTAATGCTGCTTTTGGCAAACAAATCTGTGTTTCCCCTTTTTTTTTGGTCCTTTCTTTCCTTCAGCATCATAACAAGCTCAAACTTTAGGTGATTCCCCGTGTGAGCTTTAGGTGCGATTATTTTGGGGTGTACTTTTGCAGTAAAGAGGAGGCCCAGATTAAGGAAATCATCGAGACTTTTTTTTTTTTTACTGGAGGACATTTTTAGGGGTCAGATCGTGGTTAGGTTCAGGTTAGGGATGCGGTAAAGGTCCCTCCCAGGTGAGTAGTACGTCCAAGGTGTCAAACCTGCAGAAAACGGGCCCAAACCATCCTGTCAGAGGGTGTAAAAAAGATTTTTAAAAAACCCAAATAAATCAAAAAGATTTCCAAGAAGAATCGTGTCTGCTTGTGAATTTTTCATTACAGTCGTACATCCTGGTTCCAACAAAGTTGTAGGAACTTCAAGGAAAATTAACGAGTTATTGGTGCACTTGAAATCAAATTTGGCCCCGTGTGTTTCTCGAAAGTGAGCTTGACACCCTGCACTGCATTGTTTCGAGTAAGCCAGCAGGAAATGAGAGGGAGCCAGCTTAATGTTCACAGAAGACACGGAGACATAAAGAGTGCGTGCGTGGGTGCGCGCGCCTGTGGGAGTGTGTGGGCCGACTGTGGCAGAATCGTGGGGTGGCAAGTCCTCTCCGTGTTACATCTCGTCTGCGGCGGAGGAGCTTCCAGCTGACAGGGGAAGGCCAGCGGGAGAGGACCGGGCTTGAAACTAAAGAGATGATCAAACTGCGGACCACCAGCAGTTGCCAGCATGGCGATTCGGAGTGCCTCGCACGCGCTCTGAACTGCTCCCAGCATCCGCAAAGGCCAGGACCACGGTTGATGCTGATCAGGCCTAGTTACGCACCAGCTCTCCTCTCCTTTGAGCAGCACTTTGAACAGCCGGCGCCCCTCAAAGCCCCGAGCGCAGCTATGATGCGAGTGCTTTAAAATAGCAAAGAAAGGGAGTCTCATCTCCTCTCTCAATAGTGGTATTAGTTTAGGATAGTCGGAGCTGATGGAGGGGCACGATGTGAGCCCCCTGCACGGAGCCAGTTGGTCATTAGCGTGGACCACGCAGCCTGTCTGAAGCAAAGCGGTAACCTCCAGAGGTCACTGTGTTCACTAATTGTACACTACAGGCGAGATCAGATACTGTTGTCAGGGAAAGGGGAGACTCGTGGCTTTGCCCTTTCTGTGTATTCCTAAAGCTGATTAGATAATGAGGTCTTTTTCTCAACTCAAGGCTTGACTGAGCTGTTGGATTTAATACTTCTTGATACCACACCACACTTGCATAGTACAGGAGGTGTTTTGGTTTTGGTCTTGAGTTTGGTTTTTTTAGGCCGTTCGTAGATTTCAGTTGGATGGACCTCCTGTTGCATTGTCTCTAAAGCGATGTTTTTGTTTCGGGGTGAAGTTCACGTTGCCGCCTGCACTCTGCTCTGTTGTGGTCGTACTTTTATTGATGCGGGTGACTGCTGCATGCATGATTGCATACACATAAAAGTCTGCGTGAGCGTGCGCTGAAGCCTGAGCCAAGAGCACATCTCTGGCTTATCTGCGCGGCCCGGCGGCGGCCTCCTTAAGTGCTGTCAATGTCACATGGTAACAGCAGTGCTGCAGCCTCTTAATTGGTTTAGGAAAAGCATCCTTGTCATTTTGCGGTCAGTAAACTCCGCGCGAGAAAATGAAGTCCGAGTTTCTGTCACCTCCTCGGCCCCCGCACAGCCAGCCGAACAAAAAAAATAATGATTATGTGCCGTGTATATTTGTGCGCGCGCTGTTTTCACTTTTTCGCTTTTAGAAATAATTGCTGTTGGTTGTGTGGCGGCATCAGAGGAAGGGCATTAATGATTCTCAGTGGCCGCGAGGAAACGCCGCGCTGCAGAGGGCGGAGGGGGGGGATGGGGTGGGTGGGTGTGTATGTGTGTGGCGGGCGGGGGGGGGGGGGGGCCTCATTTTCTACTGTCGGAAGAAGTGTGTGTCGATGTGTGCACGGGTGCCTGAATGTGTTTGTGTTGTGCTAATGTATTTTTAGCAGTTTCTCCACTTTGTTGTGCTGCACATATTGTATGCAGCCTATGATAATTACTCCAGCAGTGCGTGCAGGGTTTTTTTTTTTTTTCCTGTGTCTATGACTTTTCATATGCATGTGTGTGCGTGTGTGTGTGTGCACTCGGCGTTTGTGCATGGCTGTCCTTTTTCACGGATTAGCTGGTGAATGCTGCAAGAGGATGATCAGACTGGGAGCACACCAGGGCTGCTCTGCGATCACATAGGGATTACGGGGGGATATGGAGCTGTAGTGCATTCCAGGCCCGCCTCCAGTTAGGCTCATCTCCGCCACGCTACCCTCACACACACACACCACTTTAATTGCCTTTGCTTCTTTCATTACTTTTATTGCCTCTCCTCTGCATCGCGCGCTCCCTGGGCTTGTGGAAAGGTCATTGTGATGGCGGCGGCGTGCTCGCAGCCACCATCTCTCTCTCTAACTCGCAGGAAATGGCTGTCGGGCTAGAGGTTGGGGGGGGGGGAATGAGTGACGCCGCGGCGTGGCCGCTGGATGTCTGCGCCCCTGGAATTTTTTTTTCCTCCCCACAAAGTCCATTATTCATGATTTCAAAACACTCAACAGCAGAATTATATTTCAAAATGCCACCCAATGTCATCCACATAAATAAGGGAGATTTCATTAGGCGCCGCAGCTATAGATTCTTTCTGTGAGTAGCTGAGAGCAAACGATGTAATTGAGCAGAATGATGAAAGCCAACGCATGATGATTATTAAAAATGGTTGTCATTACCTAAGAAAGGGAGGAGCTGTGCGGGAGCACTGATAGCACGGGGCTATATTTTCCTGCCGAGGCATCAAGGAGGTTGACAGGCTTGAGATGAGAAACATGTTTGCGCTTTATCACACGCTCGGTGCGCGACGCCGACGAATGTGGAGATGTATTGGCGGCAGGATAGTTGGGGCCGGAATCGCGATCCACGAAGTGGCCCGAAGACGGCGGTCAAGTCGAACTCGGCCCAACTCGTTCAACCTTGACAACACATGAGGTGTGCGCTGAGGAAGCGCTCCATTTTTTTACCGGGTTCGTAACCTTGTGGTGACAATGCGAGGATGTTCACAGTGAAATCTACCAACGCTTTTGTGCCTCAGGTTTATGCGTTTTTTTGTGTTTTCCTGTCTTTTGTCGCTCTTCGTCCCCCCGCGAGGCTTGTTCCTTGCGGGTGAAGGACTCCGGTTCTTGGAGGGAGGCCCAGGCGAGTGGAGGCACAGCTGCCAGTAATGGGGAGGTGTGTGCCCCCTTAATAAAAGTAATGACGGGGATGGCTATGCTGGTGAGGTGGCAGTCATGTCCCATGCATAAGCTTCACATTCCAGCCAGCCCTTTAAAGGTCTCCTCCTCTTCCTTTTAGAGCCCCCTGTGTAACTTTAAAGACTTGAAACTCCCACCTGGAAGCTTATCTATTAAAGCAGGAGCAGCACAGTAGAATAACAGTTGAGGCAGTGAGTGACCGCTACAATGTGAAGCGATGAAAGACGACTTTTACGCGGCGTTCCCCTTTTTGTTTCATGTCTCAGAGATTTAAATTCAGCTAATGTTGTTTTTTTTTCTAGGTTGCAGTTTGCTCTCATGTTGAGCCTTATGTTATGGGATGTTTTAAGGTCTTCAAGGAAACTTCAGAATGTCTCCGACTGAGACTAAACGGTGTCAGAAAAAGTTTCCATCCTCCAGGAAAACCGTGGAAACGCTGCCGTACCTCTGTCAGGCCTCTACGTGGTGGATGCACACGAAAACTCAGCAGATGAAATTGCAGACGTGGAGAAGAGAGGGATCAAAATATCTTGAGAAAACTGGTATACATATAAAATAAACATACTAATGTGGATAATGGAGAAGGGACTTCTCTTCTTTAGTCATATTGTGACTTTAAAACTGAGAAAACAGGGAAAAAATGTGAGTTTTTTACAGATTTCCATCGTGTGTTTGGGGAACGCAGGGCTTTGACGTCATACTTTTCCTCCTAAGATGCTATTATGGTCCTGAGAATCTCTTGAAAACCCCTCTAAATCCAGCTCAACGCCACTTCAAACTATGACTCAAAGCGAAACTCTTGAAACAGGGCCTTTTTAAACTTCATGTCCGCCGCCTGTGTCCGGCTTCCTCCCTTCCCCGCGCAAATTGAAGGCTTTGTGCTCAGCCGGACTGCCTTTGTGTCCGTGGGATGCTCTCCGCTGTTAAAAGGCTGGTCCTGGAATGTAAGTCAGGCTTTAATACACACCACTCTGCCGCTGAGATCCCCCCGCAAATGCACAATAATTGGTTTTCATCCCAGGAAAAGCTAATGCACATTTTATCATATCCCAACATTGCTGCAGGCGAGCCGATGAAAAAAACTGGCACAGAAAAATAAAAGAGCAAAGCACGAAGATCATCCGTCTCCGTCAAGACAGAGAAAGTGGACAGAGGAGAGTTATATTTACGTGCCTTTCTTTCAAATGTTTGGGAAGTGCAACCACTTTTTCTGAACTTGTGTGTGTGTGTGACTGCGTGTGTGTGTGTGTGACTGTGTGTGTGTGTGCTTTAATTATTTTTTTTCTTACTGGCATGTGTAAATCCTGATGCTGCAGCTCAGTAAATTGAGGTCAGCGGAATCAAAGCCGAGCTTGATGAGGAGATTTAAAAGGAGAATGTGCAGGTATATGTTGAGGAAATGAACCCTCATTTCCAATCAAATGTTGACTTTCATTTTCCGTCTCCTTCATATATGCACGTTTGATCATTTGTCAAACCGAGGCATCAAAGGAGCGTTGTACCAGCTTTCAGTATTGTCGCCCGATTGCCGGATTTCACTGTCGCTGATTACTTTGTTCATTAGCTTCAGTGGCAGTTCAAAGTTGTCAAATTGAGTTGCACGAAATTGCTGCCGCGACACCAAGGCGGGCGTCATTCTTCGCCTCCATCAAGAGTTGTGCACCAAAGCTGAAATTGTACTAAAAGTGCCTGTGTTTAAAGACAAGATGAACGTGCAGTTCATATCACAGGGAACATGGTGTGATTTGGGAGTGGAGCAGTTCAACATGAGCTCCAACCTACTATGCTTCATTAGGAAGAGCATATTTACACTGATGATAATCACTTGCTGCTTACTTGTTGCACTGAGATTGTGTTTCGATGCGATGTGAGACCGAGCTGAGAAAGTAAATGATTTGATGAGACTGTAAGCACAAATCAAGGAGATTTATTGGCGTCTTCATTAGCGGGATGTTTTTGCTCCAAAAGAACTCCACAAACTATCAGCGGGGAAACTTCACGATGAGCTGCCAAGAGGACGGCCTCGGCCGGTTTCTCGTCACAGTTTTGTCTCTTTTTGAATGGAACTGCATGCAGCTGTATTGACTGTGAACATGGAAACCAGCAGATCAGATCAATCGGCTCCTCCACATGTTTACACTGCAGAACAGGCGGTGTGAAAATATGAGATCTAAACACTAAACTGGAGCAGACAGTGACCAGTGAATTCAGCTTTCCATGAGGCTGTTTACTTTCACTTAAGAAGAAATCCCGAAAGAACAAATTTGAATGCAGGATTATATTTCTAGACGTTTGATTTGGTCAAACTTGGATGTTTTGCAGTGGAGATGAGTCACGTGGTTCTTTTTTCCCCACCCACACAACAGACTGTTCATCCAATTTGCCCCCATCTTTTCACGTGCCACAGTTTTTACCATTAATCAGACACATAAATATGAAAAGTGTGAAGGATAAACTAAACAAATGAAAAGATGATGGATCCAAAACACATCAAAAAATGCGATTTATCCAGCGTTTACTGGTCTACTGAACCCTAACTGACTGCAGCATATTCTATGTACAACACCTACAGGGAGACTCGTGTGTTGAAATCTCGGACTAGTCGTTCTGATTAGACACTTTGGAATGATCTTCCTGAACCACCTTTTGCAGTTATTGTGATCAGCATCCCAGGTCTTGCATTGGCTGAAATGAAAAGAGACTGACTTCTTTCTTCTGACCCCCCCCCCCCCTCCCCACAGAGAAGACAGCTGAGATCCGCTCCATGATTTGGTGACAATCATTTTCCTCCGGACGGGCCTCGTTTCTCCTCCCAAAGAGCAGCACTAAATCCATACCATCTCCTCTCTGCGTATACACGTTCCCGATTTTTTCTTCTTTTTTTTTTCCCGGACTCCTGAGACAGTGTCAGTGACAACGAGGTGGGGGGTGGGGTGGGGGGGCTTTCAGGCAGAGCGTGAGTGTTTGTGGAGTGGTTCATCTCAAACACAGGTCAATAGACACACTCACAAGCCCATCACGGACGCCGCAAAAAACAAAGATGCTGCATAACTCCCGCGAATTTATTGGCTGTCGCGTTGATTTTTCTTATCCTGGGATTAGCATGGGCCTCCGAGTGTTCGCGTGAGTAATGGTCTGTGTTTGGCTGGCTGGGAAATCAGCAGCCTGAGGGCCCCAAACAGCCTGTTTGTAACCTGCCCCCCACCCCGGGTTGTGCCACTGGGCCTTGTCGCTAATGCTCCGTCGCTCTTCCTCTCTTGCTCTCTCTCCATCTCAGAGCAGTTTCTTCTTTACATACAGCGAGGTTTAGCACCTCCCTGCTTATGCACCCACAATGACCCCCCCCCCCCCACTCCATCACCCCCACCCACCCACTATAATCTGCCGGACTCCAGTGAGCCCGTGTCACCCTCACCTGCGTGGCCCAGCCTCGACTGATGGCCAAACCTTGTTAACACCGAAGACACATTTATGCAGTTAAGCCCCAGAATGTTGAGGGCTGCGAGGGGAGTCAGCGATCGGGGGGGTCGAGAGGTGGCCGAGGAGGTGGTCTCACCTCCGCTGCTGCGGTTCGAGCCACCAGAGTTGACAAACTTTTCACCCGAGGACGCTCTGTTCCCCCCGGCCCGACAGATAAGTGTTCGCGGTCGCCTGCGTTCACCGAGACCCCCACAGGACAGTTTAAGCAAACATGTCCCTCAGCCGTCGCCATGGAGACTTTGAACATTTTCTGAATAAAATATGAATTTCACGTGTCGCTCGAGGAAAGGGTTATTTGGCGGTGAGATGGCGTTATGGGCTGAAGCCGCCTCCCTTTTTTTTTTTTCAGCCTTCCCTCAGAGTGAGCCGGGTTTGTGCCACCTGGCATTTGCCTGCAACACATTTCTCATCTGACATTTTATCTCCTCTCCAATTGAAAGCAGGGAAATTGGGGCTGATTGAAGGGATAAGTTGGGGGGGGTTTTTTGCAGTGATGGAAGGACAGAGGCTGCTGGGAGGCCACGCTGGGGAGATGTGAACCCAATCTGCCATGTGTTGACTGTACTGATTAGGGGCTTGTGCTGAGAAGAGCTTCCTCGATCCCCCTCATTCCTTCTGTTTGCCTTCGCCCTCGCCGCCCATCTCAACACAGGCACCGCAGCAACCTGAGTGCCCCCCCAACTCCCCCCCCCCCCCACCCCGTAACCTTCTCAACTTCAGCCATATCACCTACATCACAGGAGACACGGGCGAGCTTTAGTGTGAAATCGAGTCCAATTTGGGAAATAAGGCCTTAACTGAGGCTGGAAGAGGTTTGGGCAGGTTTTGTTGATCCATTAGGAGAAGTGGAGTAAGCAGTTTGATTAGCCAAGCGGGCCAATCTGTGACATGCTGGCGCGTTCGCTCAATTTACGATGGCCTGACAGCACTTCATGAGTATATATTTGTGCCGACGAGACGCACGCTCGGCCCCATTAGGAGCCGCGGGGTTACCGGTGCAAAGTCCAGCTAATGTTTTGGGGCATTCAGAAAGCCTGCGGGGAGCCGGGATTATGGAGGCGGGCCTAAAAGCCGAGCAGAAATCCAGGGAATAATAATACATATATAAATAAGGGATGGAGTGGCTTGGGAGATGCCGGGAAAATAGCACATCTATTCTCACGCAGCACGTTTGTTTATTTATGGCATGTGAAGGGCCGGTCTGGATGCCGGGTGGGGGCTGTGGGGAATACAGGCACAGGCTTTCCCCTCTCTCGTCGTCTGGCTCTCTTGCTTTCATTAAGTGTCATTACCAGTACTTTCAGAAGGCTGGCCAGGCTGAGACCTGACATCCCCTCTACAGATAGTTGGCCATGCATATGGATGTATTTCTGATCCCTCTTATCCACCACTGAGGAGGGGGGAATTAGGCCAGCGAGAAGGAGAGGCGGGGGGGGCGGGGGGGGGGGGCTTAAAGGGTGCGTCCATATCTGACTCTAATGGCAAAGACGGAGCTATGACTCCAATCGAGGGACAGTGTCCACGCTTGGTTTGTTGTCTCGCGCATGCCAGGTTGTCAAGAATTTAACTTGGGATATTTTTTTAATATATATATATTTATGTGAACCCACTTCGGTGCGATCAAACACATTTGACACTCGCGTGATGAATCGTAGTCTCGCCGCAGCCCATACAATGCGGTCACAACGCTGCTTTAAAATGTGCATTTCAAGCAGCATGGTATTCATTAGCAATTTGCTATTTCACTTCACTTACTTTGAGAACGTCCCCAGATTGATGGCCCCGGCTTGTTCTGTTTATTTGTATATCGGGGAATGAAAAATTCATATTGTCGGCTTTTTCCAAGCAGAAGTTATCTGGATTCAGTGTAAATGGTACTTGGGATTAGATTTTCGCAGCAGATTGCTGTTATTAAGGAGAAAAAGCTAACTCCTTTGAGCAGTCATCTTCCTGGGAGGCAATCTATTTCTCTTTCACGCAGCCCGAGTGCTGGACCAGGCTCTTAATGCACTGAAGCAAAAGTGCTTCGGTCCGCAACCTTTCACGCCTTCAGCTCTCCTTTATGTGATTGAATAGTTAATAACTATGAGTCGCCTTTGAAAGCCCGCTGCCTCGGTCCTTCTGAGGCACTTCTCGTCTTTTTTTTTTTTTTTTTTTGTCTGTTGGGCCGCGGCCGTACCTGCCCATCGCCGCGTCTGCCTGCGTGTCTTACTTGCCCCAGATGCCAAGTCGACTGATAGCCCACCTCTCCTGCACCAGCCCCTCGTACTTTTATCTTTGTCTCTCGCCTGACTTGCCACTTGTGTGTCTGGCTGTCTGGCTGTCTCGGGCTGTACATCAGAATTTTGAGGGCTACGGATCAGCTTCTTGCTTTCTTTTTTTTTTTTTTTCATCTCCCGCTTCCTTTTTCTCTTCCTGTACACATTCACAGACTCACACACACACACACACAGTCCCTCACACAGCTCATTAGCCCGTCCTACGCTCACAGCTCTGGCAGAATGTGACCCTGCCTAATTGTGTACCATGCTCATTTGTTCTCCCTGCATGATGTGACGATTGCTTATTTATTCTCCTCAGGGCTCCCATCTCACATTAAAATGATTGACTCATTTCATTCACTGCACATTTTCAAGCTTTATTTGATAAGCTCATTCCCCTTGGCATTCGAATCCCTCCTTTCCCCATGCTTAAAAGTTATAATGTTACCGGAGCACATTATTATTCATAGTCAGGATTGTTTCTCCGGCTAATTATCTGTGTTCGAAAATAATTTTGCACGTGTGATTCTGTTTATTCCGCTGGAATTGAGCGGCACAAAAGGGCAGACATTAACGATGCAGTCGGAGGGGCTGAGGAGCCAATTGTGTACACAAAGCTGGCAGACGCGGTCAACAAGCAGCTTAAGAGGGATTGGGACGCTGTCAAAACTCGGCCGGAATAAGCGGAGCGCATTTGCATCCGGTCGGAATTTACATCTGGTTACAGACGCGTTTCACCGCTGTAAAAGCCATCAACCTTTTTTTGGTCCAATCATGTAATGAGGGAGTGTTTTGACACGAAAAGAAGGATAACAAGCGCTTGCTGATTGGGGATTTGGGCGGCATTGTTACGGCGCGATTTTCAGTCCAGTGTTTTGGTTTTTTTTCCCCCTGCCAGCTGACAGTCAAGACGTTCGTCCTGTAGCTACTGTATATCGACCGCGCTGCCGCCGCCGCCACCGTGACACAGCAACGGCTGGAGTCCTGCTCGGTGCACTGATGGAGTGTGTGTGAGAGTGACAAGCCTAAAAAGGTGTGACTGACTGAGCT
>JASSRZ010000001.1:14398742-14411814 GCA_032164315.1 Malacoctenus gilli
TTTATCAGCAGTAAACATGTGGTTATGATGGACACCTTCTGAAAGATCTTGGCCTGGAGGTCAGAAGGAAGCTGGGAGTAAATGGGCAGCACAGCCAGAGGAGGAGCGTTTTCCAAGTCCTCCAGACGCTCCACAATCTGATCTGACGTCACCTGCAAGGACAAGAACGACATGAGAAAAACAAGTGGACATAAAACTTCCCTTCATCTTTTTTCATCGTTTTGGTTCGAAATGTAACAAAAGTCAAAACAAATGAACGACATCCGCAAGATTCAAGATTCAATATTGTAGTCCGTCAAGATAACATGTCACCCACCTCAATGTCCTCCTGTCCAGGCATGAAAATGAGGATGTCCCCCACCATCCCGCTGAGGTGGATCTGCAGGGCCTGCTTCACAGCAGCCTCCACGTAGTCCTCCTGAGGTGTCTGTGCAGAACCAAACGTAATGTTCAATCTCACCACATCAGCTCCTCTGATAGAAACATAGAAGCTTTACCTACAATAAATATTGAATAAACTGCATAACCTAAATTAGATTTTAACTGAAATACGCAAAATACATTAGAAAATGTGTAGGTTAACTATTAGATTAGAGTTTAGTGTTTATAATGTTGTCATCACCATCAATATCAAATGTTTCAAAGGATCGGGTGGAAATAAAGATGGAGCAACATACCTTACTAAATAAGATGTCAACGGGAAACGTTCTTCCTGGGATGTTGAAAATGGGCACATTACCAAAAAATGCTGCAAATTTGTCTGAGTCCATGGTTGCTGAGGTAACTATCAGCTTCAGATCCGTGCGTCTGGAAACAACCTGCAAAAAAGATGGTCGGAGTGGGGGGGGGGGGGGGGATTTAGTTGTTTTTGTTGCTGAAGCAGAGTTTCTTTACAATTTAGTGGCACACCAAAAGTAATTTTGCCTCAAGTAATGTCAGTTGGCGTTGAACTGACCTCCCGCAGGAGGCCAAACAGCACATCAGTATTCAAGGAGCGTTCGTGAGCCTCGTCCATGATGACAGCACTGTAGTGGTCCAAGTCCGACTCCCTCAAGGACTCTCTGAGCAGGATCCCGTCTGTCATGTACTTAATCAGGGTTTTCTCAGACGTGCAGTCCTCAAAGCGGATTGCATAACCAACCTGCAGGACAATATACATGCAATCGTACACATAAAAAATAAGGAAAACATTCACACTGAATAATGTGAGTAAATCTACGAATTGACCCCCTTAGTGTTTTATTGATTGATGGTTTCAAGAAAATCGGCACTTTTCTACATTCTACCGTTTGACCACTAGATGGCGGTATTATACAGTTAATGACTACAAATCTGCAGACTATTTTTTTTAAAGCAAAAACAAAAAACGAGTACTGAAGGGTTTTTTCCCATAAAACTTCAGCTACAACTAATATTTTACAGCTCCTGTTTTCTACTTTGGAATCAGCAAAGATCTTGCACGTCTTTATTCATTTTCACCACCAAGCTTCTAGTGTTTCTATCAATAAATATAAAACAGATGAAAGTGAGAACCTCTTCGTCACTGTTTTAAATTAGATTTTGAAGCAATGTGGGAGTTGGCTTCAGCTAAAACAGCTGGACCTCGAACCAGCCAGCTCACCTCCTCGCCAAGGTTGGTGCCAATCTCCTCACTGACTCTCTTGGCCACACTCATGGCCGCCACTCTTCGGGGCTGAGTGCACCCCACCATGCCGTAGCTGGTGTACCCGTCCTCGTGCAGGTACTGGGTCAGCTGGGTGGTCTTCCCACTCCCCGTCTCCCCGACAACGATCACAATACTGTTGTCCCTGCAGATAACATTTCCATTCAGAAAGGTTAAACTTATGAACCCTTTGAAAGAACTTGTTTGGAATGATTCTTGTCAAAGGAGACAGAATGTTCACAAACCTTATAATGTTGAGAAGCTGCTGTCTGACAGCAAAGATGGGCAGGTACTGTCTTTGCTCCAGAATGCTTTTCTTCTTGGCAAACTCACTGCTGGCCTCAGACTTCTCTTTCATGTGATCTGCAAACTTCTGCTCAGCTCTAAAAAATAAACAGGAGAAAAAACAGTAGATTCCCCCAATAAAGTGAAACAAAAGTAAGTTGTTTATATATAACTGCAGTTCTTGAGATAAAGGAGAAATCCTAAACATCAGGTCACCTGTAGTCAACTTTGCCGTCCTCGCCCACTGCTTTGCCGCCGGACAGGTCCGCTTCTTCGGTCTTCTTGATTCCCATGATGTCACCCAGTTTGGTGCCTGCCAGTTCCCAGTGTTTGTGCTGTGCCTGCAAACAATGTTTCCCCAGTTATTGTACTGATAACGTAAACTCAGAGCTGCAGCCTGGATCTGCACCAACAGATTTAACACTCGCAACTTTATCCGCTGATATTTGCTCTTCATGAAACAGTGAAAATTAAAAAAAGCTCATCTTTGACAGCTCACCTTCTTACGTTCTTTCTGCTCACGATGTTTACGAACAAGCTGGCTGCCTTTTCGGGAAATGATGGCCATGTCAGAGGTGGCGTCTTTTACGGGAATGACGGGCTCTGGCTGCAGGACAGGAGCATAAACACAATTCAAGATTTAAAACACCCTTTTTGACAAAACAATACCACAACCGATGAAAACACGTATGACAGGAAACCGTTGACGGCACGTGTTTTTTTTTCCCTACCTGCTTCGTGAACACGATCCTTCCATCCAGGAAGGGAGGGACCAGGTTGTGAACCAGCAGGTGAACCTTGGCAGCGTTATCCTCCTCAAAGTCTTCATCCACCTCCAGCCGTTGCACGACGCCGCTCGTCAGCATGCGGTTGGTCTCCCACCGCTCGTTATCCTGAGACAAGAATCAGAGTTTGTCACAATGGTACAAAAAAAGTGAATGAAACACTGGCAGCGTCTTTAAAGATGTGCCTGCACATGAACCCACATGATCCTGATTTCCTTGGCACGAAACGCTGCCGTCGTACCTCATTGATTTGCCGCTTCTGAGCAGATATCCTTTTCTGGGTCTGCTTCTGAAGGATCTGCTCTCTCTTCTTCACATAGTCATCAGAGGTGGTAGTGAAAGGGTTGTGGAACTCATCATAGCCTTCATCCATCATGTACCAATCCCTGTCAGCTTGCTGCAGATCAGAGAAACAAATTGAGACACAACAAAGTTATCCCACAGAATATGATTAAGAAATCGGAAAGGAAAGAAGAAGCGCAAATGAGGGACGATAGAAAGACTCGCCTTCTGGTCTTCCTCCCACTGCTCTTTTTCGTCTTCATTATCAAACATAAGTCCTCCCTCGCCATCTTTCCTACCTGAAGGAGAGACGATGTCTGTCTGAGCACACAGAATTAAAAATACTGAATGTATTTATGTTGAAAGCAGCTTGTTTCAACAAGTTACCTTTTCCTTGAGATAAACGAGGTGTGGAGCCCAAGTGTTTTCGGTCATTGGCCCAATCGTTATACTTGTAGGACGGAGTTGGGAGGGGTGTGTCGTCAGGGTAACGGCCTCGGACTGACCTGTTCAAATGAAATTTCAGAAAACTCAATTTTCCAATTGTATTAAAATATTTGGAGATGTGCCTGTAAAACCATATTATACATCCGAATAAAAAGGAATCTGAATGCTATAAACAGTGAAGTGTCATGTGTGCTTTCAAGTGTCCCCTGTATGCACAAATAAAAAAAACAACAACTTGTTCATACCTGTCCCTCCTCTCACTGTCTCGGCTCGAGCGATGGCTTCTCTCAGAGCGATCAGACTCTCGGAGGGAGGGGGCCGGGGACGGAGACTCCCACTGGGAATGTCTTGTACTGGCGTAACCACTGTCATCCTCATCCCAGTTCGAGCGTGACGGTGTGAAAGCATCTTAAAAAAAGGGGGGAAAAAAAGGCATAAGTTCAGTCAAGCAATTAAATCCATGATCCATCAGGTCACATGAAAACAAATGCAAAGAAACCCATCCAACCAACCTCTGGGACGATGCTGTGGTGTTTGAGGCTCGTCTCGCTTGGTCCCCCGGCTGAGGCGATCGGACATGGAACCTCTCTGCGAGCGCTCACTCCTCTCGCTGCGATCATATCGCTCTGAGCGGCTGCTGCTGCCACCGCGGCTGCTCTCTCGTTCATCTGCGGACAGGAAAAAACTGTTCTCAGCATTCTCAACTTGTTTCTACGTTTGTTTGAGTTGCAAATTTATCTGTGAAACTTTGGATTTTAAGAATTCTAGCAATTCTGAAAAATCACAAAACAAGAAGCAGATCTCAAAAACAGATCCTGAGATTTGACAAACCATCAATACAGCTGTAAACTTTTGTCGTATGATTAAAATTAGGTTACATTCACCTCTCTCACTCCGCCGGTCCCGCCCTTTTTCTCTGCTCCTCTCCTTGTCCTTCTCTCTGTTTTTGTCCTCTTTGGAGGAGGCGTAGACTCCGTGCTCACGTCTGTCTTTCTCTCTCTGCTGGTGTCGGCGTCGGAACTCCTCACTCACACCTCCAGGGTTTGAGGGCGTCTCAGATCCGGTCACTCGATACTTCCTGCTACTAAACGCCACACAAACACACACACACAGGACAAAAATCATTATTTATGATGAATATGTTTGGGCTTATGGCTAGGAGATACATTGACGTTTAAAGTTATATCAACTTTGCTTTGCACACGATTGCAGATGGGCAGTAATGTTTATATCGATGTGGATAATTTCAAGAGTCAGAGTTGATACTGGTCCTATTTGAGATATTAATACAGTCCATAATGCAAAGCCCGATCTCTGGTGCTATATGACTTAGTAGACTGTTCAGCAAAGAACCTGCAGAATTTTTTTATGCCATTTATTAAATTATGGTGGCACTGGGTGACAATTTAACTTACCTCTCTTTTTTCGCATCTTTACTCTCATCATCTTCGTCCTCATCCTCATCCGACCCAGAGTCACTTTTGTTCTCCTCCCAGTCCTTGTAGGAGGAAACCTTTGACTTCTTTCTGTTACCCTCACCATCACCAGAATCCGCCTGTTCTTTACTTTCACGTTCCTTTCGCTTCTGAGCTGCCAGGAGATCTAACCCCAGCAAGGACGTGCGCGGGGTGGGTGCCCGAAAGACGTGAGGCTCGGACGCGGCACTCTTCTTCTTCATGATCAGCCCGCCAACCTGGGCGGTCGGGTCGGCCCCTTCCAGCCGATGCATGGAGTCGTCATCGTCCATCATCCCTGAAGAAAACATGCAGAGGAAATGAAAAGCTGCTGTGCTTCGAGAAATCTGACAACATTCCTGGAAAAACCTCACTTCATGCTCACTGTTTTAATTTATGTATCCATGTAATTCAACTCAATCAGTGGAACTCTGCTGGCAAATCCTTACTGCCATCGATGATGTCAACACAACAAAATGTTAAGTGGCATTTTAAGTTTCCACTGGATAGATAGTATCAATAAGATTATACGGGGTCAGTCGCCATAAACAGACAGCCGGTGAAATCATATTTGGACAAATCTCATTGAATCAAATGTTACAAATGACGTCCACGTCATAAACAGCGAATCCAGTCCGAAAAGAGATGAAATACGATTACTTCCTATTGCTAATTATCTAAACGAAGCAAAAGCTTGTCGAAAGTAATATCAGAGCAATATTTGGCTAATGTTTGAGCTCATGAAGGAGCAGCCTGTATGATGAAATTAATGAGTATCACGCAAATTCATCTTTCGTCTGCAAAGCTAAATTGTCATTAAGACTCCTGGTCACGAAACAAAAATAAATGAAAGATTCATGGCTTACCAACCTTGCACCCTTGTATTAATACGCATCTAATGATGAATCTTTACAAAGTAAAGTTTAATCATACTTACGTCCGTAGGAGCAGCTAGCTGTTAGCCTGTACGCTGTTTAAGTCCCCACAAGAGCGGCAAAACGCAAAAAAGAAAATAACGGCGTTTCTGTGTCAAACACAGAAAACTATCACATGAACGTTAAAAACTAGTTTCACCATTGACGAAAATACAGCCCTCAAACTACAGCTCTTTGTTGTTTTGGATAAGGTTCAAGGGACGGCTTTCGTAAACGCAACGCATCTGTTTACAGGCAAGGGGGCAGCCATTGTAATCCCACAATGCTCAGGGTAACGGAGGGAAAATATTAAAACTTTATTTAACCGTGCTATTTTAACAGAGCACAGAGACGAGAGAGAAGGATCAAATAGGTGATAACTATGGATCTTCTATAAAAAATAAAAATAAAATAAAAATTAGGAAAAAAAACAAACATCACTAAATAAATACAAATACAATGTTGGCATAACGGTGAGAAATGAAAGTTTTGTTGAGCATATATTTTTTCAAGTGTTAGAAATACAAATATATACATCACTTTAAAAATGTCTTGAATGTCTCAAGTTGTAATTCATGGCAACACTTATTTGATCACACCAACTTCATGTATATATCTCACTCGCTTCAAATTTTAATCAGTTTTTGAATTTTCTCACAAAAGTATATCTGTGACAAGATTCATTTACTCTCAAAATTACTTTGACAAAGTCCTGGGTGATCTAAATAACTGGAATGCTGTTTGATGGAATAAATTCGCAAAAAGATGGAACAATAAAATTTCAGGAGCCCTGATCAAGGCGTTACACTCAAAACAACAAATCAAAACTTTACCATAGTTTTTTTTTTTAATAAGTTCTTTTTGATTTGTCCTCATATGTGAAATGTTGATGGCAGAAAAATACTTTGAACTATGAATGAGTGAGTTAATCTACACAATTGTCCACCTTATTGTGTCATATCAGTCAAGATGATGTGAAGGATGATGTTCCGTCCAGTCAAATGAGCTGACAGCTACATATCTGCCTTAGTTATCTTGTTGCAAGGAACTTTAGATATCAGTATCGTACATGCGCAAACATGGGGGCCCCTATCAGTGCGGAAAGACTTCAAAGTATCTGTATGGGATTTGGCCAGAAAGCAACAATGAGGCCAACAGTCAAAACAATCCTGAAAGACTATTTTCAATAGTAATTTCTAAAAGATATTCCATTGCATTTCTTTAAGAAGAATCCTATGATGATTGGAAAAAAAAAGAAGACAAACTGATATTTAAGAAGAGCATTAGTGACATGAAAGGCTTAAGGTTGCTTTTCGGTACAAAATGTGTCAATGTCTGTTTATTGACCAAAGAAGCCATAATTCTGATCAAATGGTTGTACTGGCTGTGTAATATCTCATTATTACTTATGTTTAGGCTAAAGTAAGAATTAGGGCTGAGATTATGGTTAGGTTTGTTGAGTTGAATCCCTCTGGAGCTGTGGGACCTGTTTCACATGATGAGGACTGCTTTCTAAAATCTATGTAGAAAGAATATAAAGAATAATAGTACTTATAAATGTGTGGCTATTTTTACCCTGGGGTTGAGGTTAGGGCTGAAATTAGGGTGGGGGGTCGAAGCTCTCTGGAGCTGTGGAACCTTGCTCAGGTGATTTTGACTGCTTTTATTCAGCATCAAATTGGTTTTTGGCATTATCAACCCTCTTCCCTACATGCGCACTGACAGCGCACACTTGACGACCTTTGTAAATGTCAAAGTCTCGTGATTATAAACGAGTGAATTTGATTGGCTGCGCCACTGAAATTCAAACGCTGATTGGTCAATGTTCATGTGTGTGCCTGGTGGCACAATAACACGTATGTCATTGGTCTGCTTCACATGCCTGCTGATGTGCCGGTTGCAGGGCGATTGACGCTTTCGTAATTCAGCATTGTTTAGCAGATTTGACTGCTTTTCATGTTATCTCTTCCTGCGGTGCCTTCAGGAGCTCTCAGCACTGGCAACGTTTCACAAAGAGGCTGCGAACTGAGTAGGTTTAGCCTTCCATCCGCACTGGGCTAACTGAGGCTAACGGCAGTTAGCTTCCGAGTTTGTGTTTATTATTCGCATTAACGCATTAACGATGGGCGAGGAAGTTAACGACAACACCATGACCGCGGACAGTGGACTCACTGACAGCACAGCTGCTGGAGAAAACGGAGAAAGCGTCGACACCGGCGTGAAGTATTACACACTAGAGGACATCCAAACTCATAATTTGAGCAACGACACATGGCTCATCATCCACGACAAAGTATATGACATAACAAGTTTCCTTGAGGAGGTAAGTGAAGCGTCGTTTCAGCCACTCGTAGCTACTTTACTTTACTAAGTTAGGCAGTGTTGTGAAACATTTGGCAATGTCTCTTCGGCTGAGGCTACTTCCTGGATCTGACAAACGGTTACGTATTGACATTTCGTTTACTCTCACACGGATTCGGTATGACCCCAAATTACCCCAAGGGTGGCGTTTGGTTGACTTAAAATATACTCGGCAAACGTGACTATTATGCGAAAAATACCTAACGCGGAAAATCAGCTGCTTTGAACTGTTAGCTAACACCAGTTAACAGCTTGATAAGTTACAACGCGGCGCTTTCGTAACCGAGGCATCGACACATTTGCATACGAGGGAGAGATAACTGGTGTCACGCGTATTATCGCTGAATTAAAAACCTGAACCCATTGTTTTTTAATTGTAACCACAAGAATACCGAAATACTGCTTTCTCCACACAGGCTACAACAGTTACCCTTTTTTAGTTGTGGACTACTCTTAGGTGTCAGTGGGATTATGATTATGGGTTTTAAGCCCATAGACACGCTGCAAAGGAGCCAAGATTGCACAACGGTGCAGTTAACACGAGTTCAGATCGCAGAAACCACAGAGGTAATTCAGTTCTTAGGCGAGTTAGTAGTGTCAACACAACAAAAGTTGGAAATTGCACAATTTCATGATGTATCATGTGCCATTTTCACACACGGTGTCTTCTTGATATGTTTTGATCACTTTGGAAACGTGGTTATGAGTATCCATCAGGGTAAAAGGATTTTGTGCAGCCACTGTGTATAATGAACCTCTCTCTGTCTTGGTAGAAACAAAACTAATCATGCGGCCTGAAATAAAGGGAGCAGGGTTCAAGTCACTAATCCATTGTGAAGCCAAGCTCTTTCACACTGTGAGATGTAGAAAAAAAAGCAAAAAATGAGACCTCAGCCTTGCTGGGTGAGCTTACTGTGTCATTTAGTTGATGAGAAATAAACTATAAAGGAATGTTGCAGGGAATAAACACTGTGTGAATGAACAAGAATAAATGAACCATGTGTTTTCAGCATCCAGGAGGCGAGGAGGTTTTGCTGGAGCAGGCGGGTGCAGATGCCTCAGAGAGCTTCGAGGATGTCGGTCACTCAACAGATGCCAGGGAGATGCTCCAGCAATACTATGTTGGAGAGCTGCACATGGTGAGAAGATTTCATGTGCTTCTCTGCCTGTCACGTCGCCAATACAATAGTTGGAAAGTGTTTTGTTTTCATGTCGTGTTGTTTGTCACGAACGTTACGGCAGCTGTGAGTTGAAAAGCCTGGAGGACAGTTGGGTGGTGGTGTGACCCGAGGGGTGAACGTAAATTAAGAATGTAAGTGGAGGAGAGATCGGTTAGGTAAACAATTGAAGGAAGGAACGTGAGGAGACGAAGGAAGAACAATGAGAGTTGACAGGTGAAGAAAGGAGTTTGAGAAGATCAGAGCGCCATTGTAAAATATCTTTTGGAATTATAAATGATTGGCTGTGAGGGGCAAAGGGTGGTACTTCTATGATGTGGAAAAACCGGAGCGTGCTTACGGATCCTCAGTTGAGAGGTGGTTACCACGCCTGTTGGTTTTACTGCTCACTCCTTGCAAGTTAAAAAGTCTCTTGCAAAAGCCTGCAGGAGAACATTTTCCTGTCAATAATCATGCTGTTTGAACAGATACTGAAGGGAAACTTGATAAATACCTAATCTTATCAAGCAAAGCACTTCAGCAATGTCACCAGGTCAGTGGGTAAAGGAATCCTGCATGTTGAAAATAAAAACTGCTTCAAATGACGGGTGTTTGGTCAGGTTCTTACTAATGTCCCACCTGCTTTCCTGGATGGCAAAGGATTTAGAGTTGTAGGCACCAACCAACCAACCAGCGTGGTGACTTCCTGTCAACCAAGTATCTGTAAGCATCCAGAGGTTTTAATCCATTACAACAGATGTGCCACCCTTTTTTTTTTTTTTTTTTTTTTACCAGGTTTTTATCAGCTTCACATCAGTACCTGAGTTTACATTCTTTTAGTTGGTTTTGTAGAAAGATTTTTTTTTTTTTATTTGTGCGTTTTGAACAATAGATTTGCTTCTTTGAAGGACTCCAGGCCTTTATGCCGCTCTTTCTTCGAAGCCCTTTCTGAATTAGTCTCACTGGCAGTGATGAAAGAAAAGAAAACTCTGCACTATGCAAATTACTTTCTAAAGTTCAACAGGAGCAAGTATGTTGATTTAACACCTCGATTTCGACCAGTCTTGTGTAATCCTCGCTTTGGAGGCCTGCCGCCCCACATAGTTTCGAAGCCTGCCAGCATCAACAGACTTAATTGTTAGAAGTGACTAAATATCAGGCTTTGGATGCCCTGGTTCAGACAAGCAAAATGAGTATTTTTAAAGTTAGGTTAATCTATAATGGAACTTCAAAGGGTTTGTTTGGTAAGTTCATATGACTGCAGACTGATACCAAGTGTCTCAGAAATGGACTGCTGTGGAAATTGGAAAGTGTTGGAAAGAGAGATTTTACTGCGAAACCTTGACATTCCCATACAGTGTCTTTGCTGTCCTTCTCAACTGGTTTTGTCGGTGGTTTTTGATGGACTGATTCCTGGCATGTTGTGTCTGTTTCTATTGGAAACCGGCATCAAACAAAATGTATTCAATTCATGCCAATTTTTTAGCAAGTGAGTGAATTCTGCCTGTGTTGACTGGCTGTCTTGATGTTTTACTGTTTTCTATTAATTCAGCATGAATGGGGTGACATTATGGGAGCTGGCAATCAGCTACGTCCAATTAGTCACACTTTAGATGATAATCAAATAATCCCAAGTGATTTTAAATACTCTTTTCTACATTATAAGTTTTACTTTCTTTCAGACATTACCTTAAAACTTTTTCTCTTCGCAGGCTGACAGAAAAAAGAGCACTGCCAAAGTAAGTACCACTGCAACTTTAATCAAACACGACATATCCAAAATCCTCTTGATGTCTTTCATGATCCATTTTAATCTGTATTCGTTGTTTGCCTGCAGGAAGTACCAGACACAACTTCGAACGAGTCCAGGTGAGTCATCAAGATTAATGTTGGCCAGCCTCAGTATTCCGAGTTTGTTTTTCTAAAATTACCATAAAGTAACAGTTAGTCTTTTGCTGTGAGTCAACACTGACCACAGCAGTTTTTACCGAACGAGCTTGTCTCACAATTATAAAACTTCATTACGAAGCAAAAGAAAAGAATTAGATGTTATTTACTTATGCAGAGAAGCAAATGTCAAATGTATGCTTCTTGAGTTTAATACCAGACGTTTTCTCCCCCTGCAGCTCGTGGGCCTTGTGGCTTCTACCTGCAGTAGCTGCAGCCGTTGTCGGCATTGTGTATCGCTATTACATGTTTGAACACAAGTCCTAATGAGCGCCGGCCCACCGTTTCCATCCCATTCTTTTCATCTGGAGGCCTTGAAACGTTTGACCAAACTCTCCGCACACTGAACGCACACGAGTGTCGGCATCACCTGCAACCGGAAGAGGGAGGGAGCAGTTTGATAAAGTACTTTTGTCCTCGTCCATCACACAGAGTTCCCTGAATAGGGAGAGGGACTTTATTAGATTGTCTGCCTTCAGTTTCTTTGTTGTTGTCACTATGCCTGTTGTCATCAATGTAAAATGTTGTTTAACTTAAGCCTACTTATGCATTTGATTCTTGTTTGATCTCCAGATGTTTATTGCCTTTTTTCCCCCACATCCAGCGTTTCCATACATGCATCAATGTAACTCAAATGGAGTGAAACATCTTGGACACTTGATATGCAGATTTGTGATTAAAATCAGGATAATTGTCTCTTTCTGTTTTATACTGATTTTTCCCATAACAATGTATTTTCTAAAAGGATACAGTAAGAACACATAATGCAAAAAAACCCTTTCAATGAGATTTAAGTTCATTTCATTCACTCCAGACTCCACATACGTTGGCAAAGCAGTAGTCCATTGCGTTGACCACTTGGATACAAACGCATACTCTTCCCAGTTATGTAAATGCAATGTGAATTTTATGTGTTTGTTTCTTTCTTGAAATTGTGACGAATGACGTCATTACACTGATTATTTAAGACGAGCGTGTGTTCTGATTTGTCCCTCTGATTTTCTAGAGTTGTATCCGAAAAATTGTGTTCATGTTCAACATGCCTGATTGCATAAATGTATAGGAGGATAGATTGTGATGCAGGTTTATTACCCACATGTAACGGGAGACAGTGAGTGACAAAGAACACCTTTGAGAGATCTGTTTGCGTTTTGTTTTTAAGATTATATTGCTCCTCATTATGTCAATGTTATTTAACTGATGCTTTTTTTCATTGTACTCTAATTGTTCTGCATCCTAATCGCACCAATCAAATGAGTGAATGGTGTATCACTGCTGCCAGTGTGGTTTTGGCTCCTTTGGTAAAATCTTTCTCGTTTGGTTGCTGTCGTGGGACTCGCCAGTCGACCTCGTCACCATGGAGCGGGGACAGCGCAATCCACGGTCTGTCACAAGACATGATCGCATACTAAATCTGTATGAAATCTCCAGGTTGCCAGTTTGGCTCCAATATGTTTAGATTTGAATAATTTTTGCATAGGAACATTTCTATATTCAGAAGGTTTGTTATAAACAAGACAATATGCTTCATTTCATATCGCTATATATATATATATATATATATATATATTTACGCAACTGCAAAGGTCATCTGAAGTGTATTTACCATCTGTCCATTCATAAAAGTTTCTGAATAGAACTTGCTGCTATTTTTACATGTGATTACCCGTCATTGTTACAATTGAGTTGGATAATGTCAAAAGATTTAAAAAAAGAAGAAAAAAGTTTCATTTTGACTGCCATTTTCTGTCATTAAAAGCCTCTGAGAAAAGAAAGC
>JASSRZ010000001.1:14411914-14434031 GCA_032164315.1 Malacoctenus gilli
AAGATTTAAAAAAAGAAGAAAAAAGTTTCATTTTGACTGCCATTTTCTGTCATTAAAAGCCTCTGAGAAAAGAAAGCGCTGAAGTTCTGGTGACCTGTCGTCCATAAATGATCGATATACGAAAGAAAAGCGACAAAAACTCACAGGAAGTGAATTCAGCTTGGACAAAGCTTCTGTGTTGCAGAGTGTAATACAGTTTGCTCTCAAAGAAGGTTTTGGAGTTGCTCTGCTCTCTCAGCGTCGACTCTTTCATAAGCTTGCAGCCACTTTGTTCAACCCAGAAGCAGGACCCTCATTATTGTGGAGTTCCAAATGTCAGACTAATGCTGGGTACAAGGAATATGCCCACATACAATTACAGGGTACTTGGTGAAACTACTGTCGAGCAGCCTGGAGGTCCACGGCAGCTAACACCTTCAATTGCAGCTGGCTGCAAGAGTTCTGGCTCACACTCTCATTACACTTCGCCCTCAGATGAGGCAGCTGCAGACGGCCGAGCTGTTTCTGTCGCTGAGCCCCGTCTCTGTGCCCTGTACGGTCCCCACAATCGCTTCATAACTCCAGCTTTAAATAATGTCTCACAATGTGGTGGCAAAGAAAAAAAACTATTCTTTGGTTTGTTAAGCGTGTTTGCCTATAGATCCTGTTCTTTAAATATTCATGAACTAAATATTGAACCATATGTCACAATGGCACTGCGGTAATTTAACACAGCAGAGAAATGGAAAATTTAATAGCCGGGTTTAATTTCACTCTTTGGTCCCTCCTGTTTTTAGGAGCAGTGGGTGTTTGTTTCTTTTAATGTGCAGCTTGAAGCCAGAGACGACGGAGAGTTGAGAAAGTTCAGAAAGTTGCCGTTGAAACGCACAAAAATCTAACATTGTACATTTCTACTGAGAATACTTGATGCAAATTCAAGACTGCAGAAATAAATGGGTTGGAAAGAGTAATTTATCTTTGAGTCTGTTCTAAAGGCTATTACCTGGAAATTGTGATTTGGTGCAAAAAAAAAATAAAGTAAGGAGTCCAAAGAGTGCGTTTGTGCTTCATGCTTCAGTTTCATATTCTAAAATGACCACTTCATGGTATGATATGGGCAAAAAAGAGAATAATACAGCTGAAGTTGGGCCTATGGCTGCTCCCTCACTCTTGTGTTTCTGAGAGAATAGAAAAAAAGGGGTGATTGAAATTGAAGCCTTTCCATCTGCAACATTTACAAGAGCCCTCAGAGCACAGAGTGCTCACAGCCAGCGCACCAATCAGAGCTCATCCAATCATGCTTTTCAGTCAAAATCAATCCGGCAAGGCGTATGGAGAGCCACAGCTCCCTTTTTCAGGAAGCACATCAATTGTTAAGAGAATAACGCACTTAACATATAGGAGAGCCGCTTACACTGCTGTGCTGCTTTGTGGAAGCCAGTAGCCAAGGTTTACACTGAATACTTGGAAAAAGGAACAACTAACTGCGCTTTCTGCCGTGTTGTACCTCGTCTCAAACACATGATGGCACTGCAAACCAATGTGTCTTACACAGTGGGAGCTTTGCATCTCCATGGCCAGAAAAAGTACTGATGTAAACCTCTATGTTACCATGTTTAATCTGACAATTGTGCTCTCTCTCGTATATCAGGGAATTCACTTGTGCTTATCTGCTGTGTGTTTTATGAATAGAAGAATACAGCATGATCTCATTTGGCATGAGAGATATTGTGCATTATCCTGCCGCATATTTGAAATGACCATTCTGGTGTTTCCAAACATCTTGCACTCGCACTCGTGTCATGTATTTCAGTTGTAAAGAAAGCCTTTAACAACCCAGCCAAAACAGCCAGTTAAATAAAGCATTTCATTTTGTCAGATCTAAGTTCTGTGTTGTAGTCCATCACCATTTTCCCCAAGTCTTTCAGGAAAGCACAACAGAGCTGTGGCTCATCGATGAACCATTGAGCAATGCTGCAGAAAATACCGGCAAGGAAAATGAAGATTGTTATAAGGCGAGCAGAGATAAGCATCATTCCCCATGACTGGACTGCCTGTCATTTCTGTCTGCAGCCGTCCACCAGGAGAGCCGAGGCTGCTAATGCACAACACTCCAGAGTCCTGGGAGACCTACTCGGCAAAAACCTCAAACAGCTGGAAAAACACTTATGGATGCTGCAGCAACATGATATCTGACAAGGTCCGTGTTCCCCTGGAAAGGTCACGTATTAGTGCCGCTCATAGCCAGCATGATGCCTGTGCAGGAGGATAACATTAAAACTCAATACCGTTTGTTTTGGCGGTTGTTGTTTTGGGTACACGGGGACAGTGGAGGGACAGCCCCACCTCCTTGGAATCCCACGTGAATTCTGTAGCGTCGACAACTGCACCAAAAGGTTCAGTGAAAAAGAAAGCACTCAACTCACAAAATTACTTTTGTTTAACTGAAGGACAAAGAACGACAGCATGACTTTTTTCTCGATAAGCAACGAACTTTTCTATCCAGACTAATCGCATTTCTGTGTCTTGTCTGAATGATGTATCGCAGGAACATGACTGAATAAATCAGCTCTCCACAAAATGCACAATGAGAATGAATTCATCTTGCTGCTCGTTACTGAACTATAGTGATCTCGTCACAGGTAACGATGATAAACCGCCTGTTTGAAAGTCTTTCTGAGCCAACACTTGGTACACTGGTACAATGAGGCAACTCGTGAATGCTGTTGCATGTCTTTCTCGTGTCGTTCATTCATCGTCCCAAAGCCCGCTGCAGGTTCACTCAAACTTGTTCCCATTCGTTCGTCAGAAAATGTTATCTCAATTTTCAGATTTTCCCTGCTATTGTTCTCGCAGTCCACACTCAAGGATTCACCTGTTATCTAACATGACCCTGGTAGGTAGCAATTAGCATAATCAGATTCAAATTATTCATCAAAACTCGACAGGTCATCAGTCGAAAATCTATGCAAACCTCATCAAAATATATATTACATGCTAATTCCCCACACGAATAAAGAGCCACGTACTGATCGAAGTGTTTTACTGAAATGAGTTGCACCTCCTTGGAGATTAAACAACGGGAACACTATCTTTAGACTTTAAGGCCTTGTTTATTGTCTGCTAGCGATGATACAGACGAGAACATTAGATGTGTCCAAATCCGACTTGACTTCTTCTGAATGTTGGTATTAAATTCAGATTTTGTGCAAAGTATTCTGTTTGAATAGAGTTTGTCCGTAGTCATACGCGTCTACATGTACCATAATTAAACCAAGTCTGGGTCATGGTGAGCACCAACGCCCACTCTGACGCTCACCCTCACACCTGCATTTGAACCAATAGACAGTGTAGTGTTGGAACTACCACACAAGGGAATATTTAAATTGCTGGAGTACCTATAGAAAACCTCTGTAAGCACAGGGGAAAAAATTCATGGAGTAAAAACCTTGTCTGATCGCAGATTTAAACAAGGAACCTTTTCGATGCACAACAGCACTCATCACTGCCCGCTGAGCCACGTTCCATTTTTAAAAAAAAAACCACACACACACTTTAGGATCAGAAGTAAAAAAAGAAAACCCAAACACCAGTCGCTTCGACTGAACCCACACGTTTTGCATTCTGCGCGAGTTGTACAGCAGCAGAGCGGTTCAGCGACAGCGAGCCGCACTGTATTCAGCCCGACATGGCAGGGCGGCTCATGCAGGTACATGATGTCACAGGAGTGAAATATCTCATGAGAGTGTGTGTTACACCGAGCAGCACCGCTCCTCTGACAGGTCTATTTTGTTCGTAGTAACACGGCGCGCAGCAGACGCCACACAGCCAGCGGAGCCACTAAGTTAAAAAAAATGCTGACACAAAAGACTGGGACCATTTAAAGGCATCATGCTTTATTATACAGATTGTCCATAAATCCAATAAACATATTTGAAATTTTCATTTTAGAAATTCAGTAAGAATTACAATTAAATACAAACAAAAGGTTGTTTTTTTTTCCAGTGACTTTTTTTTTTTATGCCATCGTTCACCTCGGCAACAACTTCTGTGCTGGCAACACCAGGCAGCGAAGTAAAGCTTACAAACAAATCTTATAAAATGGGACTGCATCTCTGGTTCCTCCCCAGTCGTTTTCATCATCAACTTAAGATCAAAATGAGCCTTCATGTGACTGAACGCAGTCCAGGCCAACGTGCCCAAGGTGAATGTGTTTTGAAGGTGAACATGAGAGAGAGAGATCTTGGGTTTAATATCTCAAAATAAATTATGATAGTCAAGAAAACGTACCCCAACTTATATCTTTCCAGCTCAAATGTGGTGACCTTTCTGTAGAGGAGCTGCTTAATTACATTCCTCCGAGTAGGAACTGAAACGCTGAGACTTAAAGGTTAACTTCTTCTTGCTGTTATATGCCAAAGTCTTTGATGCACAGTTTAAAAATGAAGACGACGGAGATGGCCTTAGTCCTTCAAAGTGCTTGTAATTGGAAAGTGATGTTCACAAACGACATATATGAAAAGAAGCTTAGATATCAGTTTTCTTGTGATGAGCTAATTGATGGGCCTCAAATGTCTGTAATATGTTGGCAAATGCAATAGGCAAAGGTTGATACAGTTTAAAAGATGGATAATACAGCTGTAAACTGGCTAACGGCGGGCAGTTCTAGGGCCCATACGAGTGTGATGACGTACCTTAAAACAAATAAAAAGCCTGTTTAAGAGAATGTTCCGACGTGTAAAACAATTCAGGGGGAAGAGAGTGAATGAGTAAAACAAAAAAAAATCCCAAATCAATTTTAAACGGTGTTTAAACTGTGTTTCAGTTAACTGAACACTGTTTTCAAAATGTAGTTTTGATAAAAAAGAAAATAAGAAAAACTTGGATTAATAGAGATAATTAAGAATATATTGTATCAGACTGTACAGTGGTAGTTCCAGATACTTGCTATCACATCCCGCCTCAGTATCAAACCATTTGCACTAACAACCTATTACACTTCATCTTGCCCAACGACAGGTCATCTGCATAGTTGTGATTGTCCAGCCAGCCAGACAACGCAACGTAAAAAAGAGGGTACTGACCAAGTCCTTCACCAGACCAGCGGTGTTGTTCCCGAGCAAAGGTACTACGCCACACTCAATAGGGTGCAGGTGGAGGACACGCTGGCCGACCGCCCGTGGACGCCGTTGTTGTTGTCCAGAACCCCAAACACAAACTGCGCCTTGGAGTCGCCACAGTCGCCGAGCGTGCCGGCCAGCGCGGGGCAGACGGCCAGAGCCAGCCGCTGGACCACCAGGTGGAATTTCTTGCGGAAGCTGCGGTTTATCCAAAAGTAGAAGATGCAGTTGAGGAAACCGTTGCAGGTTGGCAGCCAGACCACCACAAACTCGACCCACTCTGGCACAGTGCTCCCAGAGACTGCTGTGAAATGGGGGGGGGCACATGGAAACAGAGGTTCAAACAAAGAAAAGAATCCACAACTTGAAGTAAAAAGAAATTTTCAGGGTGTTTTCTGCTAATTTTTAGGGAGGAGAGTAATTACTCGTGACCTTTTGCTGTTCTGGCCTCATTAAGATTAAACCTGGTTCATATTCGGTCCCTGATCTATGTCAACTCACGCTAATCAAATGCAACGTTAAAAATCACTTTCTAGGATTCAAATCTTTTTCTTGAAAGCTTAAAGCTTCAAAGTTATACTCTGAATGCAGAGGTACAAAATTAACTGTTGAATTTAATTGAGAGGAAGAAAGGATTTAGCAGTGAGTTAAACATTCAAACAGCAGCAACACCCTGAAGTTTGAGACCGCCGCCATCAAACTGCGCAGCTTATACTTCAGATATTTTGAAGCTCTCTGTGAAAAGATATTCGCTTCACAAAATGTTGCAACTCCACTCTCAGTCTTGATTGGACGAAGATAAGCACATGGTCGGGGTAATTAAGAAATGTCAAGTTTCTGAGTCATAAAACTGGCCTCAAATCGGTTTTGTCAAGCCCAGAAATATATAAATAACCCTGGAAACTGTTCCTCTGAGCACAGTCCCACATTAAAATTGACAGATTGATAAAGAGGAGAAACTGTGACCACTTGTGCGATTGAAGAAGGGCGGCAGTTTTGTTCATTTGGAGTCTGAAAGCACAATATTATAACATCAAAAAGGAAACTACTCAATCTCTCACACATGTAACAACTACTGTAAAACTGATGAACTCAGACAATTAAAGTTATCAAATTCTGAATGATCACAGCCAAGAATATGAGAAAATACACACCAGCAAATTAAATATAAGTGCTTAATTTCAGTGGCCTGCAGGGAAGATTTGATGTGTTTCTGTGAAACCGAAGCGAGTTTAAAAGGAAGAGTTTTAGCCTCAGGACGTTGACTTATTTTAGTTTAGGAGCCACATGCTGACAAATAAAATCTCGAGTGAGTGAAAAACAATGCAACATCCAGAGTATCTGCAGTTCCAGCAGCTCCCATGGATGCTGCTGTTCAGCTGTATAGGCCTTGCGCCCCTAGTGGTGAAGCTTGGAATAAGATCGAGAACCCTAAACTCATCACATCGACGCTTATAGGACCACAGAAATTTGATTAGATTCTGATAGTTTCTCCATTTAAAGGTCCTTTGGGTCTTGGGGGCATTGAGGTCACCAGATTTCAATGACTTTGTCTTGTTTTTAAAGTCAAACACTCTGGTGGTCCAGTTTTTGCTCAATGGCCACATGTTTTCCACCCGTGATTTTGCCAATTTCCGGGCTCCCACGTTGACCCTGTGATGTTTTACTCACCGTTGTAGATCATGACCGCCATGCACGGGGTCCAGCAGGTGTAGTAGGCCGCCATCACGGGTACGAGCACCCTGGCTGCCATGTTGCGCCGGCAGCGACGCGCGCAGTCGAACTTGCGCAGTTTGAGCCTCTGTCTTTTGGCGGCGCACCACACCCTCAGGTTGGCGTAAGTCATGACGATGGAGCAGGGGAAGAATATGAAACACGTCAGGCTGAGGGTGTACCCGACGTTCGTGGCGTAGGACGGGTTGCAGACCAGCGAGGCGGTAGAAAAGTGGACCTCGATGATGCCGTCCGGGAACGATATCGGCAGGAGGAGGCAAGGAGGGAAGCACCAGGCGAAGGCGATCAGCAGCAGCGTCCTCCTCCGGGTCATCAGCGACGAGTACTGCAGCGGGTAAAACACCGCGATGTACTTCTCCAGGCTGATCGTGGCCAGCGTGTACATGCACGTGGAGTAGACGGTGGAGTTGCAGAAGGCCACGACGTGGCACAGCGCGTCCGGCCCTTCCGTGTAGTCCTTCAGCAGACTCACCCACAGGTTCAAGGGCATGACCAGCAGTCCGAAGGCGGAGTCTGCGGCGGTGAGCGACAGCAGAAAGTAGCGCGAGTTCCGGGACCAGCCCGCCACCGAGGAGCTGATGACGAGCAGGACGGCGATGTTCCCCAGAGTGATCATGACGCCCAGGACGATGATGATGCTGACCTTGACGGCCCGGTGCGCCAGCTCGTGCACCGCGCGAGCGTCTGACAGGTTGGAGACGTCAGACGTGGAGAGGTTAAGTGTTGTGTACATTGTTCTTCACTGTGGCCTAAACGCCATCCGTCACATGAGATGAAAAGACGGAGGGGGGGAAAAAAATAAAGGAGGAAATCTGAAGTATGGGCGGAGATGTGCAGTTACATGAGATCTGTTGGAGAGCGGCGCTGCAAGATGGAGCTTCCTCAACAATCAGCAGCACACCTGTTGCAATTAGTGTTGGACGGCAACTGCGAAGGCTCAAAATGGTGTCAATGAAGGCTGTGTGTTTTGGGCTTGTTTCTTTCTTCAAATTGATTGATTTGTTTTTATTTATACAATTTTTTTTTTAAAGGGTTAGGACTTCACTTACTGGAGCTACTCAGACTCACATACCCATCACACACCCAGTTTGAGTGTGTGTGTGTGTGTGTGTGGGGGGGGGGGGGGGGGTTGCTTGTCACTATTTGCCCACTGATAGTCTGGTGACCTGTTCAGGGAGTAAAGGTTCACCAATGTCATCAACTCTCACCTTCTGTGGACTAAAGGTCGACAACTGATTGAAAAATAATAAAGAAAGAAATGAATGTTCGGTCTCTTTTCCAAGGACAAAAGTCAAACATCTCGGATAAATAAGCCAAACGAAGTTTAGCATGTACACGTAGGCTCTTTTATCTCTTTGGACTGAATACAAGTGGCAATGGCAACTGAGAATTCAGCCAACCAACCTCAACATGCTTATGAACTGTGGGAGGAAACATGTGAGAAACACATGCGCACAGGTAGGCCATGCAGACCCCCCTACAAAAGCCCCACACTCCCAAAATGCAAAGTGAATGATTAGTAGGCATCATCGAGGTCCACTTTTTTTATGCAACATTAATTTTTCTCAGCACTCTTAACATGCAGTTTTTCTTTTTCAAGGGGTTCAGCGGGCCAGACAGTTCAAATATCTTGAACCCGTGAAATAAAAACCACAGATCTTCTGTGCTCGAAGAGTCAGTCTGTTTCTTCCTGTAAGACCAGACGGACTGCTCAGTGGTTGTAATTATTCTGTCCTTTGTTGCTGTGACGTGGTCTCTTGCTGGTGGGATTAGTCTCTGAGAGATTACAGTCAGTGTTACCAGAGAGTTTTAATTAATTGAACAATATGAATTTCTTGAATAAAAAAAGAGATTTTTCTCTCTTCGTGCACACTTATGACACGTATGAGTGTTGCATATACAGTATATAGATCATATAGGTAGACTCATACTGGAACTGGAGCCCATCACTGATTGTGTGTTTTGTTCTGTATTATTCTTTTGACAGGTTTTAACACAGTTATTTGGATATGTAGGCTCAACTGCAGGTCTCCAAGTTCAACGGTCAAATTGTATTTATTAACACATTGAATATGGCCACTGAGGAAAACCCCAATTAGGCAAAAATGTGTAGCAGCTAAACCTTGTGCTCTCTTTTGCTGTAATAATGCAATTAGAGAGACACTCCTCGCAGAGCAGGGCTTCTGTTTGATAAAGCTTGAGGCAAATATTGTAATTAAAAACGTATTGTTTGCAACAGCACTTCTTAATTATGGTACAAACTTGTGGAAAGAGCTCTGGCCTATGATGACTATATTAAAATAGCTGTTTTTGTTGGAAGCGATGCTGGTAGGGGACCAGAGGAGCCACTTTGAAAAGCATTCACAACCAATTTCATCAAGCAGCAAGTTTGCAGGCTACTCCATCTTGGCAGGGTTTTCTCACCCGCAATAACAACGAGTCAGTCAACAATTCATCACCACCAAAAAGGTCCCCCTGAAGAGGCAAACTCTGTCAGCCTGACATATCACAACCAATCATGGTCCAATTTCCACCATCAGTTTTTCCTGCACCCCCTCCCCCCTCTCCCTGTTTCAAGCTGAAATGCCTCTTTGTTTTTTTTTGTTTTTTGTGGGGCTGCACTGTTGAGTGGTAGCTGCCAATGTTCCCCTCAAAGAAAAAGCCACTGCAAGACACGAGGGGGCAAAGCAAAAGGGCAGTGGAGATTGTCACTGACCTTTCCCACCCAGGTAACCATCTGTTTCAGTGGTATTTTTCTGTGTGACAGTCCTGCCGTTAAACAGCACACATTCGGGACGCGCTTCCCATCTGCCTCTCCACGTCCCCGGGGACTCTAATCCCAGCAATGGTGCATTATACTTTCCAACGCGTCTTAGTGTCATCCAATAAAACCCATTCAAACTACAACCAAATGATTCATGAAAAATGGCCTTTCTGGAAATGGATGTTGCACGTGCAGGTTATTGTTGGAACATGTAGAAAGCACTTGGATCAATGGGCAGGTGAAATATTTCCAATAAAAAAACCTGTACAACAATATTACATCTTTAACTGTGTGATGCTATTTCCCTGCAGAATCCTCTACTGGTCATCAATCTCACCGTGTCTCCTTAGAACCTGTCGCTAATATTATTAATTCTAACTGCAGATGCTACAATGTGCCGTGGGAGTGATCTGTCCTACACACACGCACACACACACACACACACACACACACACACACACACACAGAGGAGAAAGACAGTAAATATACATGTATATACAGTGCAGGAGCCTGAGGCACACAGCTTTGCAGATCCCGCGCTGTAGCCAGATCCCCCAGAGGAGAACTGACAGCTATCTGTGTTTGATATATGTGTTTCTCACGCTCCTAATGAGCCCATTTCTCTTGGTAACATCGAACATGAGGCCTGGAGGAGGGACTGGACTGAGGCTTTTGGGTTAATATCCTCTCTCCCCTCCCCGCTACTTTCATTTCTTGGTGTTCATTGCGCAGTCAATTGCGAACCCCTCACCCGATTCCCATCGTGAGAGGGCGTGGAAGCACATTCGCAGATATACTACAAGACTACATGAGGACCAGATGAAACTTTGATGACAAATGGAGGCAATCACATCTAAAATTAGCCAAACCACAAAGCACAGGTATCTTCTGCAATCGTTTTTTTCCCGAGTATGGCTTTAAGATTCGGCTGAGGAACAGAACAAAGTTTTTTTTTCTCTCTCTCTCTGAGAAACGCTCTCATGCAAAGCAAACCACCCGGTGGATTTGGGAGGTGAAGACTCCCGATACAGGCTGGGTTCATCTTTTGTGGCATCCACACCATGCGGTGCAGCAATCTTCCTCTGGGTCACAGCATCACTCCCCATGGGGAAACCTTTCTCTCTCCTCGAACTGGTTGTCAACCTGTCACAATAGACATGCTGTGACTTTGAGGGATGTCGCAGCCTTTCAGGTCCTTCTGACCAGCCGCAACATGCAAAGGGGCGCCCTGCATTTGCTGCACAGCAGGCGAATTGATGAATTTATAATCTAGCTTTCGCATACTATTTATATCCTGACCTACAAATGACTCTATGTCAGCATTTAACTGTTGATTACTCTGTATTTTCTCAAGTTATTCAAAACCAGAAGGACTGAACAAATGTTTAACAAAAAAATCTACTTTTTGTTTCAAAAAATAAGGGTAATGACCAAAATTATATAAAAATAAATCACTTGAAATTGGGCAATGGCTTAGCCACCCCTCACTGCGAAAACTTGATCCACCTCTTTGCTCTCGAAATGTTTTTTTTTTTGAGAGCTCATTGACTCTTGCCCTAAATGAATTTCTTCAGGTCAGTTTTTAGAGAATGACCCGACACACATTTTGAAGAAAGACAGGAAGGTACTTTGGCCCAGTTCCTTCTCTTGTACAGTAGTTCATTCATAAATTCATCTGTGACTTTTGAAAAAAAAACAAAGTGAAAACAGCTAAAAAAAAAAACCCTTTCCGCAATCCTGAGGTGTTTTTTAGGTGACAAAAGAGCAAGTGGTGTGTGCGTGTTTCTGTGCTGGGTCCGCGTGTGTGGGTGTGTGCACACACAAGCAGTACTTGCCCAAAGGTGCATGTGTAAATGTAGCTGATCCCATGCGGACATGAGTGAGATAGAGAGAGGATGAATTTGTACATGCTTGCAATTGAATATCCTGTGAGTGGGTGGACTCCTCCATTGGCCACCTACTGCACAGCACTTCCTGATGTGGAGGAAGGCAGCCATTGATTTGATCTGTCTGTGCGCGTGTGCTCGTGCATGCAAGTGTTTGTGTGGGCAGCGCTGCTATCTAATTCTCCCAATGGTTGATGCACGATGTTTAGAGGAGATAGTATAGCGGAGAGGTTTGATGGGCAATTGTGTGAAAACCTCATGCCTGTCCTGACGGTCCGTCTCGCAGATAACAGCTCTCTGCCAGCACAGACAAAAAAACCGACCTGGCAGGTTGGAAGTTATTAAAGTGGTGTCCAACATATATCCTTTGTGTGCCTACGGACCGATTCGTACTCCCTGGGGACTCAAATAAGGAAGACCACCTCATGCTGTGCGCAGAGATAAGTGCAGAAGCAGAATAGAGAGATCCCTGTAAGTGCTGAAGCTTGTGCTTTGTGCAGCATATCAAAGACAGAGGTATAGATTATTCATATTCACAATTGACATGACGATTTTATGCAAATAATACTCATACAGATCTGCTTTTGCATAATTCCAGAGGCTTTAATCTAACGACTGTCTTTACCAGAAAATGCAAGACTTTTAACTCACAGGATATTAAAAAAAACGGGAGGTTTTCTTTCATTGTTGATCCTCGCTGTTAGAAAGAAAACCTACTGGTAGTCAGAAAGGAGCAGCAAGACAACAGTGAGATCTTTAATGATCGAATTTGAACAGTTGGAGCGAGCTTGTCACAAGGGTTTGAGAACCACGCTGTGTGCTGTGTGTGTGGATGGAGAGATAGCAATCTGGTGCTCCACATTCCTAAAAAAAAAAAAAAAAATCCCCGGTAATTTAAGCAGCACATATTGACCCTGTTACACAATGTTTGTATGTCATAGTGCCTCTGCCTCACTCCCTTGTACAAAAATATCTGCTCTGAAGCTAGAATTTCAGCCCGGCATAAGAGCTATCTTCCCTCCCATTTTGAAGTCACAGCTATTAAACATCAGGGAAAAATGTACTTTTGCTTTGGTTATATTCAGAAAAATTAACCTTGATGTTAAGTTATATGCATCACATTTTTTCTCCACAGCAAAGCTTTTCAGGAATTGGAAAAGTGTTTGGTCAAGGAACCCAAACGATGCTTGAGTGCTGCTTCAAACTGCTCATGACACTGTATTGTTATCAGTAAAACGACATAAAATAAAGTAAGGGTTTGATTCCTCACTTGTCGATGCGTCTGACAGGTGGTAAGTGGCGTCACACACACTTTGATGCAGCGCGCACAAATGCACACGAGCAAGGCAGCAAGCTTTTCTGATCAGTCTTATTTTGAATGCTGTTGCTTCACAGTGACCTGAGCGAATTTCAATGAACAACAAGCATTACATTACAGAAACATACTCCCACTGTGAGCTTCGTGCATTATTTTCAATCCATGCTACCTGTTTTGACTTTATTCTTCTCCAGTGGGGAAAAAAAAACCTGTTGTATAAGTGGAACATGATGGCAGGTCATTATTATGAAAGCTGAGGCAGTCATAGAGTAAGACGTCAATGATTGCGTATCTTTATTGTCGCCAACACGTCACCCTATTCAAACTACAAAGGTTTTTGTTTTGGCAAGATTTGGCAGTGCAGCAATCGTTTCCATCTGTGTGGGTCATTAAAAGATATGTTGAATTGTGTACAGTGTGTGTACACAATAGCATTGTTGTGGAAGAGCAAGAAAAACAGGAGATGCTCCTTTTGTGAAGGAAACAGTTTAGTTTCTCAGTATTTCCTGCCTGAAGCGCAAGACCTCTGCCACTGCGTATCCAAGAGGTCGGGCAACAGACAAAAAGCAACAAGTTGTTTGCTGCAGGACTTTCTTTACGATGTCTCAAGCCCCCACCCACCATCCGCCCAGATACGGCACGGAGAGGAACTGAACATACCTGCCTTTTACTTCCTTGTGCGTAACCAGGACACAATTCGGCTCACACAGAGCAGCACCGCTGACCAGCTTCAATCAAAATCTCATTTAGTCCCCCGACTACGAGCGTAGTTGGTGACTTTCTCTTTCATCAGTTGGTTCCTGTTGATTACACGGAGAAGTGTTTATAATGTGACGTCATCTTTGTGTGCGTCAGAGCTTTGATGCCGAGTTACACGCAGAGAATAACAATGAGTCCGCCGAGTGCATATTTGTGCCTGAAATGTCTCTGCCTTTACATTGATGGCAGTGCTTTTGTTCCTTTCCTGCAGCTCTGGTGTACTTCCCTCAGACTTTGCAAGGTCTCGAAGCAGCCTGAGAGGCATTCAGCCAGCCTGTGATCAACACTATGTGTAAACAAAATAGATCTATGGCCCTCAAGAAAACATTACCAGACTTTTGTGTTTCTTAAAGAGCCGTGTTGGGTGTAATAACATCACTTCTGAACTCAGCCCACGTCGAAAAACAGCAATAACTCGTGTACATGTGAATGGATAAAAACAAACCATTTATTGTTTTTTTCTTTTCTTTTCATTCCAGTCCTCCAGACAACTTTACCAAGCATGGCTAAAAACAAAAGGCCAATAAACATGATAAACAATGGAATGGATGAAATGTTGCCCCAAGTGGCCACACACTGTTATTACATAACACAAAACTGTCATTTTGTGAATATTTTGAAGCACCAGATGAGTGAATCACCACTAAAAATTTAATCAGTTTCCCCCTGAACCACTTGTCACCCACCCTGCAAATTTTAATCCATTTCATCAAAAACATTTGTAGGGACCCTGTTATAACAGGCAAACAAACTCAACTGATACAACTGTGGTTCCTTTCATCTGTCCTGATGCGACAAGGATCTGAGGAGTTCTGGAGTTGCCCGCTGAAAAGTAATTGTTAGCATGTGAGTACTGCTGCTTCACAGCTTGATCCTGCTGGCTGTCAGGTCTCTCTGTGTGAGGAGTTTGCATGTTTCCATGTGTCAGAGAAGCTTCCCTCAAGGTAAACTCGCTTCCTATTGTCCTACAGAGACATTCTTTTGAAGGGTAATCATCTGCTGCAGTTGCCTTGTGATGGTCGAGGTGTACCCTAGCTTTCACTCAAACACCCCCCCCCAAGGACGCCAGTCTGGAAAAAGATGGCATAGATGACATCAAGTGCCTATATTGATTCCCGTCAAGTAGTTGAATGTAGTGAGGTCGTTCTGGTTGAATGGCTGAAATTCTCCACATTTCCAGCAACTGGTTGATCAATGAGCTCTAGGAAGAATTTTTTTCTTATTATTTTCAGATGCATTTAAGAGTGAATATTGATTTTTATATATACAAAGTCTGTTCCTGCTGTAACTGTTGCAATTAGCAAACAAAAGGAACAAATTGTGCTGAGGAAACGGAATTCCCACGACCCCCATCCAGGTCCAATAATAAACACAGTACGTTCACAATCAAAGCTTCTAATTAGTTGACTAATTGTGATTCTGCGTTCCCGCAATTCATTGGCCACAATTAACACACACGCACACACCGGTTGTTTTTCTGGCTCTCTTTTGTTGGTGGGATTGAATGTCCAACTTGAAATGTTTGGGGTCACACAAACAGCTGAATTAATATGTGCATTTATTCACACACTGTCACACAAACACCCACTCGTTGTTGTCTCCAGCTTCAGTGCTGCCATCAGTCCCGATAATAAGCTCCTATTAAACCCATTTTCTGATTTAAAGGACACCATTTACCATTATATTACAGTCAGATGAAATCTGGCCAGAGAACACCACAACATATTGCAAACGTCGCATGAATAAAAGGATGCATTTTCAACCTCGGCAGCCGTCAGGAGCAGAACGAGATACGCGGCATCATCAGGTTTCATCTGGAGAAATGTAGCTGGCTGTATTTCCACTTGTGTGGCCCCGGCTGTGGTGGAGACTCAGTAATGGGGCTGTCCGACAGTGGAGCATTTATTGCACGTGAAACGGCATCTGAAAGGCTTTTCAGCTGCCGTCATCAAATTTAACATACTGTCAGTATTTTACTGCGTAAGAGAAAATGGAGGATGTCAGGTGTTAATACGGCGACGCAGCTGAATGTCTATTAAATTGCAGCTTTGAACGTAAGACATTAAAGTTGGTCAGTCATATTAGAGCACGTTGTTAGCCATCTGATTGAAATCATTTCCCACTTAAATTTGTGTTCACTGGCAAGCAAAAAAAAAGTGAAAAGCTACATTTTAACGTTGGTTTTCCACAGCAACCAACTAGATTCAGAATAGGGGGGGGGAAGACACTGAGCTTATTTATTGTCTATTTTACATCAGACATCTACAATCTGTCATTACTGAATAGCACAGTCCTATATTTAGAGAGCGAGCCTCCCTCCTTATCTTTGCTCCCCTCCCCCTCTATCTACATCCCCTCCTGTTCTGGATTCACTGCTGTTTATCTAAGTAGGGGCAGTTGCTTGCAACGAAATCCTTCAGGATTTCGCCTTCGTATGAAGCTTGTTTTTCATTCATGTGTTGGTGGCCGCGCTCGCTATCTGTGTGTGACGAACTGGACAAATGGCACAAAGATTGATTCCTTTCATACAAACATTACAAGGCTTACAGGAATGAAAGGACAAATGACACAAGGCGCGTGTGGGCGCACACACAAAGTCAAGGCAAATGACCAAGTGTGTGTTGCAGTGTTGTGGTTAATAACCTTGTGGCTTGACAAATGAGATCTGCTGCTTTTTATTTATTACTCCATGCTATTGCCACACTCGTTTTCACTCTCATTCTACATGACCACTATCTTTCGCTGTCAACTCACCCAGGCACAAGACGTCTGTGTCTGACCTGTTGAAGGAACAGCCTGTCCTGGGCTGCTCGAGATCCTGGTGAGTCATCAAGTGTTTTCCTTTTGAAAATAGCAGCAAAATGCTTTACTATAGACGGAGACTGCACCAATAGCTATAAGGAATTCCTTATATTCCTTTTAACATAGCCTATCTCCTGGGTGGTAACTTCGACTTCCTATATCTGGCAGTAATTCAATATTCCAAAGGGAAAAGTGTGACAAGCTGCTGAATCTTGTCACCGATTGGATGGTTATTCTGCGGCTGTCCTGGGGGGCCAATGTGAGGACAAGTATAAGAGCACACATTTGTCTCTATCTCTGTTACTTTTTGAATTTCTTCTTCTATTTTCTAGATATTATAAACTGCAGAGGAAATATGGTCACCGGATGCATAAATGTCAAATCCTGTAAGTGGGGACAAGACAGGATTTTAAAGGTTATGAATAAAGCTGAAGGATCGCTGGTCGCTCGAGCAGCTGTCTATTGATTTCAAAAGCAATATCAATATTTACCGATATATGTCAGAGCTTTACATGTACAGAGCTTCACTCCAAAGGGAGTTGCTCATAAGTGGTTTTTTTTCCCCCAATACACCCTGAAGCTTCTCCAGGTGACATGAACTCCATCAGTCTTTTTTCTCTTGAATCCCTATTGAGAAACATGTGAATTACAAGAAAAGAATTTTGTTGGAAAAAAACCCAACATTAATTGCCAGTTAAAGTGTTGATGATTTGAGAAAGGATTTTTTTTGTTGCAGAATAATTGATGTACGCAGTGTTCTCTGATTCAGACCATTGAGGAGAGAAAACATTGAGAAAAATCAAAGAGAAGGTCCCTCAAAAAAATTCTACTGTGATGAACCGACAATAAATCAAATAAACAGAGCACAAAAACATATTTCGAGTTCAGAATTACAAATTTGAGGTTCTGAGTTACGGAAAACAAAACGAACAAGCTGCTGTGCAGCAGCTTTGATTATATAAAACAGTTATTTGAATTGTAAACTATGATTCACAGTACAGCACATTTTAACTGAACTGAGACTGGTACCTGAGCCCATATCCCAATTTTTGTCAAAGTGGTTAAATGGGCGTGATCTGTCGTTCCAAATGACACAAACAAAAACAGGAATGTGTGTTTCATATAACATTTGTTGTGCAGCCACTTCAGTTGGCGCCTCAGTGCTGCGAAAGTGATTTGTTGTTACAGATGAGTGCGTTCATAAAAAATAAACATATTTTAAATTGGGTGGTGACCTTGACCACTCCCCCTTAATGACACTTCAGGGCGTTTAGCCTGTGTCGAAAGCGACACACACAGTGTGCAGCAGTAGGCAAATACTCAGACCTGAAGGAATAATTAAAAATGGATTCTATGTGAATTATTAAGAGGTTTGTGATTAATGCTGATGCCAACAAAGCAAATAAAACAGCAGAATGACTTGCCGCGTTGATATCAAGATGAAACTCGTCGATACTGAGGCAGGGCTTCTTCATTTATTCCTTCCAAAAGCAATATAGGAGACAATTGGATTGCGAGGCCTAATCAGACCCGCAGGTTTCACTCAAACTAATATGCTTCATCAGAACATTAATTCCTGGTTCCTCTTTTTCAGCATGCAAATTTTATGAGGCTATTTCTGCCACTAAACAGATGCAACAGTGTTTTTTAGGTGTAATTAAAATGAAGCTTGATGGAGGCAGGCTAAATTATGAGTCACGACTGAGCCCGGTCCAAAGGAGAGACGGCATCTCTACAATAGTCTCTTGGCTGATATTTGGGGAACAAAGAATTAACCAATGCATATCTAGTTCAAGGTCTTCTTTGATTTGAAATCAGAAAGAAATTTAAATAAGCAAATAGTCATCTTGCAATTCATCCAAAATGACAGACACAAAGTTTAACTATAGGATTAAAAGCTGTTTTTTTATTGTTATGTTTTATTTCTGTTGCATTCCAGAGTGCTGTCAATGTACAGGACATATATGAGCTCATATCCTAACAATGAGCCCATCAATGAATCATTAAAGTGGCAGCATTGCTGATAATGAATATGGATGTTGGCACCATCACTCCCATCAAATGGAGGCTGCAGTATGGGCACGCTGGCACAGAGCAGGAAATGTGTTTTTTGGCGGCTGTCGCCGCGTCCCATGTGTCACAGACTCGACAACTCTCTTTCATCCTCTCCATTTACTGTCATTTCCGCTCCCATGGCACCTGTGGTTTATCAAAGCTGTGGCACTAAAAAAGAATACGAGATTAAACAAAACCATTACGTTCAGGTGCCGGTTAGTTTTAAGAGAGAGAGAGCGTTAAAAAAAAAAAAAAAGCTTCGATACAAAATGTGAGTCGACTTTGATCCAGAATTTTAAAAAAAAACAGAGCGATGAAACACTCAAATAGAGAACTCTTCACCACAACGATGCAGACTGGAGCCCACTGCATATCTGTCATGGCCCTACACGTATGAGTGCAGCACACTTCACTGCACAGCTGCACTCAGAGCAGGTGGTCCCAGCATGTGATTTGTTGTTTTTATTAACAGGGTGGCGACGATTTATTAGAGAAATCTCATTCTGCAAACACACGCACACAACAGGTGTCCAATATTTGCACGATTGCTGAGGCGTGGATGGGAATTCAGACTGTTTTTTGGTGTTCTGTCCTTTCACAATGTGCGAGCGGGCAGAATGACACCCCTGTGATCTCTCGTGGGTCTTACCAAACGGGTCCTACACCCAAGGATGGAAACCCCTCGGCTTGGACTGTAGAAATCCAAGTTGTTTTGTGTACCTGTTTTGGTGGCTGGATATTTGAAGATCTGCCCCCTCTCGGTCCCCAAGACCCCAAATACAAACTTATGTTGACTTGTACAAACATCTCAGTCACAATGCTGCCTGTCTATTTAATATTGCAACCTTTGTGAATGAACAAAGCACTGTTTTTTGTTTTATTTACCTTTGGAAAAACCTGGGACAAAGCAGCTTACATGGACGAGTTTGGTTCTTTTAACTGACCGGTAATGATGCTATGAACAGGATCACGAGAGTCTGCTTAAGTCACGGATACAATCGATAAGTCGGTTCTGTTCCCGCTGCAGAAAACGATGAGAGAGGAGACAGGAGGTCGACAAGAAACGAGCAATTTGGTCATTTTGCTAACAAGAGGAGGTGGTCTCACCTCTCGCCCTCCTTCCCGCTTAATTGCCGACACTTGGCATTGTACGATCGCGCCGCGTAGATGGTAGTCAGAGACTTTGCTCCTCTTTCCTTCCCTCTCTCTGAGCTGGGTGGACCTTCGGAGACAGACAATTCACATCCATTTGCACCGTGGGAGCTGGAGTAAAAACAAAAAAGCATTGTGACATTGCTTTTTTATTAAAAGTCTCTTTCTTCCTTCAGGAGGTGTTGTTTCCGCTCAGAATGAGAGAGTGCCTGATAAATGATTGTCGTACTGCGTCCAGCTTTTATTGTGTTTTCCACAATTTGATAGAAGACGTGTGCAGTCTTTCCTATTTGACTTTCACAAACTGTGAATAATGTAGCTACTCCTGCTTATAGAAGGACAAGGGGAGGGATGGATTGTTTGTTAACAGAAGGCAATGAAATCGCTCCGAGAAAAACATCCACTGGAGATACAATTTTAATCAATTACAGCGCTACAATTTCACAGTCAACAAATCAAATTACACGGCCTCCACTTACCCTCTGCACTCACAGCCAATATTTGCTCATACAACAAATTGTTTTGGAATAGTAAAGATTATCCGGAAAAGGGAATATTTTAACAAACATTCACTTTGGTCAAAGCTGTCAGAATAGAGAATGGTGCGTTTTATGCCATATTTGCTGTTAGCTGAGATGTTGCCATCACTCCTTACTTGGCATTTTTCATTAAAACAGGCCCAAAAGACACACTAATAGATAATCATCAGATAACAGCCATGGTCGATTTTTTTTCCCTCTTGGAACAAAATAAGCATTAGTCAGCTTTATGAATGACAGATCACCAAAGTCAATAAATCAAACTTTAATATCCTGACCGTGGTGACAGAAATGAACGAACAAGCTCAGCAAACGGCGGGAGAGAGAGGAGAAACCAACCTAATAAGGAGGCGCGTGGAGAGGAGACCCCAATGGAAATGAGACGAAACCGAGGAATTGAGTCGTCGGTCTCTGACCAATGACGGGATGCTGAAGAAGTAACCCTAATTATCAGACAACTCACTTAGCCTGACACAATGATTCACGGCCGCTGGGGAGAAAAGGAGCTGCTGTGTTCATCGTGAAACTCAATACAGGTTCACACCTACGCACATAAACACACAGGAATGGACACTGCATTGATCTACAGCCATTTCCTGCAGTTTGGCCTTTATCAAAACGATAGCTCTGTCTTATTTGGGGGGGGGGGGGGGAGGTCAGTGAAGCCAGTTGACCCCCAGTCCAAAATATATAGACATTGGTTTCTTTAATTGCCTACTAGAACCTGAGTGCTGCTTTTATAACTTAAAATGGTCATGTTTTAAGTGTTATGTGTTGGCTAATATTAGAAAAAAATGGCATTACTTTATTACACTAGAAATTTCACATAGCGAATGACGCATGCAGCATTTGTTTAAAAACATTTCAAAGATTCCGATATGAAATAACTTAAAACGTCCATTCTTCTGGATAGTCTGAAAGTGTCAGGTCTGTTTTTTTTTTCATATACAGTTGAATCTGTAAACCTTTTTTAACATCATTCCTCTGCCATCATTTTCCTTAATTTTTCACTGTTGCTGTATTCAGAGAACATTCCTTTCATTGCAAAGTACAAACATTTCTTTAAAAAAAAACATTTTGGATGGTTGAATGTACGTTTTCATCCCTTCGACCTCTCAGTTCGGATCTATTCCTGACGCAGGATGGGAAATTGGCGTAATCTTGACGCCATCCCTTCAGACAAAATCTGTGGCTGCGATAAAGCGTCAGTCAAATGTTGCAAAATGTCAGGCACATTGATATGAGGCCAAGCGGAGGCGGAAGTCTGTTTGTGCCAGAGGGAGTATAATAGACAGAACTTCAGGGATGGATTTTTCAACTGCTGGAGACACATCACACCGCCTTGTAACACCAAGCTCTGGCAAGAAGATTTCTCAGGAAAACAAACAAAACGAAGAGATATAATGTGTGGATCCAGACTTTGGTACATTACCATTTTATAGCCAGCGCTTGAAATGGTATTCAACTTTATTGTCACTTGAAATTGAGAGTATTTTCAGAAGTATCGAACACAGTTTATTTTTCAGAGAAAACAAGCAATCAGAGGTTTAGTTGGATTAGTCTGAGAGCAGCTTGTTTTTGTTTGATGTCATAAGAGTAACCTCTCAACAATAAATCCACTAATAACAGTCAAACTGTGCAAAAAAGAGCGTTGCGTGTCAGAGATGTCAGAATGTGAGTGATGCAGGAGAGTGAAAAGTTTCTCAAAACAAATAGTTTAAAGATCAAATGTGGCAAACAATCGAACAAGTTCAGACAGAAAATAAATGGAAAAAATGCGATAGAAAGACGAACATAAATCAACAGCCCGACAGCAGACAAAGCTTCAAGCATGCACACAGGTTGTCACAACAATTGGCCAACTGGCACCAGTTGATGCCTCCTGCTGGTCTTTATGGTCCAGGTCACACAAGGTGAGACCAATCAAACACCGGGGACACACACACACACACACACACACACACACACACACACACACACACACACACACACACACACACACACACACA